>CM035844.1:157349891-157522476 GCA_020510985.1 Pholidichthys leucotaenia
TCAAAGTGAAGAATCTATCACTGCCCGCAAATATCCAAAAGTTGTTCCAAACAAGGGAGAAACGATATCACTTCAGAGGAACATGTATATTTCAAAAGCCTACAGTGAGAACAACCACCAAGCAACACTGTATTTCAGTGCAAGGAGTCAGATTATGGAACGATTTTGGACCTGAATTAAAATCATGTACAAAGCTTGGACAATTTAAACAAAAACTAAAGGAAGAAATACTCCAAACATATTTACAAGACGACATGTAAACTCACATAAGGATTGACATTTCCAGCCTGTGTTGTGTTGTAGCTTAGTTTTTTCTTTTTTTCTTTTTTTCTTTATGACACTGTCTTAGATTTGTTTTTGAATAGTAACCGCTTAACTTAGACTAGCTCAGTTTTTCCTTTTCTCTCAGTCACATTTTGTCTTAGCCTTGTTTTAAATTGTAATCGCTCTTGTCTTGTTTTCTCTTTTTTCTCCTTTGAATTCTTGGATGGAATATGGGTGGGCAATATAAGCTGCGGCTTCAGCCATCACCCATTTCGGATAACTCACGTGGAATTGTATAGTAGAAGGAGTCTTTGTCTAATTTGACCTTGTTGTTATATTATACAGTTTCTTTTAACCTGTAATGTACTATCCGAAATAAAATAAATTCATTCATTCATTCATTAACTTGATTTGCTTTGTTGTCATGATGTACAGTGGATATAAAAAGTCTACACACCACTGTTCAAATGCCAGGTTTTAGTGATGTAAAAAAAAATGACACCAAGATACTGTAAATCATTTCCAAACTTTTTCCACCATTAATGTGACCTATAACCTGTACAACCCAATTGAAAAACAAACTGAAATCTTTTAAGGGGAAAAATAAAAAATAAAAAACTCACAATAACCTGTTTGCATAAATATGCACACCCTCTTACAACTGGGGATGTGGCTGTGTTCAGAATTAACCAATCACATTCAAACTCATGTTAAATGGGAGTCAGCACAAACCTGCCACCATTTGAAGTGCCTCTGATTAACCCCAAATAAAGTTCAGCAGTTCTAGTATGCTTTTCCTGACATTTTTGTAGTCACATCTTACAGCACAAGCCATGGTCTGCAGAGAGCTCCCAAAGCATCAGAGGGATCTCATTGTTCAAAGGTATCAGTCAGGAGAAGGGTACAAAAGAATTTCCAAGGCATTAAATATACCATGGAACACAGTGAAGACAGTCATCATCAAGTGGAGAAAATATGGCACAACAGTGACATTATCAAGAACTGGACATCCCTCCAAAATTGATGAAAAGATGAAAAGACGAGAAGAAAACTGGTCAGGGAGGCTGCCAAGAGGCTGACAGCAACACTGAAGGAGCTGCAGGAATTTCTGGCAAGTACTGGCTGTTTAGTACATGTGACAACAATCTCCCGTCTAGGGTAGCAAGACTTATCTCATCAAGAAAAACATCCAAGCCCGGCTACATTTTGCAAAAACACATGTGAAATCTCCCAAATGCATGTGGGAAAATGTGTTATGGTCCAATGAAACCAACGTTGAACTTTTTGGCCATAATTCCAAAAGGTATATTTGGCACAAACAACACTGCTCAATCACCAAAACACCACCATATCTACAGTGAAGCATGGTGGTGGTACTATCATGCTTTGGGGCTGGTTTTCTTCAGCTGAACTGGCCCTTTAAACAAGGTGGAGGGAATTATGAACAGTTCCAAATACCAGTCAGTGTTGGCACAAAACCTTCAGGCTTCTCCCAGAAAGCTGAACATCTTTCAGCATGACAACGACACAAAGCAAACATCCAAATCAATAAAAGAATGGCTTCGCCAGAAGAAGATTCAGATTTTGGAATGGCCCAGCCAGAGCCCAGACCTAAATTTGATTTAACATGTGTGGGGCGATCTGAAGAGGGCTGTGCACAGGAGATGCCCTCACAATCTGACAGATTTGGAGCATTTTTGCAAAGAGTGGGCAAATATTGCCACATCAAGATGCGTCACCCTGATAGACTCCTACCAAAAAAGACTGAGTGCTGTAATAAAAGCCAAAGGTGCTGCAACAAAGTATTAGTCGAAGGGTGTGCATATTTATGTAAACAAGTTTTTTTTAATTTTTTCCCCTTAAAAGATTTCAGTTTGCTTTCCAATTGGGTTATACAGGTTATAGACCACATTAATGGTGGAAAAAGTTTTGAAATGATTTATCTTGGTCTCATTTTTTTACATCACAAAAACCTGGCCTTTGAACAGGGGTGTTTAGACTTTTTATATTTACTGTATGTTCTTACCTCCACTAAGGAGGTTATGTTTTGCCGGCGTTGGTTTGTCTGTCTGTTAGCAACAATACTCAAAAAGACGAGCGGATTTTGACTCAGTTTTCAGGAAAGGTGTGTAATGGCACAGGGAACAGATAATTTTATATATTTATGTGTACATATGTACAGTATATTCACTACTCTTATTTTCTTATCGTCTAAATTACTGCTCTGAGTGTTGCTATCCCTGTGCTGTTGCAATCCTGGAATTTCCCCATTGTGGGACTAATAAAGGCTTATCTTACCTTAATTAGATTTTGGTGATCTGAGAATTCATACCTCCACCAAGGGCTTTGTTTGTATTTGTGTAGCAGGTTTACACAAAAATCTACTGGATGGATATGGATGAAATTTTCACCAGAAGTGGCTCTTGGCCTCCACACAAGCCCGTTACATTTTGGAGGTGATCCATGAGAGACTGAAGGAGCCTTGACAGAGGTATGAGCTGAGTGCTTTTCTACTTTATATTTTGTTTCACATACATTCAAATACAAGAGTGTGCCCTTCCATAGATGATCACCATAATCACAATCCATCATCTTGTAATGGAATACAGTGCTGTTAAAAAACTAAAAGATGTGACCAAGGCCAATCAATGCGAGAGGCCGATACACAATTGTCACAGCCTTTGAACGTTTCTCATTAGCACTTTCTACTATAAATACAGGCTTCAAATTACAGGGTAAGCACTGGGAAAAAAAACCAAACATGGAAAACAGGGTTTAAAAACAAACATGGTACATACCAGCAAAAAATTCTGCAAAAATGGTCAAAAAAATAGTCAAACGGGGGGAAACAGTCTAAGGAGTGAGGGGGAAAAAAGCATAAAAACAGGGAAAGGATGGGGGCAACTACTGTGGCATGGGCACATCCATCATTACCTTTTAAGTATGGGTAACAACATAGAAAAAAGGGGTACTTACCCCCACACTTACTGTTTACACCCCAGTTTCCCCCCATCCTTTGCCCCGTTTTTAACAGTCCCCCCCCCCAATTATTACCCTGTAATTTGTGGGCTATATTATGTATGCTACCAGTTTTTCTCATCAACAACAGCTTTTTGAGAGCAGTGTGTGTTTCATACACTATACATATCTCCTTGATACACTGTTTAAAGTAAACCCCTCTTGCTAAAAGGACAGTTGGTAACGGCTGTGTGAGCAGTTTAGCACCCTGAGGCAGGCTCCCAAAAGATCTTAGTCACTAAAATGTACTGCACTGGTGTGAAAATGAAAGAGCATGAACTGAAGAGAGGCAGTGGCCTGAATTATTTGATGCGGGGGGGGGGGGGGACAACTTCTTGGTCTGCCTTTTTTTTTTTTTTAAATAGGACTATAAAGTTTAAATCCAGCATAGAGGCAGCCCATACACACACTTTAATTCAAAGCAAACAAAAATTTCCCCAAAAGTGCAGCCCAACTGAGAGCACACTGGGGGACATCCGAAAACACAGAAAAGGCTCTTTGTACGCATTTCCTCCATTAAGCATGGCCATTACTGACTTCAACAGGCCCTGACGACACCTCCAAAAGTCATCCTGAGCTTTCCATCACATGCTAGTACTGACTAGTTTTCCAAACTTAGCCCTATTTTCTGTCAGGAAACAGACACTGCAATTTCAGAAGGGGATGTTAATACTTCTATATTCGGAAGGCTTGTCTGCTTCAGTGGAGAATAGTGAGAGAAGTCTTTTTCTATTCTGCTAAACAAAAGCTCATTGATTCTAAAGCCTCCTCAAGCTGCTTGTATGAGAAGTTCTGAAAAATAAAACAAACCCGTCAGTGATGGAGTAGCTCATTCCAGCCTGATGAAATCACCCAGAGTGCTCAGATCTCCTGACCGTTGACCTTGACCTTTAGCACAGCCTAGATGCAGACTCACATAGGACGTGCTTAAGGACAAGGTCAGTAGCCTAGGAGAAGTAATGTTTTTCACAAAATCCTAAATGCCCAGATCTCTTAACCTCAACCTAGATGTGGATCCACCTGAGGATTCTTGTGAGTGAGTTTAGTGAGTATTAAGGCAATTGCTGAGTAGGAATAGCAATTTTTCTCAAATCACATACACTAGTACATACCTGTGCATGAAAGCAAGTGTAGAAAGCAAGTGTAAGCAAGAATTTCTGCATGCCCATAGAAAGTTACTGTTACCATGGCAACAGTAACCATGGTGAAACCCTGCCTTTGATCTTTGACGTCACCACTCGTTCAGTGATGCCTGCCTTTGATCTTTGATGATGTCATAGCGAGTGCTATGATCATGAGCGATTTGATCTTTGATGATGTCATAGCGAGTCCTATGATCGTGAGTGAAGCCTGCTTTTGATGATGTCATAGCAAGTCCTATGATCTTTTAGCGAGTCCTATGATCATGAGATCGTGACAGACAGAGATTTCTTGAATTATATATAGAGTGATGTACCCAGAGCTCCTGAAATTTGACCTTGAGCACAACCTGGATGGAGACCCACCTGAGGATCCTTGCAAGTGAGTTTGATGACTACTAGGGTAATTGCTTAGGAAGAGTAACAATTTTCATTAAAAAAAAAAGCACCAAGATCTCCTGACTTTTAAGAAAGTCATGAGTTCAAATCCACCAACCTGCAAGGTCTGTGTGGAATTTGCATGTTCTCCTTGTGCTTGAGTGGGTTTACTCCAAGTGCTCCAATTTTCTCCCACATTCCAAAAACATGCAAGTTGGGTTAACTGGAGACTATGGCCATAGCTATGAATGTGGGTGTGTGAGAATGGTGAAGGGATTGGCGCCTGGGATTAATATATGGGGGGGGGGGGGGGTGCTGAAAAGTTCATAGGCTAACTAAGAAGGAGTTATGTCTTTGAGGATCAAAAAGAAAGCTTCTATACCACAGGGATCCAAGCACTGCAACACCTATGTTGAAATGTTGAAAAATATGCTGGAAAAATAAACCACATTTGGTCAAATTTGACCACTGCCTTTTCAGACCCCACGGTAACAACAGATCCACCTGATGGTTTTGGTGAGAATTAGGACAACTGCCTATGAGGACTACTGATTTTTCTGAAATCACGCAAGTGCCCAGATCTTCTGACCGTTGATGATGACCTTGAGCACAACCTGGATGGAGACCCACCTGAGGATCCTTGTGAGTGAGTTTGGGGAGCATCAGGGCAAAGGCCTAGGAGGAATTGTAATTCCTGTGAAATACTAAGAGACAGATGGGCACAGAGACAGGTCACATCATCACATTAGCTCCTTTTGGTTTTGCCAGAAATGAAAGAAAAAAAGAAAGAAAAAAATATCCCCCCTCCCCTGGCATCCTCGTCTCGAAGAGGCAATGGTTAGCGCGTCAATGGTTGGAGCAGCGCCTGGAATGACTATACAGCCCAATCCTTGAGTGGCAGTCTTTGGAGCAGTTGGCGCAGATGAAGATTGATGGTGCACGTGCTGATGCTGCGCATTCTTTCCTCACCGCACGATTCGTCGCCATCTGGACTCTCGTGTTCGCTTCCATCTTGAGAACACCCTCTTTGACACATTGGCGCCAGGTGGCTCGATGTTTGGCAATAACCTCCCAGTTATTGGCGTTGATCTGTGTACACCGCATGTCATGTTTGCAGACATCTTTAAAACGTAACAGCGGTTGGCCCACACGGCGGACACCCACCCACAGTTCTCCATAAAGAATTTCTCTCAGTAGACGGTCAGGCTCCATGCGGTGCACGTGGCCGAGCCACCGGAGTCATCTCTGGCTAAGAAATGCAAGGAGCTTGGCAAGTCAGCGCGCTCAAGGACCTTGGTGTTGGGGACTCTGTCCTGCCACTTGATGTGCATAAGGTGCCAAAGACAGCAGAGGTGGAACCCGTTTAACCGCTTCTCCTGCCTGGCATAGGCTGTCCAGGACTTGCTGCCATACAGGAGCGTGGACAGGACACAAGCTTGGTATACGAGTAGCTTGGTCTCCAAACTCAGCAGATTGTTGTTCAACACACGCTTGTTGAGCCTGGCCATGACAGCAGCTGCGTTGGCGATTCTGGAGCTGATCTCAGTGTCCAGCGAGAGCGTGTTTGAAACAGTGGACCCTAGGTAGGTGAAATTGTCCACAATCTCCAGCTGTGTGTCATCATTGGTAATGACAGGAGAGGAGACAGCATCTTGGGCCATGATGTTGGTTTTCTTAAGGTTGATCATGAGCCCAAACTCCTTGCAGGCGTGGGACAGTTTGTCGACCAGGTGCTGCAGACCCTCCTCGCTGTGCAATGCTAGAGCAGCGTCGTCTGCAAACAGCAGCTCATGTATGAGGACCTCGTAGACTTTGGTTTTAGCACGAAGTCTTGCGATGTTGAGGAGTTTTCCATTTGATCTCGTGCGGACGTAGACACCTTCAGGACAGTCAGCGAAAGCGTAATGGAGGAGCATTGAGAGAAAAATCCCAAAGAGAGTCGATGCTAGAACGCAACCCTACTTCACTCCACTGCTGACTGGGAAGGCATCTGAGGTGGCTCCATCAAAGCAAACAGTACTATGCATATCCATGTGGAAGGAGGAGATGATTGCAAGGAGCTTTGGGGGACAACTGATCTTTCGCAGGATCTGGAAGAGCCCGCTTCGACTAACTAAGTCAAAGGCTTTGGCCAGGTCCACGAACGCAAGGAACAATGGCTGCTGCTGCTCTCGACACTTCTCCTGCAGCTGACGGAGGGAGAAGATCATATCCACTGTGGACCTTCCGGCTCTGAAACCACACTGGGACTCAGAATAGACTCGCGAAGCGAGGCTCTGCAGGCGGAACAGGGTGACCCGGTGTCAGATTGTAAATGGACCCCCATAGAATATGGACCCAGGGGTCCATATTCTGCTACGGAATATGGACTCTCCCTACTGAAAATGGACCCCCCCGACCCTAACCCTAACATTTATTTATTTCATATTTACATACTAAATATATTGTGGCGTAGTTGTCTCTTGTTGTGATGCTGCTTCCCCTAACCCTAACCCTGTCAACTGTGTTCATGTATGTATTTGTCTCTTGTTGTGATGCTGCTTCCCCTAACCCTATCAACCCCTAACCCTAACTCTAACCCTGTCAACTGTGTTCATGTATGTATTAAACTTACTGGATGTCTATGTAACGTATGGCGAGAGCCATCTAGGCATACCAGACCAGAAATGGATGCTTCCAGACAATTTGCAATCAGCAATTTTCATTTATTCCAAAAAGTCTTCACAGGCAATAACTTCAACAAAACACCCGACATCTTCACACCGACACGACTCTCAAGAACTTACTTTTTCCACATGAAACCAAATACCAACACCTGTTATATATTGTGTGATAATTAGGGTCAATTAGAACATACCATAACTCCAGGTAAGACAATAAACATTTTCATCTTTCCACACATACCCAATAACATCTAAAAAAGTCATAATTAAATAATTCTCCCACCTATTTACAGAATAAATAATACATCATAAATAATACAATAAATAATTTAAACCCCTATTTACATATTAAATTACTCCTAAATTCACCATCACATGCTTCCTTCCTGCTGGTATCTTTTAAAAAGGCATTCAACCCCTAAAGAGTCTTTTGCCTGGACACCATCAGGAAGCACGTTGGCAAAGGTATGTGGATTTAATAATCACCAATTGCCTCACCCAATCAACACAATTAACATAAGAACTATTTCACAACGGGAATTCAGAATTAGTCAAAAACAGATCCTAAAATTATATGTGCATTTAACAATCATATTAACATTCACAAATACTACACATATAATCACCATTATAGGAAAACATGGCAGTGGCGACACTCCGTCGTCACATTTCCTCCCCCCTTTCCCAAGAGTACAGTACTCTAAGAGTCATGTACTCTGGAGAGACTATCTGCCACAAGGTTGGTTTTCCCCGCCACATACCGAACAGTAAAGTTATACGGTTGAAGGGACACATACCACCCTGTGAGACGACTGTTCATGTCCTTCATCCTGTTCAGCCACTGTAGGGCCCGATGATCTGTCTCCAACATAAAATGACGCCCCAGTAAATAGTACTTAAGAGACCCTATTGCCCATTTCATGGCAAGACATTCCTTCTCTACCGTAGAGTATCTCGTCTCCCGGTCCAACAACTTACGGCTCAAGAACAGTACTGGGTGTCTCTCTCCCTTCTCCTCCTGGAGAAGTACTGCTCCAATGCCAACTCCTGAAGCATCTGTCTGTAAAATGAATGGGTGAGCAAAATCTGGACTGTAGAGAACCTTCTCACCAGAAATAGCACTCTTCAAATCTTCAAAAGCGCTACCACACTCCTCTGTCCATTTTACCCTGTTCGGTGCTGAAGCCTTAGTGAGGTCAGTCAAAATTGCTGCTCTTTCAGCAAAATGGGGAATGAACTTACTATACCATCCTACCATTCCCATAAATGATCGTACCTTCTTCTTAGTAGTGGGAACAGGATAGGTCCGGATAGCATCCACTTTACCTACTCGTGGTCTAATGACCCCCTGACCAACCACATGTCCCAGGTACTCCACCTGCTGCTGTCCAAACACACATTTGCGTGGATTGATCGTCAGTCCTGCCCTCTTAATCAACTGAAGGACCTGCCTAAGGTGTACCAAATGTTCTTCCCAGGTCTGACTATAGATGACTACGTCATCAAAATAGGCAGCTGCAAAATTTGATACCCTTCTCAATACCTGGTCCATGAGCCGCTGAAAAGTTGCAGGCACCCCCTGGAGGCCAAATGGCATAACCTTAAATTGGAAACTGCCATAAGGTGTTTTAAAGGCTGTAAGTTCTTTTGTTTCCGGTGCCAATGCCACCTGCCAATACCCCTTGCATAGGTCCAGTGTAGAAATAAACCTAGCCCTGCCCACTTTCTCTAATAATTCATCAATCCGGGGCATGGGGTACGACTCAAACTTAGACACTGAATTAAGGTATCTGAAATCAACACAGAACCTCAAAGAGCCATCCTTTTTGGGGACCAGCACAATCGGGCTACACCACTCACTGACTGACTCCTCGATCACTCCCAGCTGCAACATCAAATCAATCTCTTGCTTCAGTTTTGGGACCAATCGCTCAGGGATCCTATAAGATTTCCTATATGGAACAGCCTCTTCTTTCAAATGAACTTTATGATGCACAAGCGTGGTGAAACCAGGTCTCTCCTGAAACAACTCTGGATCTAACAGTGCCTCTAACTCTCTCTGCTGATCATCCTGCAAATGAGACACTTGAAATAAACATGGCTCTGACACATTTTTGGGAAAAGACTGTTCTCTCTCCTCATCCACTTCTGTCGCACAAATGAAGAGCTGATGATGTGTCTCCTGAAGAACAGGCTGCTGCTGCTGATGACCAGGCTGCTGAAACTCCTTCAACAAATTAATATGGAAGCTCTGATGTTTTAACTTCCTGTCAGGCATATACTGTATATAGTTCGTATGTCACTGAACTTAGTTTCTTAGAGATTTCATATGGCCCCTGCCATCGAGCCAACAGCTTACGGTCACACGAAGGCAGCAGTAACAAAACCTGCTGACCTGGGTGAAAAACCCTCTTTCTGGCCTTCTTGTCATACCAAGTTTTTTGTTTGGCCTGCGCCGTCCTCATGTGCTCCTGAGCCAAAGCAGTCATTCGATCCAGTTTCTCTCTCATCTTAATAACGTATGAGACCACATTGTCCTGATCACTCGGTGGACTCTCCCAGTGTTCTTTTAATAAATCCAGTGGGCCCCTCACCTGACGACCATACAGTAGTTCAAAAGGTGAGAACCCTGTTGAAGCCTGGGGCACCTCCCGATAAGCAAACAATAAGTATGGCACCCATTGGTCCCAATCAGAGCCCATATCAGAAACAAATTTCTGCAGCATGTTTTTCAGAGTCTGGTTAAAATCGCTCAACTAGTCCATCTGTCTGAGGGTGATATGGGGTGGTCTTAATACCCTTAATACCCAACAGCTTGTATACCTGCTGCAACAGTTTTGACAAAAAATTTGTTCCACAGTCTGTTCG
The DNA here is from genome assembly GCA_020510985.1 of Pholidichthys leucotaenia. Lineage (NCBI taxonomy): Eukaryota > Metazoa > Chordata > Actinopteri > Cichliformes > Pholidichthyidae > Pholidichthys > Pholidichthys leucotaenia. The sequence goes on from CM035844.1 coordinate 157,360,222, forward strand.
AATCTCTCTGGGTATGCCTACCCTCGAAAATAACTGGATAAGGCAGTTGGCAACCTGCCTAGCCTTAATAGATTTTAGGGGGAAGGCTTCTGGGTACTGAGTAGCGTAGTCACAAATCACCAAAATGTATCTATTACCAGAGGAGCTTCTCTCTAGGGGGCCAACTACATCCATCCCTATTCTGTCAAAAGGTGTTCCAATAATTGGTAATGGTTGCAGTTGGGCACGGGCTACTCCCTTAGGTCATGTAATCTGACATATTGAACATGTTGTGCAAAACTCCTTTATCTGGGTATACATTCCCGGCCACACAAACCTTCTAGCAATTCTCTGTAGAGTCTTTTGAAATGCTAGATGACCTGCCCAAGGGATAACATGTCCCAGTTCCATAATCTTTGGTGTGAGGTCCTGTGGCAAAGCTATGGCCATAACTTCACCTTGCTGCTGGTACAGAATGCCCTTTTTAATGACATACAAGGCCTCAGCCAAACAATCCATTCTGCCCTGTTTCACACCCTCAATCTCTGAGACTTTATCAAACCAAGGTCCTAATGCTGAGTCAGCTTTCTGCAGTGCAGCTATGTCAGGAGGAATATCAAACTCCACTACCTGGCTTAGCTGTGGTGTTTCTTCACCCAAGTTCTTTACTGAAGCTAACACCTTGTCTCTTCTCCTCTGAGCCTTGGATTTAGACTGTTTAATAGGGCCTGCCTCTATCCCAGAATCATAAAACGGCATCTCCTGAAGAACATTGGCAGCCCTCTGCGCCCTGGTTGTCACCATATTACAAATTTTCCCAACAGGTGCATCAAGCCTCTGCTCAATAGCGCCACCTGCCTGCCCCTCAGTTTGTTCATCCCTAACCTGTTGTATGATGTCCAACAAAGTTGGAACATCATTGCCAAGAATAACAGAATAAGGCAAATCAGGCACAAGAGCTACAGGAAGGAGATGAGTTCGCCCCCCCACTGTTAAATAAACCTCAGCGGTCGGGTACAAATTCTGAATCTCTCGGGACTAAACTGGGCAAAACAACAGTCTGGAAACAACCGGAGTCTAACAAGGCCTCTTCACACTGACCATTAAGCAGAACGGTAGTTTTATATATTTCACTATGAATTGGTACTGACAGAGTGAGTCTTGGAACTGAGCATAATAATGAAGGTTTATCATTTTTTGTGGCAGGACATGAATATTGGGTGTGACCGATCTTATTACACTGATAACAGCGTATATCTTTATTTGAAACAAAACGTGACTTTTTGCTACTATCATATCTGCTATTTGTGATCTGACTGGACCTGGAATACAGCCTATTCTGAGCTGGACCACCCCTTTCACCCTCACTAGACTTACTCCGTGTGGTGAAAGAGCTGTCCCGGCCGAGAGTAGGTCTCCTGCTCCCAGACCTCGCTGACAGAAAGACCTCCGCAAGACGAGCAGCGCCCTCTGCAGTCTTCGGGTCCCGCTCTTGTATCCAGATTCCCAGTTCCGGGTTCACCATCCGCAGAAACTGCTCCAAACTCAATAGTTCCGTAATGTCTTTCACAGTTGAGGTCTCTGGTTTAACCCACTTACAGAACAGGTCCTTTAAACGTACATACAATTCACGAGGGGTTTCGTCCTGATGAACGTCCAGGGACTGAAACCTCCTCCTATGTGTCGGATGTAATCTCATATTTACTTAAAATTGCTTCCTTCACTTTTCCATAATTGTTCGTGTCTGCAATGTCCATCAGCACATATGCACTCCGTGCTTTACCTGTGAGCAAAGGAGCCAACTGAATAGCCCACTCTTCTTCACGCCAGTGGCAGACTGTAGCGATCCTCTCAAACGTCGATAGATAGAGCTCGATGTCATCCTCGGGAGAGAGCGGATTCAGCTTGGGCTCGTGGTGCGTTCGCGTCGTCCTCGGCTGCACCTGCAGCGGTAAATTATCCTCCTGCGGGCCGACCCGACTGGCCGTCACCCTGGGGTCTTCCCCCGAAGCGCCGTCGTCACCACTGCGTTCAGCCCGGCTCCCATACTCCTCTCTCAGCTCCGCAACTTGCGACTCCATCTGACGAATTTGATTATTCATAGTCTGCCACCTTTGATCTTGAAGAGCGGCTTCTTCCTCCCTCTGACGGTCTCTGACAGTCAGTGAACGTACCAAGGACTTCACCAAGCACGTTAATTCTCCCATCTCGTGTAGTCCACTGGCTCCCTGCTCCTCACTTGCCATACCTGCGTCAGAATCCTCGAATTGCTCTTCTTGCCTCTATCTTCCTTCTGGACATCGTTCCTGTCGTCCCGTGTTGTCACTCCTTCTTTGACAGCACCAACATCACCAACTGTCCGCATTCGTCAAGGAACGGACCACTTCTGCCACCAAATGTAAACACTCGTCAGGGAACGGACCACCGCTGCCACCAAATGTAACGTAGCGAGCGCCGTCTAGGCATACCAGACCAGAAATGGAGGCTTCCAGACAATTTGCAATCAGCAATTTTCATTTATTCCAAAAAGTCTTCACAGGCAATAACTTCAACAAAACACCCGACATCTTCACACCGACACAACTCTCAAGAATTTACTTTTTCCACATGAAACCAAATACCAACACCTGTTATATACTGTGTGATAATTAGGGTCAATTAGAACATACCACCTCCTCATGGATCATCACCTTATCGTGGTGGTGGGGTTTGCGTGCTCCAGTGATCCCAGGAGCTATGTTGTCCGGGGGCAATTTGCCTCTGATAGGGTCTCCCAAGACAAACTGGTCCTGGGTGAAGGGCCAGACTAAGAACGATCCAACAGACTCTCATGATAAATTGTATATCAAGGATTCAGTGTACCCCGCCCGGTATGGGGTTACCGGGGCCCCACCCTGGAGCCAGGCCTGGGGGAGGGGCTCGAAGGCTAGCGTCTGGTGGCCGGGTTTCCACCCATGGGACCCGGCTGGGCTCAGCCCGAAGGAGTTACATGGGTCCGCCCTCCAGTGGGTTCACCACCTGTAGGAGGGATCATGGGGGTCCGGTGCTATGTGGATTAGGTGGCGGTCAAAGGCGGAGACCTTGGCGGACTGATCACAAGCTTTCTAAACTGGCTTTTGGTACGTGGAATGTCACCTCTCTGGTGGGGAAGGAGCCTGAGCTGGTGTACGAGGTTGAGCGATACCGGCTAGATATAGTCGGCCTCACCTCAACACACAGCTCCGGTTCCGGAACCAGTCTCCTGGAGAGGGGCTGGAGCTTGGCCTTTTCTGGAGTTGCCCCGGGTGAGAGGCGACGAGCAGGGGTGGGTATTCCTGTATCGCCCCACCTTGCTGCCTCTATATTGGAGTTTTCCCCGGTGGACGAAAGGGTTGCTTCCCTGCGCCTTCGGGTTGGGAAACGGGTCCTGACCATCATTTGTGCCTATGCACCAAATGATGTTTCAGAGTACCCACCCTTTTTGGAGTCTGTGACTGGGGTGCTGGAGGGTGCTCCTCCTGGAGACTCCATTGTCCTACTGGGGGACTTCAATGCGCACGTGGGCAACGACAATGAAACCTGGAGGGGGGTGATTGGGAGGAACGGCCTGCCCGATCTGAACCCGAGTGGTGTTCAGTTATTGGACTTCTGTGCTAACCACAGTCTGTCCATAACGAACACCATGTTCAAGCATAAGGGTGTCCATATGTGCACCTGGCACCAGGACACCCTAGGTCGCAGGTCGATGATCGATTTTGTTATCGTATCATCAGACCTGCGACCGTATGTCTTGGACACCCGAGTAAAGAGAGGTGCAGAGCTGTCAACTGATCACCACCTGGTGGTGAGTTGGATCCGATGGCAGGGGAGGAAGCCATTCAGGCCTGGTAGACCCAAACGTTTAGTGAGGGTGTGCTGGGAGCGTCTGGCTGAAGCCCCTGTCCGGGAGGTCTTCAACTCCCACCTCCGGAAGAACTTCAACCACATTCCGAGGGAGTCTGGAGACATGGAGTCTGAATGGGCCATGTTCTCCACCTCTGTTGTTGAAGCGGCAGCCCAGAGCTGCGGCCGCAAGGTGGTTGATGCATCTCGTGGTGGCAACCCCCGAACCAAGTGGTGGACACCAGTGGTGAGGGGGGCCATTAAGCTGAAGAAGGAGTCCTATCAAGCTTGGTTGGCTTGTGGGACTCCCGAAGCAGCTGAGGTGTTCCGGCAGGCCAAGCGGAGTGCAGCTCGGGTGGTTGCTGAAGCAAAAACCCGGGTATGGGAGGAGTTTGGTGAGACCATGGAACAAGACTTTCGGTCGGCTTCAAAGAGATTCTGGCAAACTGTTCGGCGGCTCAGGAGGGGAAAGCAGCTCCCCGTCCACACTGTGTATGGTGCGGATGGGACACTGTTGACTTCAACTGGGGATATCGTCAGGCGGTGGAAGGAATACTTCGAGGATCTCCTCAATCCCACTGATACGCCTTCCACAGAGGAAGCAGGGTTTGGGGACGAGGGGGATGACTCGCCTATCACAGGGGCTGAGGTTGCCAAGGTGGTTAAAAATCTCCTTGGTGGCCGGGCCCCGGGGGTGGACGAGATTCGCCCTGAGTACCTCAAGGCCCTGGATGTTGTTGGGTTGTCATGGTTGACATGCCTCTGCAACATTGCGTGGAGGTCGGGGGCAGTGCCTTTGGCATGGCAAACCGGGGTGGTGGTTCCTCTCTTCAAAAAAGGGGACCGGAGGGTGTGCTCCAACTTCAGAGGGATCACACTCCTCAGCCTCCCTGGGAAGGTCTATGCCAAGGTACTGGAGAGGAGAGTCCGGCCGTTGGTCGAACCTTGGATTCAGGAGGAGCAATGTGGTTTTCGTCCTGGCCGTGGCACATCGGACCAGCTCTTTACCCTCTCGAGAATTCTTGAGGGTTCGTGGGAGTTTGCCCAACCAGTTTACATGTGTTTTGTGGACTTGGAGAAGGCATTTGTCCGCGTCCCTCGTGGATTTTTGTGGGGGGTGCTTCGGGAGTATGGGGTATCGGGCTTGTTGTTATGAGCTATTCGGTCTCTGTACGACCGTTGTGAGAGTTTGGTTCGTATTGCCAACACTCGGTCGGAGTCATTCCCAGTGAGAGTTGGACTCCGCCAGGGCTGCCCTTTGTCACCGATCCTGTTCATAATTTTTATGGACAGGATTTCTAGGCGCAGCCTGGGAATGGAGGGTGTCATGCTTGGTGACCACAGGATCTCATCTCTGTTGTTTGCAGATGATGTTGTCCTGTTGGCTTCATCCAGCAATGACCTACAGCTCTTGCTGGGATGGTTTGCCGCTGAGTGTGAAGCAGCTGGGATGAGAATCAGCACCTCCAAGTCCGAGTCCATGGTCCTCAGCCGGAAAAAGGTGGATTGTCCTCTCCGGGTTGGGGACAGGCTCCTGCCCCAAGTGGAGGAGTTTAAGTATCTTGGGGTCTTGTTCATGAGTGAGGGGAAAATGGAGCGAGAGATCGACAGATGGATTGAAGCAGCATCTGCAGTGATGCGGACATTGTACCGGTCTGTTGTGGTGAAGAGGGAGCTTAGTTCTAAGGCAAAGCTGTCGATTTACCAGTCAATCTACGTTCCTACTCTCACCTATGGTCACGAGCTTTGGGTAATGACCGAAAGAACGAGATCGCGGATACAAGCGGCTGAAATTAGCTTTCTCCGTAGGATTGCTGGACTCACCCTCAGAGATAGGGTGAGGAGCTCAGTCATCCGGGAGAGGCTCAGAGTAGAACCGCTGCTCCTCCACATTGAAAGGAGTCAGTTGAGGTGGTATGGGCATCTGATTAGGATGCCTCCTGGATGCCTCCCACTTGAGGTGTTTCAGGCACGTCCCACTGGGAGGAGACCCCGGGGCAGACCCAGGACTCGGTGGAGAGACTATGTCTCCCAGCTGGTCTGGGAACGCCTTGGTATCCCCTCTGAAGAGCTGGAGCAGGTGGCTGGGGAGAGGGAAGTCTGGGCTTCTCTACTTGAACTGCTGCCTCCGCGACCCGGACCTCCGGAAAAGCGGTAGAAGATGGACGGATGGATGGATGGATAGAACATACCATAACTCCAGGTAAGACAAACATTTTCATCTTTCCACACATACCCAATAACATCTAAAAAAGTCATAAATAATTAAATAATTCTTCCACCTATTTACAGAATAAATAATACACCATAAATAATACAATAAATAATTTAAACCCCTATTTACATATTAAATTACCCCTAAACTCACCATCACATGCTTCCTTACCGCTGGTATCCTTTAAAAAGGCATTCAACCCCTAAAGAGTCTTTTGCCTGGACACCATCAGGAAGCATGTTGGCAAAGGTATGTGGATTTAATAATCACCAATTGCCTCACCCAATCAACACAATTAACATAAGAATTATCTCACAAAGGGAATTCAGAATTAGTCAAAAACAGATCCTAAAATTATATGTGCATTTAACAGTCATATTAACATTCACAAATACTACACGTATAATCACAATTACAGGAAACATGGCAGTGGCGACACTCCGTCGTCACAGTCTAATCTTCATGTTTGTACATCAATAGTAAAAAATGTCCAGGTGCTTCTATAAAAATGGGGGTCCATTTTCAATGGGGGGGGGGGGGGGGGTCCATATTCCACAGCAGAATATGGACCATATTTCAGGGTGTCCATTTACAATATGACACCGGGCGAAGACTTTGCCAACTATGCTCAGAAGAGAGATGCCGCGGCAATTGTTGCAGTCATTGCGGTCGCCTTTGTTCTTATACAGCATGACTATGTTGGCATCTCTCATATCTTGGGGAATGTGACCTTGCTCCCAGCAAAAGCAGAGGAGATCGTATAGTGGTTGTAAGACAGCTGTTTTCTCGTGTTTCAGAACTTCTTTTTTCCACAATATCTTTATTGAACCTTTTTTTTTTTTTAACAAACATGATACAAACAATCAAACACTAACACTAAAGTACTACAAAAAAAAAAAATGCACTAAAAACACCAACAACCACCAACAAAATCAAGTCTTCAACAATGCTCCTCTGTTTAGTCTAGACAATCCAATACATAAGTATACATATTATGTTCACCAGTTTGGAATTTACAAGGTCCACACACATCATTCACCTTCTTCTTCAAGAGTTATGTTTAAATTTTTTACATAATCAATAAAAGGTCTCCATATATTCTCAAACACAATTTCCTTTGATTTCAGTATATATGTTATTCTTTCTAATGGAAGGTTTGTTAACATCTGTCTTAACCACTGAGTCACATCTGGTCTATGAGTCTTTTTCCATAATAGTGCAATACATTTTTTGGCATTAAGCAAACTGAGGTCTATGAATGTTCTTTCACTTTTATTAAAATTATGCTTTTCTGGGTACAGACCCAACAAAAACAGTTTAGGATTCAATATGATTTGTTTTGAGATTATTTTTTCAATTGTTACCCTCACCTCTTCCCAAAACATTCTTATTAATCTACATTCCCATAAACAATGAAATAGGGTTCCTTTACTTTCCATGCATTTTGTGCATGTATCTGGTATATTTTTGTTATATCTATTTAACTCCTCCGGTGTAACATACATCCGCATTAACCATTTGAAATGTATCAATTTAAGGCGTGCATTTATTGATTTGGTTTGAGCTTCTGTACAAGCCAATTCCCATTGTTCCTCTGAAATTTCAGTTTGCAGATCTTCTTTCCAGTAGTTTAATCTTTTCAGTGAATTTTCACTTGAAGATAGTGTCAATGAGTTATAAAACTCTGAAATAATACCCTTTCTTTTACTATCTTTCATCATCATTTTTTCCAAGGATGAATAAATAGGTCGAGTGAGAGCTTTATTTTGATTTGATCGAATAAAGTTTCTAAGTTGAAGATATTTAAAAAAATGTGTTCTATTGAGATTAAATTTGATCCTCAGCTCTTCAAAAGACATTATGTTATCTGCACATGGCAAATATAAATCCTGAATCTTTTGTATCCCTTTTAAATTCCATACTTTAAATACAGCATCCGCTCTCCCTGGTTTAAAATATTGATTACCCCATATTGGACTAAATTGTGACAATAACTGTGGTTCTTTTAAATAGTTTTTAGCTTCACACCATATTTTGATCATATGCTTTACAAATGGATTTTTAACTTGTTTTTGTAATTTTTTTGCCGAATCTGAGTATATGAATATGGGAAGAGGTAAAGGTAAATTGTATGATTCCATTTCAGTCCAGTGAGGGAGATCATTTGATGAAAAATAATATGTCATAGACCTCAGTTGTGCCGACCAATAATACAACATAAAATTTGGACATTTCAGACCTCCACGATCAAATGGTAAATATAATAAAGACAAACGTAATCTAGCCCTCCTGTTGTTCCATATAAATTCCACTAACTTTTTTTTTATTCTTGAGAATAGATCTAAAGGTGGTGATAAGGGAATGTATTGAAATAAATAAAGTATTTTAGGTAAAATATTACTTTTAAGTATATTGATTCTCCCGATCATCGACATTGGTAGTGACATCCATCTCTGAGTTAACTCATTGATATCTGACATTAAGGCTTCATAGTTGACACTGGCGACTGATTCTAGCTTAGGCACAATTTGGATTCCTAAATATTTAAACTGATTTACAACATTGAATTGATTTACCTCAGGGGCTGGGTAATTTCTCTGGGTCTCATTTAGCATTAATATTGAAGATTTAGTTTTATTTGTTTTATATCCTGATATTTCCCCAAAATTCTTTATTAAATTCAACAAGGTTGGAATTGATTTTTTTAGATTCGACATAAACAAAATTATGTCATCGGCGTACAGGGAGATTTTATGTTCTGTTGGTCCAACTTTAATTCCATATATTTGTGAATGTAAACGTATCGCTATCGCTAAAGGTTCAATTGCCATAGTAAACAGTAAAGGTGAAAGTGGACAGCCTTGTCGACATCCTCTATTGATTTTTATTGGTTTTGAAATATTGTTATTTGTTAGGATTTCTGCTGTAGCATTATTGTATATTATTTGAACCCATTTTATGAAATTATTTCCAAGTCCAAACCTTTGTAGGACTTCAAAAAGAAAGGGCCATTCAACTCTATCAAAGGCCTTTTCGGCGTCCAGTGATAGGAGAGCTGTATCCGGTGCTTCTTTATTAAAATAAATAATATTAAATAGTCTTCTTACATTATGGAAGCCTTGTCTACCCTTTATAAAGCCATTCTGATCTCGATTAATAATATTTGGTAAAATTTCTTGAATTCGTCTTGCTAAAATTTTACAGATTATCTTAAGGTCGGCGTTTAATAGGCTTATTGGTCTCATATTTTCACATTTATTAGAGGGCTTACCTGGTTTTGGCAGCAGTATAATTAAGGCATTATTTATGTATGATGGTAAATTATTATTTTGAAATGCTTCTAAAACCATTTCCAAAAAAGGTTTTATTAATTTATTCTTAAATTTTTTATAAAGGTCAACTGGAAGACCATCTGGTCCTGCACTTTTTCCTGATTTCATATTATCAATGGCTAGCCCAACTTCTTCTTGACTAATTTTAGACTCCAATATCTCCCTGTTTTCATTTGGAATACACGGTATAGATAGTTCGTTCAAAAACCCATTTAGTTTTGTTAAATCAGGTTCATTTTTGGTATCATATAATTTTTCATAGTAATCTCTAAAGGCTCTATTAATTTCTAAAGGATCTATAACTACCTGTCCATTACTTATAATACTGGTAATTGGTGTTTTAATTTCTAATTGTTTAATCTGCCATGCTAATAATTTTCCTGATTTTTCACCTTGTTCATAAAAAGATTGTTTCAATCTTAGAAGACTCGAGGCAGCTCTATTCGCTGATTTTTTGTCGTATTCAGCTCTCAAAATCAGTAATTCATTCTCCAACCTTGGGTCACTTCCTGCATACACTTTTTCCTGAAGACTTTTTATTTTATGTTCCAATTTAGCTCTCTCCTCTCGAGTCTTCTTAGATTTTGATCCTGTATAACTAATAATATGTCCCCTAATAAAAGCTTTGAAAGCCTCCCACTTTACACATGCTGATGTTTGTGTAGTATTGATGTCAAAGAACTCGTCTATCTGTTTTTCTATATACTTGACAAATTCCTCATCCTGAAGCCATTTATGCTGAAATTGCCATCTACCTGATTCCTTTGTCAATTTTTTATCTACATATATTAGACAACAGGGTGCATGATCAGAGATCACGATGTTATCATAAAAGCAGTTTTGAATCTTGGACCTTAATTCTGTGGAAATCAAAAAATAATCAATACGTGAGAATGTCTTGTAGGTACTGGAATAACAAGAATAGGCTTTAACTTGTGGTTTCATTTCTCTCCATATATCTAACAATCTCAATTCTTTCATAAAATGATTAATAGTCATCCTACATCCAATGTGCGTACAATCCAGTCCTGTTGATCTATCTATACCTGGATTCAATGTACAATTAAAATCCCCTGCTATTATATGTTGCCCTGTAAGTGATGATAAGATAAGAAATAAATTAGCAAAGAACTTCTGATCATCTATATTGGGACCATATAAGTTCACAAGATTTATATTTTCTAATAGCAAAGAACCTTGAATGATTACATATCTTCCAAATTTGTCTCCAATTACATTTTTCACTTGAAAAGGAACTGATTTATGTATGAGAGTCATAACTCCCCTGGCTCGGGATGAAAATGAAGAGGTGAATACACTTCCTTGCCATCTACTCCTAATTCTTTTAACATCCTCCTCTATTAGATCAGTTTCTTGTAAAAACACAATTTTTGAACCCATGTCTTTTATTTTATTCATAACTTGTTTAAGTTTTTTTAAATTTTGTAGACCTCTGCAATTCCATGAAGTTAAATTAAGATTAACACTTTGGTTTATGATCAATAGAGAGTTTGGGATTACCTTGCAGTGTAAACATGCTCATACAGAGAAGCAAAAACATGAGTGGTTGAACATTCATCCTACAAACTACACACAAACAAATTTCCCCTTCCCACACTTGTGGCAAACCCCCCAAAATCAAAAGAAAAATTCTGTCTCCCGATATAGCCATCGACCGTTCCACACCCACGGGGAACAGCCTAAGCCACTCCTTCTTCATCCTCCCAATCACCCTAACTCTACTGCTTTTAATGACGTAACATTAACTCTCCTCTGTAGTTTTCCAACTTAACTCCAAAATTTTTAACAACTTTGTACATCATAGTTTTTTTTGTTTGTTTTGTTTTTGTTTTGTTTTTTTAATATATAATACAATCTTATTTTGTAAACTTACTATTTACTTCAAGTCAGTCAGATGCCTGTGCAAATGCTTAATTATTCTACCTTATATTTTGTTCATGCTTAGCTCCCACCAGTCTCTTCTTCTTCTTTGATCTTCTTGATGAACTCCTGCGCCTCCTCTGGGGTCTTGAAGATGTGGGTTCTGCCCTCATACGTGGTCAGCAGTCTCGCAGGATAGATTACACCATGACGAATCCCAAGGTTGCGCAGCTCCTTACGTATGGGATCAAACTGCTTCCTCAATTGCTGGATTCCTGTGGCCAAATCTGGGTAGAACCACACCTGCTGGTCCTGGTGTTTAATCTCTCCTTTAGCTCGTGCAGCGTTGAAGATCTTCATCCTGTCTCTGTTGCTAAGAAACTTCATAATTAAGGTCCTCGGCGGTCCCTTATCTCTCCGTGGGCCAATACGATGTGCATTTTCCAGAACCACTGCTGATTGCAACTCCTCGCTGCCCAGCACCTCCGGAATCCACTTTTCCAGAAAGGAACATACGTCCCGACCTTCTGATTCCTCTGGAAGACCCACCAGCCTCAAGTTATTCTGTCTCGACCGAGATTCCAAATCCAAAATATTATTTTCCAGAGATTTATTTTTTTTTTCCAAAGTGCGCACCTTTAATTGAAGACGGGTGACGTCATCTTCAGCACTAGCAAGACGGAGCTCCATCTGCGCCATTCGTTCTACACAGTCACCCAATTCCTTTTTTATTCCTTCCAACGCTGTCATAATCCCATCAAATCTAGAGGAAAAGTCCGCTCTCATTGAACTCATGGCAGCCATCAGCGCATCTGCGCCTCCCCCCGCAGACATCGCACCGTTGCCAGCCTCCTCCGCCATATATGGAGTTTTATTTGCTGCGTCACAGACCTGAAAGTCCGTTAATTTGGACTGTTTCGGCGGCTCGCTTTTTCCTTTACCTGGTTTTCCAGCCTTAGGCTTCGCCGACATATCCTCGCCCAAACGCTGGGATACGTTCTGTCCCAAATGAGAGAGTTATTTGCCGATTTTTTTTCTCCAGGAGCAGAGCAGAGTGAGACACGTCCGTCTTACGTGGCAGCCATAACCGGAAGTCGTGTTTCAGAACTTCTGGCGGGAAACCGTCTTTCCCTGGAGCCTTGCCACAGGTGAGGCAGTCTATGGCTTTGCTGAGCTCTTCCAGCATGGGCATTTTGTCAAGCTCCTCCATGACTGGTAGGCCAGGCAAGGCATCGAGAGCAACGTCTCTCACGATGTTCTGGGTCGAGTACAATTCAAGTTAATGCTTGACCCAACGCTGGAGTTGCTTGCTCTTGTCGGTGATGGCTTCGCCTGTCTTAGCTTTGAGTGGTGCTGTTTTGATACTTGTGGGGCCGATAGCTGTTTTGATGCCCTCATACATTCCTTTGGTGTATCCGTAGTCGGCAGCTACCTGGATGTTGGTGCACAGGTTCTGCCAGTACTCAATGGTGCAACAGCAGGCAATCTGCTGGGCTTTGCTCCTTGCTGCTTGAAGGGCGTTGCGTGTGCCAGGGCAAGGGTTTTGCTTGTGAGCCAGCCGTGCTTCTCTTCTGGCCTCTGTGACTGGCTGCATTTCGTCCAAGTGAGCCTCAAACCAGTCAGCATTCTTGTGTTCTTTCTTTCTGAATGCGGTCATGGCTGAGTCGTAGATCGCGTCGGGAAGGTGGTTCCATTTGGCGTCCACGTCGCCTGGGATATCGGACTGAAGGTGAGCTTCAAGTTTCCTCTGAAAGCTGTCAGCGAAGGTCTGAGCCTTGATTGGATCGGAAACTCCGCAAGTGTTGATGCGGGGGCGACCCTTAGTCTTGACATGGTGGATCTTCCTTGGCTTCAGTCTGACCTTACTGGCAACAAGGGAATGATCTGTATCACAATCAGCGCTGTGATAGCTTCTCGTGTGAAGAACACTGCTGAGGTCCGCTCTTCTGTACCACAGGGATCCAAGCACTGCAACACCTATGTTGAAATGTTGAAAAATATGTTGGAAAAATAAACCACATTTGGTCAAATTTGACCACTGCCTTTTCAGACCCCCTGGTAACAACAGATACACCTGATGGTTTTGGTGAGAATTAGGGCAACTGCCTATGAGGGCTATTGATTTTTTCTGAAATCACGTAAGTGCCCAGATCTTCTGACCGTTGATGTTGACCTTGGGCACAACCTGGATGGAGACCCACCTGAGGATCCTTGTGAGTGAGTTTGGTGAGCACCAGGGCAAAGGCCTAGGAGGAGTTGTAATTCCTGTGAAATACTAAGAGACAGATGGGCACAGAGACAGGCCACATCATTGCATTAGCTCCTTTTGGTTTTGCCAGAAACGAAAGAAAAAATATATATATATACTTTAAATCAAATAAGACTGTCAATGATGGAGTACTTCATTCCAGCCTGACAAAAATCACCCAGGGGCTGGTCAGCTCTTCTGACTGTTGACCTTGACCTTAAGCACAGCCTAGATACAGACCCATCTAGGATGTGCTTAAGCTGGATTCATGCTGCACTTCTGCTGTCCGTGTATGTGTAACCGGAAACCTCGTGTGACAAAGTTTACCTCATCGTCTCCACTCCGCTAGTGTCCGCAGTGCTCGACCATGGACGACCGCATGCAGCCCAAATTTTGTGACCGCGCCACCTGCCCACGACCTGAACGTGCTGAAAAGTGCATGCACAAGACTGAACGTCCCATTCACAAGGTGGCGATATCGGCACAGCATACCAAGACAAAGAGACAAAAAGAAGACAACAAGGAAGCGGCAGACGAGAATAAACATACATGAATCATACATAAATACTTCAGCAGCAGCAGCATCTTCATGGAAAAGGAGTGAAAACCAGGAAGTCAAGCAGCAGAAACCAAGCAGCATTTCTTCGTTGGTGAAAATCCTGGCTCATCAGTGCATTGGCGCTACCTATCGGGTGGGAATGAAACTACAAATGATGGTTGTGAGCATGCGTCAACCACATGGCCTGGGTAGATTAAAAAAGTGAGCATGAACAGCGCCGCGTGCATGCCGGGCTCGTCTAAAGCACACGCGGACCAAAGCAGACTAGAGGGGAAATGCAGCATGAATAAGGCTTTAACGTCAAGGGCAAAGACTTAGGAGGGATAACATTTTTCATGAAATCATAAATGTCCAGATCTCCTGACCTGAGACAATGACCTGGATGCAGACCTACCCAATGATCACTGTGAGTTTGAGAGTCAAGGCAATTGCCTATGAGGAGGAATAATTTTTCTAAAATCATTTAAGTGCGCGGATCTCCTGACCTTTGACCTTGACCTTAAGTACAACCTGGATGCAGACCTACCTGAGGATCCTTATGAGCAGGTTGGGTGACCACTGGGGCAATTGCCTAGGAGGAGTAGCAATTCCAGTGAAATGTGGACGGATAGATGCCACATCATTGCATTGGCTCCCTTCGGCTTTGCCGGAATAAGCTAAAAATTTAAACCAATCTGTAGCGTGCTTTGAGGCATCTCTAAGAACTCAATATTGTCTGTAAAAAGTTCTCTTTGATCTTTAAGCTGCCCCTTCTGTGACCCTGGGAGCCAATATGCTCATGAACAGTTGGAAAGAAGCGATTTATGTAATGAATATGTCTGTGGTCAATGTCTACAGGTGGCTCCTGCAGAGCTGCTTGCACAGTTAACAGTGGAGTGAAATAAGCACTTGAGCCTACAGTCATGTCCGTTAAACTAAATACCTGACAGGCTCTGGGTCTGTTCAATTTCACCCATCGTTGTACCATAAGCGGGATGCATCTTTAACATATTAAGGAGATCTTTTGAATTGTGAAATTGGATATTAGGTTGGGAGAGCAGCCTCCAGTGGATGAGAGCAACTCCTATGAGACTGGGCTTCCAATCTCTGTGTGCAGCCAAGCAGACCATTACCCACTGATTGCTGGCAATCCCCAACAGAGCCACACACAAGCACTTCGTATTGATCTCCAAGATGACTAAACAGAATTGTCAGTCTCCCAATCTGTGGCACGCTCCCAAGCATGACTGTCACACACCCCGATTGTTCATTTGATTACCATTCAAAGCTTCCAAGCCATCCACGGCAGGGACCATTCATTTAAATGAGACAGGAAAAAAAATGCTATGTCAGCTTCTCTTACATGATAGAACTGGATGCTTTCAATAGTTTTAAACTACCCTGGAAGCTTTCCCCCAAAATCATCTAGCCAAGTATGACAGCTACAAACAGCCCATCCTAAAAGTTTCCACTGTGTCATGGCTTGGATTCCAGTTGCCTATCAACCACAGCATTCATAGTCATTTATTACCTCTGCCAAGGACGTTATGTTTTTTCCTGTGTTCATCTGTTGCTGGCGTGTGTGTTTTAACAGCATAAGTCAACACATTATTTACGGATTTTAATGAAGTTTTCAGGAGAGGTTGAAAATGGGTCAAGAACAAATCGATTAGATGTCGGTAGTGATCTGAATCACCATCAGCCTTCAGGACTTTCCCCCACCTTTCAAGACTCCAAAAAGGGGAATAAATGCAGTACCTTGGTGAATGTTTGGATGGTTACCAGCAGAGGGTGCAGTCTGCTGACAGTTAACAGGCTGTTTGGAGAAATTAAAATATAAGAGAAAACTGGCCATCATAGTGGACGTTTGTGCTTAGTTTACTTTATCATTAGTTTTCCTCTACAACTAAACATTTTTAGCAGCATTTTACAGACAGATGACTTGAGGAGAAATTTTACGTTTAAAATCGGGAAGTAGAGCCAAACAAGGTCCAATTATTTTTAATAGAGACAGAGAGGCTGCAGACAGAGAGTGCAGAGAGACAGAGAGATGCTTGTCTGACTCATGTAGCAAATCCTATTCAACTGCCTAATGAAATAATTGAAAATGAAGTGGAATTTCCCATCCCTTCCATCTGGGCAGCTCTGAACGTCTGCAGACTTTAAGGGCCAAAAATGCTGGATGGTCAGAGACATGGAAAGTGTGAGTTTGAAACCACAGCAGAAACAAGAAGACCTGTCTAGACATCCTCACTTCATTAATTTAAAAAAGACAAGCAGTATTTGGCAGTTTGTGAGAACAAACTTTGTCATTAAAACATCTGGATAGCAGAATTGTTTTAATTCGCAATCACCAATGTACTGGAATTATTTTCAAGTGCATCCTTAAAAAAAAAAAAACTTGGCGAGGCTGATTCAAGTTGGATGGGGGTGTGCTGCAGGCATACTGATCTGAGCAAGTGTGAGTGAGTGTGTGTTTTCAGTGGCAGAGCATGCCAGCTAAGACACAGGGCCCCTTATGAGGACGACCCCTTCACACCCCAGCAACGTCCTGACAAGTGTCCCCCACAGTCCTGACCCTCGCCTACTTGTCCGGCACAAGCACCATGTGACCCAGGCAGCTGGCGCTGGCCAAATCAAAGGCTGCCTTCTCCTCTCGTCTGAGGGGTAGCCCCACCTCTACCACCTGAGCTGGAGTCACTCGATGGATGCAACGCGGAGGGGTTTTGCAGCACTTTCACCTTAGTGAGGGGTCTGCAACCTGTGGTTCAAGAGTAACATGTCATTTTGTTCAGCCACCTGTGGCTTTGGTAGAATAATAATTCACTCATTCATTCATTCATCTTCTTCCGCTTAATCCTTTTCGGGTCGCGGGGGGGCTGGAGCCTATCCCAGCATCTTTTTGGGCGAGAGGCAGGGTACACCCTGGACAGATCGCCAGTCCATCGCAGGGCCAACACAGAGAGACAGACAACTTTAAAAGGAAAAAAACAGATGAACAGTGGAGTAGGTCATTCTAGCCTGATGAACACACCCTGAGGTCAACAAGAGCCTTGGATTCGCTCCTTCTCCCTCTCTCTCATAGCTTGTGACCTTTGAGTTGAGCAGAAACTGAAACACAAATTAATAAGAACTAGTGCGACTTCCGGTTATGGCTGCCACGTAGGACGGACGTGTCTCGCTCTGCTCTGCTCCTGGAGAAAAAAAATCGGCAAATAACTCTCTCATTTGGGACAGAACGTATCCCAGCATTTGGGCGAGGATATGTCGGCGAAGCCTAAGGCTGGAAAACCAGGAAAAGGAAAAAGCGAGCCGCCGAAACAGTCCAAATTAACGGACTTTCAGGTCTGTGACGCAGCAAATAAAACTCCATATATGGCGGAGGAGGCTGGCGGCGGTGCGATGTCTGCGGGGAATGGCGCAGATGCGCTGATGGCTGCCATGAGTTCAATGAGAGCGGACTTTTCCTCTAGATTTGATGGGATTATGACAGCGTTGGAAGGAATAAGAAAGGAATTGGGTGACTGTGTAGAACGAACGGCGCAGATGGAGCTCCGTCTCGCTAGTGCTGAAGATGACGTCACCCGTCTTCAATTAAAGGTGCGCACTTTGGAAAAAAAAAATAAATCTCTGGAAGATAATATTTTGGATTTGGAATCTCGGTCGAGACAGAATAATTTGAGGCTGGTGGGTCTTCCAGAGGAATCAGAAGGTCGGGACGTATGTTCCTTTCTGGAAAAGTGGATTCCGGAGGTGCTGGGCAGCGAGGAGTTGCAATCAGCAGTGGTTCTGGAAAAAGCACATCGTATTGGCCCACGGAGAGATAAGGGACCGCCGAGGACCTTAATTATGAAGTTTCTTAGCAACAGAGACAGGATGAAGATCTTCAACGCTGCACGTGCTAAAGGAGAGATTAAACACCAGGACCAGCAGGTGCGGTTCTACCCAGATTTGGCCACAGGAATCCAGCAATTGAGGAAGCAGTTTGATCCCATACGTAAGGAGCTGCGCAACCTTGGGATTCGTCATGGTGTAATCTATCCTGCGAGACTGCTGACCACGTATGAGGGCAGAACCCACATCTTCAAGACCCCAGAGGAGGCGCAGGAGTTCATCAAGAAGATCAAAGAGGAAGAAGAGACTGGTGGGAGCTAAGCATGAACAAAATATAAGGTAGAATAATTAAGCATTTGCACAGGCATCTGACTGACTTGAAGTAAATAGTAAGTTTACAAAATATAGATTGTATTATATATTAAAAAAACAAAACAAAAACAAAACAAACAAAAAAAAAAACTATGATGTACAAAGTTGTTAAAAATTTTGGAGTTAAGTTGGAAAACTACAGAGGAGAGTTAATGTTACGTCATTAAAAGCAGTAGAGTTAGGGTGATTGGGAGGATGAAGAAGGAGTGGCTTAGGCTGTTCCCCGTGGGTGTGGAACGGTCGATGGCTATATCGGGAGACAGAATTTTTCTTTTGATTTTGGGGGGTTTGCCACAAGTGTGGGAAGGGGAAATTTGTTTGTGTGTAGTTTGTAGGATGAATGTTCAACCACTCATGTTTTTGCTTCTCTGTATGAGCATGTTTACACTGCAAGGTAATCCTAAACTCTCTATTGATCATGGACCAAAGTGTTAATCTTAATTTAACTTCATGGAATTGCAGAGGTCTACAAAATTTAAAAAAACTTAAACAAGTTATGAATAAAATAAAGGACATGGGTTCAAGAATTGTGTTTTTACAAGAAACTCATCTGATAGAGGAGGATGTTAAAAGAATTAGGAGTAGATGGCAGGGAAGTGTATTCACCTCTTCATTTTCATCCCGAGCCAGGGGAGTTATGACTCTCATACATAAATCAGTTCCTTTTCAGGTGAAAAATGTAATTGGAGACAAATTTGGAAGATATGTAATCATTCAAGGTTCTTTGCTATTAGAAAATATAAATCTTGTGAACTTATATGGTCCCAATATAGATGATCAGAAGTTCTTTGCTAATTTATTTCTCATCTTATCATCACTTACAGGGCAACATATAATAGCAGGGGATTTTAATTGTACATTGAATCCAGGTGTGGATAGATCAACAGGACTGGATTGTACGCACATTGGATGTAGGATGACTATTAATCATTTTATGAAAGAATTGAGATTGTTAGATATATGGAGAGAAATGAAACCACAAGTTAAAGCCTATTCTTGTTATTCCAGTACCTACAAGACATTCTCACGTATTGATTATTTTTTGATTTCCACAGAATTAAGGTCCAAGATTCAAAACTGCTTTTATGATAACATCGTGATTTCTGATCATGCACCCTGTTGTCTAATATATGTAGATAAAAAATTGACAAAGGAATCAGGTAGATGGCAATTTCAGCATAAATGGCTTCAGGATGAGGAATTTGTCAAGTATACAGAAAAACAGATAGACGAGTTCTTTGACATCAATACTACACAAACATCAGCATGTGTAAAGTGGGAGGCTTTCAAGGCTTTTATTAGGGGACATATTATTAGTTATACAGGATCAAAATCTAAGAAGACTCGAGAGGAGAGAGCTAAATTGGAACATAAAATAAAAAGTCTTCAGGAAAAAGTGTATGCAGGAAGTGACCCAAGGTTGGAGAATGAATTACTGATTTTGAGAGCTGAATACGACAAAAAATCAGCGAATAGAGCTGCCTCGGGTCTTCTAAGATTGAAACAATCTTTTTATGAACAAGGTGAAAAATCAGGAAAATTATTAGCATGGCAGATTAAACAATTGGAAATTAAAACACCAATTACCAGTATTATAAGTAATGGACAGGTAGTTATAGATCCTTTAGAAATTAATAGAGCCTTTAGAGATTACTATGAAAAATTATATGATACCAAAAATGAACCTGATTTAACAAAACTAAATCGGTTTTTGAACGAACTATCTATACCGTGTATTCCAAATGAAAACAGGGAGATATTGGAGTCTAAAATTAGTCAAGAAGAAGTTGGGCTAGCCATTGATAATATGAAATCAGGAAAAAGTGCAGGACCAGATGGTCTTCCAGTTGACCTTTATAAAAAATTTAAGAATAAATTAATAAAACCTTTTTTGGAAATGGTTTTAGAAGCATTTCAAAATAATAATTTACCATCATACATAAATAATGCCTTAATTATACTGCTGCCAAAACCAGGTAAGCCCTCTAATAAATGTGAAAATATGAGACCAATAAGCCTATTAAACGCCGACCTTAAGATAATCTGTAAAATTTTAGCAAGACGAATACAAGAAATTTTACCAAATATTATTAATCGAGATCAGAATGGCTTTATAAAGGGTAGACAAGGCTTCCATAATGTAAGAAGACTATTTAATATTATTTATTTTAATAAAGAAGCACCGGATACAGCTCTCCTATCATTGGACGCCGAAAAGGCCTTTGATAGAGTTGAATGGCCCTTTCTTTTTGAAGTCCTACAAAGGTTTGGACTTGGAAATAATTTCATAAAATGGGTTCAAATAATATACAATAATGCTACAGCAGAAATCCTAACAAATAACAATATTTCAAAACCAATAAAAATCAATAGAGGATGTCGACAAGGCTGTCCACTTTCACCTTTACTGTTTACTATGGCAATTGAACCTTTAGCGATAGCGATACGTTTACATTCACAAATATATGGAATTAAAGTTGGACCAACAGAACATAAAATCTCCCTGTACGCCGATGATATAATTTTGTTTATGTCGAATCTAAAAAAATCAATTCCAACCTTGTTGAATTTAATAAAGAATTTTGGGGAAATATCAGGATATAAAATAAATAAAACTAAATCTTCAATATTAATGCTAAATGAGACCCAGAGAAATTACCCAGCCCCTGAGGCAAATCAATTCAATGTTGTAAATCAGTTTAAATATTTAGGAATCCAAATTATGCCTAAGCTAGAATCAGTCGCCAGCGTCAACTATGAAGCCTTAATGTCAGATATCAATGAGTTAACTCAGAGATGGACGTCACTACCAATGTCGATGATCGGGAGAATCAATATACTTAAAAGTAATATTTTACCTAAAATACTTTATTTATTTCAATACATTCCCTTATCACCACCTTTAGATCTATTCTCAAGAATAAAAAAAAAGTTAGTGGAATTTATATGGAACAACAGGAGGGCTAGATTACGTGTGTCTTTATTATATTTACCATTTGATCGTGGAGGTCTGAAATGTCCAAATTTTATGTTGTATTATTGGTCGGCACAACTGAGGTCTATGACATATTATTTTTCATCAAATGATCTCCCTCACTGGACTGAAATGGAATCATACAATTTACCTTTACCTCTTCCCATATTCATATACTCAGATTCGGCAAAAAATTACAAAAACAAGTTAAAAATCCATTTGTAAAGCATATGATCAAAATATGGTGTGAAGCTAAAAACTATTTAAAAGAACCACAGTTATTGTCACAATTTAGTCCAATATGGGGTAATCAATATTTTAAACCAGGGAGAGCGGACGCTGTATTTAAAGTATGGAATTTAAAAGGGATACAAAAGATTCAGGATTTATATTTGCCAGGTGCAGACAACATAATGTCTTTTGAAGAGCTGAGGATCAAATTTAATCTCAATAGAACACATTTTTTTAAATATCTTCAACTTAGAAACTTTATTCGATCAAATCAAAATAAAGCTCTCACTCGACCTATTTATTCATCCTTGGAAAAAATGATGATGAAAGATAGTAAAAGAAAGGGTATTATTTCAGAGTTTTATAACTCATTGACACTATCTTCAAGTGAAAATTCACTGAAAAGATTAAACTACTGGAAAGAAGATCTGCAAATTGAAATTTCAGAGGAACAATGGGAATTGGCTTGTACAGAAGCTCAAACCAAATCAATAAATGCACGCCTTAAATTGATACATTTCAAATGGTTAATGCGGATGTATGTTACACCGGAGGAGTTAAATAGATATAACAAAAATATACCAGATACATGCACAAAATGCATGGAAAGTAAAGGAACCCTATTTCATTGTTTATGGGAATGTAGATTAATAAGAATGTTTTGGGAGGAGGTGAGGGTAACAATTGAAAAAATAATCTCAAAACAAATCATATTGAATCCTAAACTGTTTTTGTTGGGTCTGTACCCAGAAAAGCATAATTTCAATAAAAGTGAAAGAACATTCATAGACCTCAGTTTGCTTAATGCCAAAAAATGTATTGCACTATTATGGAAAAAGACTCATAGACCAGATGTGACTCAGTGGTTAAGACAGATGTTAACAAACCTTCCATTAGAAAGAATAACATATATACTGAAATCAAAGGAAATTGTGTTTGAGAATATATGGAGACCTTTTATTGATTATGTAAAAAATTTAAACATAACTCTTGAAGAAGAAGGTGAATGATGTGTGTGGACCTTGTAAATTCCAAACTGGTGAACATAATATGTATACTAATGTATTGGATTGTCTAGACTAAACAGAGGAGCATTGTTGAAGACTTGATTTTGTTGGTGGTTGTTGGTGTTTTTAGGGCATTTTTTTTTTTGTAGTACTTTAGTGTTAGTGTTTGATTGTTTGTATCATGTTTGTTAAAAAAAAAAAAAAAAGGTTCAATAAAGATATTGTGGAAAAAAATAAGAACTAGTGCATGCCCGTAGAAAGCAAGAATTCCTGTCTGAAACAGGTAGCCCAATTAGGCTTTACCGGCCCAAATGTGGGCTGTATTTGAAAGTAGAATACAGAGGTGTAGCGTATATGTAGCTATCACATGTTAGACTTTGACAAATATGAAAGGTAGTGAACTGAGATTTATTTGATTGTGTGAATATTAACTACAGAATAACTGAAAATGAATGGGACATCCAATATTAGCCACTGTTTAAGAACCACTTGTTTATTTTTTTGTCAGATCGCTTATTTGTGTGACCTCTTGACATTCATAAATGTATCTTGCACTTTGGGGAAAGGGAGTTGTTCAGTCATCATTATAATTTAGTTTATGTGTGTAGTTTATAGCCTATTGTCAATAAACTCATGCAGTACTATAACAGGACAGGTTTACAAATATTTGAGACACATTGTAGTGCATCCTTTTATATTTTAGCAATATTATAAGTACAAAACACCGAACATTATTTTTTTTTTTGTATTTGTATTCTTTAGTGATCCCCGGAGGGAAATTCAGGGCATCCACGTATGGCACCAATCCAGTCACCATGCGCGCGCGCGCGCACACACACACACACACACACACACACACACACACACACACGAGGAAGCCGTTTGGCTGCAACTTCTGCATCAGTGTTGCCCACTTATCTGTAAATATTTAAATAAAATTATTTTGTTATTTGGGCATTATGTCTTGTCGTTTAGTCAAAGCATGCATATGTGTCCGCATGTAATATGCAGTTGATCTGGTCATTCCGCTCCACAATGAAGCAGCAGTCGGGACTGTCGTCTGCCACTGATCGGGCAGGCTGAGCGTGCCTCCCCGCGAATGATCATGGAGCGCCCTGTCGGACGCTGGTGTTGCCCGGTTAATGGGAGTCTCGGCTGCTGCTTTACGCATGTGCCAGTGATGTCCTTTGCAGCACCACAGGTCCCCGCCAGCCCCCCCGCATGTTCTCCATGCTGAAATATCCATTAAACCTATGCAATCACAGCTACTTGGTATATATTTTGACTGAGCAACTCCATACTCGGGGATAGCACTTATAAAATCTTTGCAAAGCACTGTGGTGACTGACAGGTCGTGATGCGGTGTGTCATCCAGTCAGCGTGGTCGTGATGTCGTCTATTGTCCAATCAGCATGGCCGTGAAGCGGGTGATGCAGTGTGTTGTCCAATCAGCATGGTCGTGATGCGGCGTATTATCCAGTGAGCACGGAGCCAATCTGAAACCCCGCCCACACTTCTTGAAGCCAGGGGATGAAGACACAGAGTGGTCACAGAGCGGTGGCTAAAGTTTTATTGATAAAAATTACATATTTTGACTGAGTGACCCTATATTTGGGGATGTACACCCTCATAACCTCAGGAAAGCACGTTTAAAATCTTAGGCCAGTCTGACGAACAGTTTGAGAAATATGTGAGGAACACAAGCACACAGACACATACACACACAGATTTCTTGCATTTATAGATAAGTTTGCAACTTTACTAACAGTTTAAAATTTGAGTAAAATTTTTTACACAAAGATGTTTGTCAATTTACATGAAAATGACATTTTACAAGAAAATATCAAATGTACAGTTGTGGACTTCCGGTTATGGCTGCCACGTAGGACGGACGTGTCTCGCTCTGCTCTGCTCCTGGAAAAAAAAAAATCGGCAAATAACTCTCTCATTTGGGACAGAACGTATCCCAGCATTTGGGCGAAGATATGTCGGCGAAGCCTAAGGCTGGAAAACCAGGAAAAGGAAAAAGCGAGCCGCCGAAACAGTCCAAATTAACGGACTTTCAGGTCTGTGACGCAGTAAACAAAACTCCATATATGGCGGAGGAGGCTGGCAACGCTGCGATATCTGTGGGGAATGGCGCAGATGCGCTGATGGCTGCCATGAGTTCAATGAGAGCGGACTTTTCCTCTAGATTTGATGGGATTATGACAGCGTTGGAAGGAATAAGAAAGGAATTGGGTGACTGTGTAGAACGAACGGCGCAGATGGAGCTCCGTCTCGCTAGTGCTGAAGATGACGTCACCCGTCTTCAATTAAAGGTGCGCACTTTGGAAAAAAAAAATAAATCTCTGGAAGATAATATTTTGGATTTGGAATCTCGGTCGAGACAGAATAATTTGAGGCTGGTGGGTCTTCCAGAGGAATCAGAAGGTCGGGACGTATGTTCCTTTCTGGAAAAGTGGATTCCGGAGGTGCTGGGCAGCGAGGAGTTGCAATCAGCAGTGGTTCTGGAAAAGGCACATCGTATTGGCCCACGGAGAGATAAGGGACCGCCGAGGACCTTAATTATGAAGTTTCTTAGCAACAGAGACAGGATGAAGATCTTCAACGCTGCACGAGCTAAAAAAGGAGAGATTAAACACAAGGACCAGCAGGTGCGGTTCTACCCAGATTTGGCCACAGGAATCCAGCAATTGAGGAAGCAGTTTGATCCCATACGTAAGGAGCTGCGCAACCTTGGGATTCGTCATGATGTAATCTATCCTGCGAGACTGCTGACCACGTATGAGGGCAGAACCCACATTTTCAAGACCCCAGAGGAGGCGCAGGAGTTCATCAAGAAGATCAAAGAAGAAGAAGAGACTGGTGGGAGCTAAGCATGAACAAAATATAAGGTAGAATAATTAAGCATTTGCACAGGCATCTGACTGACTTGAAGTAAATAGTAAGTTTACAAAATATAGATTGTATTATATATTAAAAAAACAAAACAAAAACAAAACAAACAAAAAAAAAAACTATGATGTACAAAGTTGTTAAAAATTTTGGAGTTAAGTTGGAAAACTACAGAGGAGAGTTAATGTTACGTCATTAAAAGCAGTAGAGTTAGGATGATTGGGAGGATGAAGAAGGAGTGGCTTAGGCTGATCCTCGTGGGTGTGGAACGGTCGATGGCTATATCGGGAGACAGAATTTTTCTTTTGATTTTGGGGGGTTTGCCACAAGTGTGGGAAGGGGAAATTTGTTTGTGTGTAGTTTGTAGGATGAATGTTCAACCACTCATGTTTTTGCTTCTCTGTATGAGCATGTTTACACTGCAAGGTAATCCCAAACTCTCTATTGATCATGGACCAAAGTGTTAATCTTAATTTAACTTCATGGAATTGCAGAGGTCTACAAAATTTAAAAAAACTTAAACAAGTTATGAATAAAATAAAGGACATGGGTTCAAGAATTGTGTTTTTACAAGAAACTCATCTGATAGAGGAGGATGTTAAAAGAATTAGGAGTAGATGGCAGGGAAGTGTATTCACCTCTTCATTTTCATCCCGAGCCAGGGGAGTTATGACTCTCATACATAAATCAGTTCCTTTTCAAGTGAAAAATGTAATTGGAGACAAATTTGGAAGATATGTAATCATTCAAGGTTCTTTGCTATTAGAAAATATAAATCTTGTGAACTTATATGGTCCCAATATAGATGATCAGAAGTTCTTTGCTAATTTATTTCTCATCTTATCATCACTTACAGGGCAACATATAATAGCAGGGGATTTTAATTGTACATTGAATCCAGGTGTGGATAGATCAACAGGACTGGATTGTACCCACATTGGATGTAGGATGACTATTAATCATTTTATGAAAGAATTGAGATTGTTAGATATATGGAGAGAAATGAAACCACAAGTTAAAGCCTATTCTTGTTATTCCAGTACCTACAAGACATTCTCACGTATTGATTATTTTTTGATTTCCACAGAATTAAGGTCCAAGATTCAAAACTGCTTTTATGATAACATCGTGATCTCTGATCATGCACCCTGTTGTCTAATATATGTAGATAAAAAATTGACAAAGGAATCAGGTAGATGGCAATTTCAGCATAAATGGCTTCAGGATGAGGAATTTGTCAAGTATATAGAAAAACAGATAGACGAGTTCTTTGACATCAATACTACACAAACATCAGCATGTGTAAAGTGGGAGGCTTTCAAAGCTTTTATTAGGGGACATATTATTAGTTATACAGGATCAAAATCTAAGAAGACTCGAGAGGAGAGAGCTAAATTGGAACATAAAATAAAAAGTCTTCAGGAAAAAGTGTATGCAGGAAGTGACCCAAGGTTGGAGAATGAATTACTGATTTTGAGAGCTGAATACGACAAAAAATCAGCGAATAGAGCTGCCTCGAGTCTTCTAAGATTGAAACAATCTTTTTATGAACAAGGTGAAAAATCAGGAAAATTATTAGCATGGCAGATTAAACAATTGGAAATTAAAACACCAATTACCAGTATTATAAGTAATGGACAGGTAGTTATAGATCCTTTAGAAATTAATAGAGCCTTTAGATATTACTATGAAAAATTATATGATACCAAAAATGAACCTGATTTAACAAAACTAAATGGGTTTTTGAACGAACTATCTATACCGTGTATACCAAATGAAAACAGGGAGATATTGGAGTCTAAAATTAGTCAAGAAGAAGTTGGGCTAGCCATTGATAATATGAAATCAGGAAAAAGTGCAGGACCAGATGGTCTTCCAGTTGACCTTTATAAAAAATTTAAGAATAAATTAATAAAACTTTTTTTGGAAATGGTTTTAGAAGCATTTCAAAATAATAATTTACCATCATACATAAATAATGCCTTAATTATACTGCTGCCAAAACCAGGTAAGCCCTCTAATAAATGTGAAAATATGAGACCAATAAGCCTATTAAACGCCGACCTTAAGATAATCTGTAAAATTTTAGCAAGACGAATACAAGAAATTTTACCAAATATTATTAATTGAGATCAGAATGGCTTTATAAAGGGTAGACAAGGCTTCCATAATGTAAGAAGACTATTTAATATTATTTATTTTAATAAAGAAGCACCGGATACAGCTCTCCTATCATTGGACGCCGAAAAGGCCTTTGATAGAGTTGAATGGCCCTTTCTTTTTGAAGTCCTACAAAGGTTTGGACTTGGAAATAATTTCATAAAATGGGTTCAAATAATATACAATAATGCTACAGCAGAAATCCTAACAAATAACAATATTTCAAAACCAATAAAAATCAATAGAGGATGTCGACAAGGCTGTCCACTTTCACCTTTACTGTTTACTATGGCAATTGAACCTTTAGCGATAGCGATACGTTTACATTCACAAATATATGGAATTAAAGTTGGACCAACAGAACATAAAATCTCCCTGTACGCCGATGATATAATTTTGTTTATGTCGAATCTAAAAAAATCAATTCCAACCTTGTTGAATTTAATAAAGAATTTTGGGGAAATATCAGGATATAAAATAAATAAAACTAAATCTTCAATATTAATGCTAAATGAGACCCAGAGAAATTACCCAGCCCCTGAGGCAAATCAATTCAATGTTGTAAATCAGTTTAAATATTTAGGAATCCAAATTATGCCTAAGCTAGAATCAGTCGCCAGTGTCAACTATGAAGCCTTAATGTCAGATATCAATGAGTTAACTCAGAGATGGACGTCACTACCAATGTCGATGATCGGGAGAATCAATATACTTAAAAGTAATATTTTACCTAAAATACTTTATTTATTTCAATACATTCCCTTATCACCACCTTTAGATCTATTCTCAAGAATAAAAAAAAAGTTAGTGGAATTTATATGGAACAACAGGAGGGCTAGATTACGTCTGTCTTTATTATATTTACCATTTGATCGTGGAGGTCTGAAATGTCCAAATTTTATGTTGTATTATTGGTTGGCACAACTGAGGTCTATGACATATTATTTTTCATCAAATGATCTCCCTCACTGGACTGAAATGGAATCATACAATTTACCTTTACCTCTTCCCATATTCATATACTCAGATTCGGCAAAAAAATTACAAAAACAAGTTAAAAATCCATTTGTAAAGCATATGATCAAAATATGGTGTGAAGCTAAAAACTATTTAAAAGAACCACAGTTATTGTCACAATTTAGTCCAATATGGGGTAATCAATATTTTAAACCAGGGAGAGCGGACGCTGTATTTAAAGTATGGAATTTAAAAGGGATACAAAAGATTCAGGATTTATATTTGCCATGTGCAGACAACATAATGTCTTTTGAAGAGCTGAGGATCAAATTTAATCTCAATAGAACACATTTTTTTAAATATCTTCAACTTAGAAACTTTATTCGATCAAATCAAAATAAAGCTCTCACTCGACCTATTTATTCATCCTTGGAAAAAATGATGATGAAAGATAGTAAAAGAAAGGGTATTATTTCAGAGTTTTATAACTCATTGACACTATCTTCAAGTGAAAATTCACTGAAAAGATTAAACTACTGGAAAGAAGATCTGCAAATTGAAATTTCGGAGGAACAATGGGAATTGGCTTGTACAGAAGCTCAAACCAAATCAATAAATGCACGCCTTAAATTGATACATTTCAAATGGTTAATGCGGATGTATGTTACACCGGAGGAGTTAAATAGATATAACAAAAATATACCAGATACATGCACAAAATGCATGGAAAGTAAAGGAACCCTATTTCATTGTTTATGGGAATGTAGATTAATAAGAATGTTTTGGGAAGAGGTGAGGGTAACAATTGAAAAAATAATCTCAAAACAAATCATACTGAATCCTAAACTGTTTTTGTTGGGTCTGTACCCAGAAAAGCATAATTTTAATAAAAGTGAAAGAACATTCATAGACCTCAGTTTGCTTAATGCCAAAAAATGTATTGCACTATTATGGAAAAAGACTCATAGACCAGATGTGACTCAGTGGTTAAGACAGATGTTAACAAACCTTCCATTAGAAAGAATAACATATATACTGAAATCAAAGGAAATTGTGTTTGAGAATATATGGAGACCTTTTATTGATTATGTAAAAAATTTAAACATAACTCTTGAAGAAGAAGGTGAATGATGTGTGTGGACCTTGTAAATTCCAAACTGGTGAACATAATATGTATACTTATGTATTGGATTGTCTAGACTAAACAGAGGAGCATTGTTGAAGACTTGATTTTGTTGGTGGTTGTTGGTGTTTTTAGTGCATTTTTTTTTTTTTTTGTAGTACTTTAGCGTTAGTGTTTGATTGTTTGTATCATGTTTGTTAAAAAAAAAAAAAAAGGTTCAATAAAGATATTGTGGAAAAAAAAATGTACAGTTGTAAATTTATAAGGAAATAGTAATAAATGTACAATTATGATTTCTTTCATGTATAAGAACCAGCCAGGAATTTGAGGAGAAAAAAATAAAAAAAAATAAATGTGCAAGTTCAACATGAGAAAAAGCTCAAACCTTACCTCTAAAACTCATGAGCAATAAAATAAAGTTGCAAATTTACATAAAAAAGGCTACATTTACTTCAAAAAAAGCTGCAAATTTATAGGGAAAAGCTCATCTATAGGAGAAAGCTTCATTTACTAGAAAACACAAATTTGAGTAAAAAAGGAGAAAAAAATATTACTAGTCTGGTCAATTTGGCTATTTTACTTTCATCTTAAGGCTCAAATATGTTGTGGCTCCTTGCAGATTATTTTAACCCAAAAATGCTTAAAATTCCTTTCAGTGGTTGCTGACATGTCTAGCATAAGAGCACTTTTCTGATGCCTAATGGCGACAGATAGGGAAACAAGTGTGAGTATGTGTGTTTAAGCAGGAAACATGGAGCACAATGTAAAGATGGGAAGGTCCAGGAAGGAAGGAAGTATTGCTTTAAAAAAAAAAAAAAAAAAAAAGAGGGAGGAAAAGGCACTTGCATCAGTTTAAGACTCTTACACTGACAGCAAAATTGCACCAAACATATACCTAACACAGATAATAATGGAGGAAAATGCTGATTTAAATTACAGATCTAGTGCCAAGTAGCTGAGAAGTGCCAGGTACCCCCTTAGAAATGGTATAAAATGTAGGCCACTTGCCCAGTGCCAGCAGTGTTACATTAAAATGCAAGTGAGGCATTTCATCAGTTCAGGGGCCTCACAGGAGGGACACTCAAACACGCAGAACAGAAAGCCGCACGTATTCCTGGTGAGGACAGCCTGACAAAATCCAATTAAAAAGAATCAAAGAGAAACACACCTCACCCCTTCGCTTTTACTTTTCTCTACTGTTCAGCCTCCTATGATCACGTGTGGCTATATCCTCCCCCCCCCACCAGGGGTCCTTGAGAGAATGTTCAGGAGTCCTCAGGAAATTGTCTAATTTCACTTCTTTACTGGTCCAAAAATTGCAAATAATTTGCTGCTGTTGTGCACAGGTGCCTGTAGTGTACTGGCTCATCCATGTCAGTAGATGGCAGTATGAAAGCAATATTTGTTACCATCTTCTTCTTCTGCATGTGTTTTACAGAGGTCAATGACCTTGTTAAGACATGCTAGAACTCAGTGACTCAATAAAAAAAAACAGTGATTGATAAATATGAATTTATTTTGAAGAGGAAAGATTGAAACTCTGAACTGGGCCCTGCACTGACAGAGCAGCCGCCATGTTTGCGTGCACCAAAGGGTTCATTAGAGTGAAAGAGAGACACCCAGATGCTGTCACACTGTGTTTTTTGCATCATGAAGCGCTTGTTCCCAAGACTTTACCAGCCCTAGGTCTTGTGTTGGATGCCGTTGTGCGAATGGTAAACTTTGTAAAGACCTCTGAAAAGCTGCATATTTGCATCTTTATGTGGGGAAAAGGGAGTGGGGCATAAAACGTTATTGCTCCATATAGAGTTCCAATGGTTATCATTAAGCAAAATGCTGGCATGTGTGCATGAGCTCCGAGAGGAACTACAGTGGTGTGAAAAAGTGTTTGCCCCCTTCTTGATTTCTCATTTTTTTGTATGTTTGTCACATTTAAATGTTTCAGATCATCAAATTTAAATATTAGACAAACACGTAAACACAAAATGCAGTTTTTAAATGAAGGTGTTTATTATTAAGGGTAAAAAAAATCCAAACCTACATGGCCCTGTGTGAAAAAGTGATTGCCCCCCCCCCCCCATTAAAACATAAATTAACCCTTTGAGTGTGTATGGTGCAGAACTGCAACATACCCCCAGTGGTCAAGAGTGGTAAATATTTTTTGTCAATAAAATGGCTCAGTCTTTTGACACCATTTTTTTGTACAGCGGTACCTCATCTTACCTTCAAAGTATATGAACAAGAAATCAGTACATTAAAAAAAAAAAAAAAAAATTCTCACTTACTTTTGACAAAGTCAGAGGGAGAAGGCAGGTGCAGTGCCGCACTCTGCCACTAGGGGCACGCAAATTCTCACACTCAAAGGGTTAACTGTGGTTTATCACATCTTTGCAAAGCCGAGTTCAATTTCCCTAGCCCCACCCAGGCCTGATTACTGCCACACCTGTTCTCAACCAAGAAATCACTTAAATAGGACCTGCCTGACAAAGTGAAGTTGACCAAGAGATCCTCAAAAGCTAGACATCATGCTGCAATCCAGAGAAATTCAGGAACAAATGAGAAAAAGTAATTGAGATCCATCAGTCCGGAAAAGGTTATAAAGCCATTTCTAAAGCTTTGGGACTCCAGCGAACCATAATGAGCGCCATTATCCACAAATGGCAAAAACATGGCACAGTGATGAACCTTCCCAAAGTGGCCGGCTGACCAAAATTGCCCCAAAAGCACAGTGACGACTCATCCAAGAGGTCACAAAAGACCCCACAACGACATCCAAAGAACTGCAGGCCTCATTTAAGGTCAGTGTTCATGACTCCACCACAAGAAAGAAACTGAACAAAAAAAATGGCCTGCATGGTAGAGTTCCCAGACGAAAACCACTGCTGAGCAAAAAGAACATAAAGGCTCGTCTCAGTTTTCCTAGAAAACATCTTGATGATCCCCAAGACTTTGGGGAAAATACTCTGTGGACTGACGAGACAAAAGTTCAACTTTTTGGAAGATGTGTGTCCCATTACATCCGACGAAAAAATAACAGCATTTCAGAAAAGGAACATCATACCAACAGTAAAATATGGTGGTGGTAGTGTGATGGTCTGAGGCTGCTTTACTGCTTCAGGATCTGGAAGACTTACTGTGGTAAATGGAACCACAAATTCTGCTGATAACCAAAAAATCCTAAAAGAGAATGCCCGGTCATCTGATCGTGACCTCAAGCTGAAGCGCACTTGGGTTTTGCAGCAGGACAATGATCCAAAACACACCAGCAAGTCCACCTCTGAATGGCTTAAGAAAAACAAAATGAAGACTTTGGCATGGCCTAGCCAAAGTCCTAACCTTGAGATGCTGTGGCATGACCTTAAAAAGGCGGTTCATGCTCGAAAACCCTCCAATGTGGCTGAATTACAACAATTCTGCAAAGATGAGTGGGCCAAAACTCCTCCATAGTGCTGTAAAAGACTCATTGCCAGTAATCGCAAATGCTTGATTGCAGTTGTTGCTGCTAAGGGTGGCCCAGTCACTTATTAGGTTTAGGGGGCAATCACTTTTTCCACACAGGGCCATGTAGGTTTGGATTTTTTTTCCTTAATAATGAACACCTTCATTTAAAAATGGCATTTTGTGTTTACTTGTGTTATCTTTGTCTAGTATTTAAATTTGTTTGATGATCTGAAACATTTAAGTGTGACATATAAAAAATGAGAAATCAGGAAGGGGGCAAACACTTTTTCACACTACTGTACGAGGGGCGGCTGAAAAGTTCATAGTGGTCAAATCCCCCCCCCCCCCCCCACCACCAACCAAAAAAAAAAAAAAAAAAAAAAAATCCAAACTTTGCAGCCGCTGCTTACTCGGGGACATACAGTATGGGTGAAAACAAATGACAAAGTGTTATATGGAGAGGCAGAGGGGATAAAAGGCAGGTGAGTAGCATTATCATGAGTAATCATCAGCTATGAAAAAAGGAAGTAATTAAGGAATAAAGAAGAGAGCAATGAAGGCTAAAACAGCCTCTCTCTGTGGCGTCTTATCACCAAACGCAGCCCATTAGAAACAAAATTATGTAAGCAACAGTAAATGGCCAGTGGCAGGATTTCTGCATAAAGCAGCCATCCTTGGTCTCACAACCATGCCATCCCAGTTTACTGGGATTATATGAGACAATGTGTTGACTGGATTTACCTGATCTAATTATTTAAAAATCTTTTTAGGTGTTTAACGTTAAAGGATTAAAAGGGTGGGGCTCTACTTTAAACACATTACACCTTTTACCTTCTGCCATGCTAGTTCACGTAGTTATCTTCACAACCACTTGACCCCTCTCCACCACCATCACCCCTGCAACTAATAAATAAATAAATAGCATAACTGTACCTGCTGTTAAAAATGGTTTGTCATTTTCTGGTAAGGGGACAGCCAACTTTCTGGATGCTCTCCCTTTGTGTGTGGGTTTGCTCCTGGGACAAAGAGTTTTTTGTTTTTCTATTTAGGAGGTATGCTTGGTTGTCGCAAAATAATGTGACATACTAAAAATACCATCTTGAACTAGAAAAGCACTCGGGTTGATGAAAGATAGTAAAAGAAAGGGTATTATTTCAGAGTTTTATAACTCATTGACACTATTTTCAAGTGAAAATTCACTGAAAAGATTAAACTACTGGAAAGAAGATCTGCAAACTGAAATTTCAGAGGAACAATGGGAATTGGCTTGTACAGAAGCTCAAACCAAATCAATAAATGTACGCCTTAAATTGATACATTTCAAATGGTTAATGCGGATGTATGTTACACCGGAGGAGTTAAATAGATATAACAAAAATATACCAGATACATGCACAAAATGCATGGAAAGTAAAGGAACTCTATTTCATTGTGTATGGGAATGTAGATTAATAAGAATGTTTTGGGAAGAGGTGAGGGTAACAATTGAAAAAATAATCTCAAAACAAATCATATTGAATCCTAAACTGTTTTTGTTGGGTCTGTACCCAGAAAAGCATAATTTTAATAAAAGTGAAAGAACATTCATAGACCTCAGTTTGCTTAATGCCAAAAAATGTATTGCACTATTATGGGAAAAGACTCATAGACCAGATGTGACTCAGTGGTTAAGACAGATGTTAACAAACCTTCCATTAGAAAGAATAACATATATACTGAAATCAAAGGAAATTGTGTTTGAGAATATTTGGAGACCTTTTATTGATTATGTAAAAAATTTAAACATAACTCTTGAAGAAGAAGGTGAATGATATGTGTGGACCTTGTAAATTCCAAACTAGTGAACATAATATGTATACTTATGTGTTGGATTGTCTAGACTAAACAGAGGAGCATTGTTGAAGATTTGATTTTGTTGGTGGTTGTTGGTGTTTTTTAGTGCATTTTTTTTTGTAGTACTTTAGTGTTAGTGTTTGATTGTTTGTATCATGTTTGTTTAAAAAAAAAAAAGGTTCAATAAAGATATTGTGGAAAAAAAAAAAAAAAAAGAAAAGCACTCGGAGAGCGCAGACCTCCGCCAAGCGCCACAGTTCCCCCCATACAGTGTTTGTGTGTACGTTTTCAGATTCCTTGACCATGAAAACATATGACTAGCAATTGGATTGACAATGATAGGATTAGTGGTTCAGTAGTTATTCACGAAAATCACATTTTCCGTAATGGTGGTTTTCTTCTGGACGGTGGTCCGGATCACCACCAAAATCTAATCATCTGTAGGATAGCCCATTTCTGACAATCTGTGAAAATTTCATGAAAATCCGTCCATAACTTTTTGAGTTATCTTGCTAACAAACAAACAAACAGACAGACAAACCAACGCCAATGAAAACATAACCTCCTTGGCGGAGGTAAATATAGGCTACCGTACTCCAAAAGTGCTGCGTCATGATACAATCAATTTCATGAGCAGTGTGTTTTGACCTAACGGCATCCCAATCCCCCAAAATGCTATTACATCACAACAAGGCACCCTGGTAGGATTTTTTCCAGCATTAATAAAACACTCCTCTCGTCTTATACTGAAAACACACAAAAAACAGACCATCGTGGAGAAAGGAATAGGCGAGGCAACAAGCTGGACAACACAAGGCTTTATTCTTTCTCCAACAACATAACAGCAAAACAGTGAAGCAGCGCTATAGCGCTGAGGCTACAGCCTCCACAGGTCTCTGTGCACTCCCCTTTTATAGCTTTATTCCCATGCATGGAGACCTGGAGCTTCCAACCATCATACATTGCCATTTAACAAAGGAATGTGTGGCACATTAACATAACATACACCGGCACCACTTTCACACCTTTCTTCTCTGAGTGGCCACAGCGGCTTTTACTCTCCCTGGGGGGGGGGGGGGGTGCACAGAACTAACAGTCCCATCAGATAGCCCCCGGTGACACCTCCTCATTCGGTCCATTGTCCTCCTGTTTCCCCCCTACCTTTCTGGGTGGAGAAAACCCCCACACCATGCCCCCACACAGCCCCCTCCCCGAACACCCAGAAGGGGCTCTAAACCCCCTGTCCTTTGGGCTCGAGCTGGCGCCCATAGCGGTTGTAGTGGTTGCCGATCCAGTAGAACCATTCTACTGGTGAGGTGTACTGGCGGGCACGTCAGTCTGTGGAGGGAAGTGGGGGGGGGGGGGCATCAGGTCACCAGCGAGTGCAGGTCTCTGCCAAGGGATCGCCAACTTGCGGAGCCAACAATGGTGGGCATCCGCGCCGGGGTCCGGTGCGCATTGTGCCTGCCGAAAACAAAACCGGCCTTCTGCAAGCTTCTTGGGACGAATGTGCGGGGAAAGCAATGGTGGGCTGGGCTGGGCTGGGTCACTCCCAGCCTCCGTCTGTGTAAAAACTGAGCGGGCGGATCAGCCATGGCGTGGGGTTTTCTGGTAGAAACTCTCCGGAGATCAGCAGCAGCTGAGAAACAAACAAGTTCTGCTGGGGGTGGGGGTGGGGGCTGCCAAATCCTCCTTAGGTGCGGCGCGCAGCCCTAAGCCTTGGAGGTTGCAAAAATCCTCCTTTGGTGCAGCACACAGCCCTAACAGAACCCAGGGCCGGTGGTCGACCCAATTTGCATCCGTGAGTGTACCGTCTCCCCGAACATGTGTCTGTGACATACAACAGCTTGTTTCTGTCTCCAGCAGTCAGTAGAAGCTGCTACTAACTGCTGGCTGTGCCATTTCCCGACTTCTTGCATTAGCATGACGGCACCCATCGCTGGGCGTTTGAGCCAAAACGGTGATGATAGAAGCAGATCGCCCTGTTCCTGCGTCTCCTGCCGTCTGCTCCGGCTACCACCAGTGGCTCCTCAACTTCGCTGGAATCCCTCCTGGATGCCGGCGGCTCCTGGGGCAGGCTTGTTGCCTGTTGCGTGGCGCGCGCGTCCAGCGCCATGACCACATAGTAGTATCTTGTGTCATCCATAGTTATCCCGCGGAGTGCGAATTGGGCTTCTATGTACAAAACCCACGCTGCCAGGTCATGAAGTCAGAAGTCCAGGAGCTTGACTGAAACAGCGCCCGCGGCACTGGTGCTCTCCCTCCAGGTAGTCTCCGGGGCGGTGCTTGGCTCGCTCTCCATGGCACCTCAGGGTCACCAGTGTAGAGAAAAGGAATAGGCAAGGCAACGAGCTGGACGACAAGGCTTTATTCTTTCTCCAATAACATAACAGCAAAACAGCTCTACTACGCTGAGGCTACAGCCTCCACAGGTCTCTGTGCACTCCCCTTTTATATCTTTTTTCCCCATGCATGGAGACCTGGAGCTTCCAACCATCATACATTGTTGTTTAACAAAGGAATGAATGGAACATTAACATAACGTACACCGGCGCCGCTTTCACACCTTTCTTCTGAGCGGCCACAGCGACTCTTACTCTCCCCGAGGGGTGTATAGAACTAACTGTCCCATCTGATACCCCCCAGTGACACCTCCTCATTTGGTCCATTGTCCTCCTGTTTCCCCCTGCCTTTCTGGGTGGAGAAAACCCCCACACCATCATACATTTAGCTAATCAAGCTACACAGATCAGAAATAACCTAGTGTTTACGTTTCCATCAGAACACAGGAGAGGGTTCAGTTTCCTGATACATCAGATAGAGGAATGGGATATGAACAAGAACTTTAACCTTTGGGGTTATCTGCCATCTGTCCGAAGGAAATGAACGTTCATGTGCCCCCCAATGACCCAACCTTCCCCAGCACGACCCACTCATTATATGCTTCTTGTATTTTTATTTTATTTTTTTTTTTTTTTATTTGGGACCGGCAGTCAAGCATAGGCACAAGGTTTACTCCAATATATTAAGAACAAACCATACTTCTCAGACACAAACCCAATATTTGTGTGAGCAGCAAAGTCGTCATCAAAAATTTCTCATTTTAATCTTAATTCTATTTAACAACATTGTATTCAATAATGTTACCAAGTGACAAAAATGTCTATTTCAACAACTACTAAAATGAATGGATGAGCTATTGCATTTATAAGGATACTGTGGCCACATGTAAAAAGATGGGAACCAACTGTGACTATTTATGCAAACACTAAACAAAGAAGAGCAAAGATTTATTTTTCCCAATCCTAAAATAAAAGCACTGAAATTACTGTTTAAGCTACTGAACTTGAACAGGCATTGATAGAAGCTCAACTGAATGTAATCAAATCGGCTCGAGCAGCCATGAATTTTATTCATGAGTATTTGGAAAAAAAAAAAAATCACCCGAGTAACAAAGTATGTATTAAAGGGTTATTTTAGCTTTAAGCAATGACTTTCCTGATTAATTTGTGACACTTCTCATTAAATTGTATTTTTCCACTCATAAATTTGTGACTTTTTTCATAAGTTTTTTTCTTCTTGCAAATTTTTTTTTTTTTTTTTCCCCTCTCGTCAACTTGTGACATTTTCCTTGTTGATGTATGGTCTTTTTCTCCCTTGAAATTTTCATTATCATCCCTCCTAAATCTGTGATTTTTCTGGGGAAGAACAGAAAAAGATTTCAACTCTCATGAAAAAAAAACACTACTAGTTTAAATCAGTAAAATTAAGGGAAGTGAAAGAGCAGACCTAATTTACTGTTCAGAAATGTACTCATGAGTAATATGTATCCTGTAACTAGACAGTGACGAATATGCTCATTCCAGCCTGACAAAGTTACCCCAGGGGGTGCTCAGATCTCTTGAGCGTTGGCATTGACCTCAAGCACAGCCTAGATACAGACCCAACTCAGATGTGCTTAAAGTCAAGGTCAGTGGCTTAGGAGGAGTAATGTTTTGTGAAATCAAATGCCCAGATCTTCTGACCTTTGACAATGACCTTGGCCTCAACTTAGATGCAGACCTAACTGAGGGTCATTTTGACTGAGTTTCATGAGAATCAAGGCAACTGCCTAGGAGGAGTAGTGATTTTTCTAAAATACTGTCAGTGCCCAGATCTCCTGACCCTTGACCTTGAGCACAGCTGGATGCAGACCCACCCGAGGATCATTGTGATGAAGTTTGCTGAGCATCCAGGCAATTTCCTAGGAGGAGTAGCACTCTTCCTAAAAATCACAGAAGTGCCCAGATCTCCTGATCTTTGACCTTGATCCTGACCACAACATGGATGCAGACACCTGAGGATCATTGTCAGTGAGTTGGGTGAGCATCGGGGTAAATGTCCAGGGGGATTAGCAGATTCCCATGAAATGTGGATGGACATATGCCACGTCACTGCATTAGCTCCTTTCGGCTTCGCCAGAATGAGCCAGTAAATCATATGCAGTAAAGTATAATGAGAAAAAGTTGCTAGAGTAGATGTAACTTGTTGCTACACACCTCTGATATTAGCCTAAGTTTCTTCAATGGTTAAGACAGCCTTTGTCTTACATTATTGTCAGACAGGAGCACTGTGAGGTGCCTCTGTTTTCTTTGAAGAGTTGCAGTGGTGTGAAAAAGTGTTTGTCCTCTTCCTGATTTCTCATTTTTTTTGTATGTCACACAAATGTTTCAGATAAAACAAATTTAAATATGACAAAGATAGCACAAGTAAACACAAAATGTGGTTTTTAAATGAAGGTGAGTCTTTTACAACGCTGTGGAGGAATTGTGACCCACTCATCTTGCAGAATCATAATTCAGCCACATTGGAGGGTTTTTGAGCATGAACCGCCTTTTTAAGGTCATCTCACAGCATCTCAATGGGATTCAGGTCCGGACTTTGACTAGGCCACACCAAAGTCTTCATTTTGTTTTTCTTAAGCCATTCAGAGGTGCACTTGCTGGTGTGTTTTGGATCATTGTCCTGCTGCAGAACCCAAGTGCGCTTCAGCTTGAGGTCACGAACAGATGGCTGGACATTCTCTTTCAGGATTTTTTGTTAGACAGCAGAATTCATGGTTCCATTTACCACAACAAGTCTTCGAGGTCCTGAAGCAGCAAAACAGCCCCAGACCATCACACTACCACCACCATATTTTACTGTTGGTATGATGTTCCTTTTCTGAAATGCTGTATTACTTTTACGCTGGATGTAATGGGACACACACCTTCCAAAAAGATTAACTTTTGTCTCGTCAGTCCACAGAGTATTTTCCAAAAATTCTTGGGGATCATCAAGACGTTTTCTGTCAAAACTGAATCAAGCCTTTATGTTCTTTTTGCTCAGAAGTGGTTTTCGTCTTGGAACTCTGCCATGTAGGCCATTTTTGCCCAGTCTCTTTCTTATGGTGGAGTCATGAACACTGACCTTAACAGAGGCAAGTGAGGCCTGCAGTTCTTTGGATGTCGTTGTAGGATCTTTTGTGGCCTCTTGGAAGAGTCGTCGCTGCGCTCTTCGGGTAATTTTGGTCGGCCGGCTACTCCTGGGAAGGTTCACCACTGTTCCATGTTTTTGCCATTTGTGGATAATGGCTCTCACTGTGGTTTGCTGGAGTCCCAAAGCTTTAGAACCTTTTCCAGACTGATAGAGCTCAATTACTTTGTTTTTCATTTGTTCCTGAATTTCTTTAGATCACAGCATGATGTCTAGCTTTTGAGGCTCTTTTGGTCTACTTCACTTTGTCAGGCAGGTCCTATTTAAGTGATTTCTTGATTGAGAACAAGTGTTGCAGTAATCAAGCCTAGGTGTGGCTAGAGAAATTGAACTCAGCTTTGCAAAGATGCGATAAACCACAGTTAATTTATGTTTTAACGGGGGAGGTAATCATTTTTTCCCCCACACAGGGCCATGTAGGTTTGGATTTTTTTTTACCCTTAATAAACACCTTCACTGAAAAACTGAATTTTGTGTTTATTTGTGTTATCTTTGTTTAATATTTAAATTTGTTTGATGATTTGAAACATTTAAGTGTGACAAACATACAAAAATGGGAAATCAGGAAGGGGGAAAACACTTTCACACCACTGTATGTCACTGAAGGAGAAGAGTTTTCAACTTTTTCATATAATTACTGGGGCGGAACCAAATTATGATAAGCCTATCACCCATGAACATACAGCAAAAATTGTTATACACAACCCATAGTTGTAGGTCAGGATCCCAAGGTGAACCTGTATAGCAAGTAGGATGAACCGAGAGTTTCAATAGTAAGAGGGCAAAGGGAATGCTAACCTTGACCTTTTGACCCCAAACCCATAGTCAGTGGTCATGGTCTCAAGGTGAACCTGTGTACCAGGTTTTGTGATCCTAGCATTCTTTGTTGACAAGATATAGTTCACATGCCATTTTGACCATGAAAAAAAGTCACAGTAAAGGGTCATGGGATGAACCTGTGTAAAAAGTCTGGTGACCCCAACATTACTCGATGTATAGTAATAGGGCATAGGGAATGCCAACCTTGATCTTTTGACCCCAAACCTATAGTCACAGTTCAGGAGCACAGGGTGAACATGTGTACCATATTTGGTGGCCCTAGCTTTACTCACTCTGTAGTAATAGTGCAAATGGAATGTTAACCTTGACCTTTGACCCCAAACCTATAGCCAGGTTAGGGTACAAGCCATCCAAGATTTGTTTTAGATGCAACTATTGCATGGATTTGAAAATCCTACATTTCTGTCAGAGTTATTATGTTTACAAGATTTTGGGGTAAAGTGACCTCTGACCTTGACCTCAAGGTCATTGAGTCAAATTGCAATAAGCACATCCTCAGTGTATATCCAACCCTGGTACCATGTTTCAAAACATCTGGAACAAAACTGTAGGAGGAGTTGATTTCACAAGACAGTTACTATCTATTAACTGAGGTAAAATTGGAGATCATAAGTCAGGGGCTACAACTCCTGCAAAAATCATCCACTCAGAGCCAAATTGCAATATGCACATCATCGGCACATATCAATCACCAGTACCAAGTTTCAAAACAATCTTAACAAAACTGTAGAAGGAGTTGATTTCACAAAAGTGGGACAGACTTTGGACTTCGTCCAAAGGGGTCTTCAACCCTGTAACCAGACCGTCAATGACGGTTCTATTTGATCTTCAACCAGCAGGGGATAAAAAGGAACACTAGATAATGGTCATCATCATAGCTTGTGGACCAACCACTTTTAAATAGATCTCCATGCATGGAGTATTTCTTCATTTTGGTTGACTCTTCCCATTGGAAAAAAAAAAAAAAAAGGATTATATAGCACTACTACATCTTAAACCATGTGGGATTAATTTCAATTTTTGCTAAGGATCAAAAATGTTTTAAACATTATTTTGACATTATTTGGGCTCTTGTTGAGAGGGGAAGGCAGTAGCTAAGGGGCACTTAAGAGTACTTGCAAAGCCCTTTGGAATATATTAAGTTAACTTGTGGCTCAGATGGGGACATGAAAGGTTTCCCCGACTATAGATCCTTGCATGCTCTCCAAGAGTGCATCATGCAAGCAAATGGGTTCCAGTGTCTCCCTATCAGCGGCAAATAATGCCAAAATATTTCTTGTGACACTGTGAATAAAGAACTGCAGGAATGCAAAGAGCTCATGAGACTGTTTACATTATGTCTTGATTTGTTCCTCTTAATGAGGCTTTTCTAAGAATGACTTTTTTATTGGCTCGTGGTGGGCCAAGATAAACACCACTGTACCCCTCCACCCACCATCTCACTGCTGGAACTGTTCTTATGTAAGAAAAGGAAGAGATATATCAGCTTCCCTGGAGCCTTCCTCCC
Organism: Pholidichthys leucotaenia; assembly: GCA_020510985.1. Lineage (NCBI taxonomy): Eukaryota > Metazoa > Chordata > Actinopteri > Cichliformes > Pholidichthyidae > Pholidichthys > Pholidichthys leucotaenia. The sequence continues at coordinate 157,402,967 of CM035844.1, forward strand.
ACTATGAGAATACCCTAGATCAGGGGTCTGCAACCTGCAGCTCTGGAGCCACATGTGTCGCTTTTGTACATATCACAGCTCCCTGTGACTTTGACAAAAAAAAAATAAACAAGACACACATTTATGGAAAAAGCAATTGCAGGTTAATTAGGGTAAAATAATAATAGCATATGAAAAAACAAAACTTTACAAGAAAGTCACAAATTGAAAAGAAAAAAAGTTTCAAATTGGTTAGGAGAAAGTTGCGAACTAGCAAGATGAATAGAAATTGTTTTTAAAAAGTTGCAAATTAACAACAAAAGAAAGTCCAATTTCACAGAAAAAAAGTCAAACTTATGAGGAAATCTGCAAATTCATATGAAGCCTCACATGTGCAAAATGGAGGAAAAAAAAAATCACAAATTTCAGGAAAAGTCCAATTTTAAAGCAAACCAGACCGTCATTAACAGAGTAGTGCATTCCAGCCTGATGATATCACCCCGGGAGTGGTGACAGTTGATCTTAAGCACACCCTAGATGCAGACCCATCTAGGATGTCCCTAAAGTCAAGGTCAGTGGCCTAACCCTGGATTTACACCGACTCCGGATGCAGTACGTTACAGCTGCAATCCGGCCTCCGCAGCAAATAGTTCCCCATTCTCATCAAATTTTCTAATCCCCACCTGATCCGGACCACTGTGGAATGAATCCAGCTTCTTAGATTCAGTTCGCTAATGAAAAGCAATGAGTTTCTTGACAGATGCCGGATCCAATCCGCAAGGAAATACAGCATTATCTTGTAGTATTTAATAGGTGTTTTGTGGGACACGTGTATCACTTTAAGCTTCACATCTCAGAGAGAACAAAGAACTGGGTCTCCTTGGGGATAACCGGAGGATGTGAAAGTTTAGTCTTTGGTATGCAAGAGACGGCCTTGGGGGATTTCCTGGTCTGCCAGAGACTATGAGGAGGATGTTATAGGATTTAAGAGAAGATGCATTGTTACTTGTGATTAAATGCAACGTGACTGAGCTTTGAAGGTCCTGGATATATAAAGGACGAATGTCTGTGTTTTTTTCCCTCTTTCTGCTTTGCTGATGTTGGAAGATGTGAATAAACCTGACTCGTGAGATAAACTCTGCCTCGTCATTTTCACATCTCCACACTGGTGACCCTAAGACGTATCATGGATGAAAGAAATTCCCCCGGGCCAGCCGAGTCAGGAGCTCCCAGCCAAGCGTATGCCGCTACCCTCCAGCTACCGGACTTTTGGCAAGACAACCCGTGCTCCTGGTTCCACTTGGTCGAAGCACAGTTCGCCCTCCGGGGGATAACGGTAGATGACACGAAGTTCTACCATGTGATTGCAAAGCTTGACAACCGCACGGCTCGGCATGTGCAGAGCCTATTGGAGCGGCCACCGGCCAACGACAAATACGGCGGGTTGAAGGCTGCGCTTATCCAGCGTTTCACTCTCTCAGTCGAGGAGAGAGCGGAGAGGCTCCTGGCTCTGAACGACTTGGGAGATGGCACGCCCATTGACCTGATGGAGAACATGCTGAGGTTGAGGGGCTCAGACAACGACGACTTCATCTTCACCCACATTTTCCTCAGGACCCTACCGTCGGCCACGAGAGCGACCCTGGCCAGTTCGTCGTTGTTGGCCCAGTGGGACTTCCGCGCGCTGGCCCAGGAGGCGCACCGGATTCTCAACGCCAGCAAACAGCACGCGGCCACCGCAGCAGCGACAGAGTTCGGCGCGATGGCCGGAGATGACGGGGGGCCAGAGACGGCGGTAGCAGAACCACCGACGACGGCGGCGGCGGGGGCCAAGGATCGCGGAGGAGACATCCTTTGTTTCTACCATCGCCGCTTTGCAGAGAAGGCACGCAAATGTATACCACCGTGCCAGTTCAAGCGCTCGGGAAACGCCAAGACCGGGGGTCGGTAGCAGCTGCGGCCCTCGGGGAGGAGAACAAGCTGCTCTATTTGAAGGATGCGCGCTCGGGGAGGCATTTCCTCGTGGACACAGGCTCCCAGTTGAGTTTCATCACACCTTCCTCCGCTGACCGGCTGGCGGTTTCCAGAGGTCCCGGGGTGTCAGCAGCGAACGGCTCGGAGATTAAGACCTTTGGTGAGAGGACTCTGCTTCTGTCCCTACACGGCTGTACATTTGAGTGGACTTTTGTCATAGCTGCAGTGAATTTCAATATGTTGGGGGCTGATTTTCTGTGCTCACATGGTTTGTTGGTTGATCTTGCTAACAGGCGCCTGGTTAATGCACTTTTTTATTCTATTCCCTGTACAGCCCAAGTGGCCCCGCCAACAGCACAAGCCAACGTCACAGCTGCAAGCGGTAAGTTCCACACACTGCTCACTCAGTTCCCAGCACTCACGGTTCCCACATTTTCAGCAGCCGTCGCTAAACACGGGGTGGAACATTTTATTACTACCACCGGACCGCCCGTTTTTGCAAAAGCTCGGTGCTTGGATTCAGCTAAACTGACCATAGCGCGTGAGGAGTTCGCCAACCTAGAAAGGTTGGGCATCATCAGGCGTTCGAACAGCCCATGGGCTTTCCCGCTTCACATGGTCCCGAAAGCTGACGGCTCGTGGCGACCTTGCGGAGATTTCCGCAGGTTGAACAATGCCACAGCGCACGACCGCTACCCAATCCCGCATATCCAAGATTTTTCTGCTCATTTGGCGGGGGCGCGCGTTTTTTCTAAGATAAACTTGGTCCGCGGTTACCACCAAGTCCCAGTGCGCGCTGAGGACATACCCAAAACAGCGGTAATAACTCCGTTTGGTCTATTCGAGTTTTTGCGCATGCCATTTGGGCTTAAAGGCGCTGCGCAGACGTTCCAACGCATGATGGACACAGTGTTGCGCGATCTCCCCTTCGTATTCGTCTACCTGGACGACATCTTAGTAGCCAGCGCGTCTGAAGACGAACACAAAAACCACCTCACGGCAGTTTTCCGGAGGTTGGGAGAGCACGGTTTAATAATCAAATCAGCGAAGTGTCAGTTCGGGGTGACGCAGATTGATTTTATGGGGCATCGCGTCTCTCCAGAAGGAGCGGTTCCGCTGCCTGACAAAGTGCGCGCGGTAGCAAATTTTCCCCAGCCACAAACGGTCAAGGCATTACAGGAGTTTTGGGGAATGGTGAATTTTTATAACCATTTCCTCCCCCACGCAGCGCAGCTCATGCAACCATTGTATGCCGCACTCAAAAAACAAAAACCCACAAATAAGATCGAATGGTCTCCGGAGCGAGAGCGAGCATTCTCGGAGGTCAAAACAGCCCTGGCAAACGCTGCGTTGTTAGCACATCCAAACCCAACGGCCCGCATAGCGCTCACTACTGACGCGTCAGATGTGGCCATAGGGGCGGTCGTGGAGCAGCATGTAGCCGGGGCTTGGCAGCCGCTCGCCTTTTTCAGCAGGACTTTGCGCGATAGTGAACGAAAATACAGCGCATTCGACAGGGAGTTGTTAGCTCTCCACTTGGCCATTCGCCACTTCCAGTTCTGGCTGGAGGGACGCCGTTTCACCGCGTTCGTTGACCACAAGCTGCTGACATTCGCGATGGCCAAGGTTTCAGAACCGTGGTCAGGCCGGCAGCAAAGACAGCTGGCCGCTATCTCAGAGTTTACTACCGATATTCAGCATGTGGCGGGTAAACTGAATGTAGTGGCAGACTGTCTCTCGCGAGCCGTGGCGGCCCCAGTCTGCATAAGGATAGATTATGCAGCCATGGCCGCGGATCAGGTTAGCGACGCGGACGTGCGTGCGCTCCAGTCTGGACCAACAGGGTTAAGGCTGGAGAACAGGGTGCTGCAAGACGGTATGCCCCCCCTAATCTGCGATGTCTCCACTGGGCGACCGCGTCCTGTGGTACCGGCCGCGTGGCGCCAGCGCGTTTTTGACTCGATTCATTCTCTGGCGCACCCGGGAGTGCGCGCGTCGGTCAAAATGGTAGGAGAGAAATCTGTATGGCCGAGCCCGCGCAAACAAGTTAAGGAGTGGGCAGCAGCCTGCATGGCTTGTTAACGAGCCAAGGTACACAAACACACGAGAGCTCCCTTGGAGCCATTTCACATCCCGGCTAAGAGGTTCGATCATGTTCACGTGGACCTCGTAGGCCCCCCTCCCGCCCTCACAGGGGTGCATACACCTTCTGACAATGGTGGACCGCACCACTCGCTGGCCGGAAGTGGTCCCACTGGTGTCAACCACAGCTGAGGAGGTGGCGCGCACGTTTTTAACAGCAGGGGTAGCGTGCTTTGGAGTCCCGTCAGACATTACGTCCAACAGAGGCCCTCAATTTGTTTCCGAACTTTGGTCAGCAATGGCCCGCAGCCTGGGGGGTAACGATCCACCGCACAACCGCGTACAATCCGCAGGCTAATGGGTTATGTGAACGTTTTCATAGGTCATTGAAAGCAGCTCTCAGAGCGTCGCTGACGGATGCAAATTGGGTGGACAGGCTACCGTGGGTTTTATTGGGGTTGCGTTCTGCACCTAAAGAGGACCTAGAAGCCTCCCCGGCTGAGCTAGTTTTTGCGCAACCACTTTGGCTGCCCGGGGAGTTTCTCCCAGATAATCCTGCGCCAGATAGCTCCCCATCTCAGCGGTTGCAGCGTGGCACGGAATCGGGCACGCTGCCTGGCCCCGTTCACCACAGTTTTCCGTGCGTTTTTGTGCCTAAGGCTTTGAAAAACGTGGAATTTGTTTTTGTCAGACACGATGCCCATCGCCCACCGCTGCGACCACCTTATGATGGACCATTTAGAGTGCTGGAAACGGGGGACAAACATTTTTTGCTAGATTTGGGGGGCAGGAAGGAAAAGATTGGCATAAACAGGCTCAAACCCGCCTTTGTGGTGGCGGACGAGGATGTGCTGTTGGCCAGGGCTCCTCGGCGCGGCAGACCCCCCCGGGGACATTCCCCAGAACACCCACAGGGAGTGACAAACAGTTCTCACCCCAAGACAGCAGCGCCCCAGCGGGATGGCGCCGGAGAAGTGGCAAAGCCCGCTTACAGCAGATACGGGAGGAGACTGAGGCCCAAGCAGCACGTGGGTTAATGTGTAATGATTTTATCATGACATGCAGACTGTTATTCTGTTGTTCCATCTTAGATGTTTGGGGGGGGGGGGTCCATGTGGGACACATGTGTATCACTTTAAGCTTCACATCTCAGAGAGAACAAAGAACTGGGTCTCCTTGGAGATAACTGGAGGATGTGAAAATTTAGTCTTTGGTATGCAAGAGACGGCCTTGGGGGATTTCCTGGTCTGCCAGAGACTATGAGGAGGATGTTATAGGATTTAAGAGAAGATGCATTGTTACCATCCATCCATCCATCCATCTTCTACCGCTTTTCCGGAGGTCCGGGTCGCGGAGGCAGCAGTTCAAGCAGAGAAGCCCAGACTTCCCTCTCCCCAGCCACCTGCTCCAGCTCTTCAGAGGGGATACCAAGGCGTTCCCAGACTAGCTGGGAGACATAGTCTCTCCACCGAGTCCTGGGTCTGCCCCGGGGTCTCCTCCCAGTGGGACGTGCCTGAAACACCTCAAGTGGGAGACGTCCAGGAGGCATCCTAATCAGATGCCCATACCACCTCAACTGACTCCTTTCAATGTGGAGGAGCAGCGGTTCTACTCTGAGCCTCTCCCGGATGACTGAGCTCCTCACCCTATCTCTGAGGGTGAGTCCAGCAATCCTACGGAGAAAGCTCATTTCAGCCGCTTGTATCCGCGATCTCGTTCTTTCGGTCATTACCCAAAGCTTGTGACCATAGGTGAGAGTAGGAACGTAGATTGACTGGTAAATCGACAGCTTTGCCTTAGAACTAAGCTCCCTCTTCACCACAACAGACCGGTACAACGTCCGCATCACTGCAGATGCTGCTCCAATCCGTCCGTCGATCTCTCGCTCTGAACAAGACCCCAAGATACTTAAACTCCTCCACTTGGGGCAGGAGCCTGTCCCCAACCCGGAGAGGACAATCCACAATCACCTGCAGGAGGGATCATGGAAGTCCGGTGCTATGTGGATTAGGTGGCAGTCAAAGGCGGAGACCTTGGCGGACTGATCCCAAGCTTTCTAAACTGGCATTGTTACTTGTGATTAAATGCAATATGACTGTGAGCTTTGAAGGTCCTGGATATATAAAGGACGAATGTCTGTGTTTTTTCTCTTTCTGCTTTGCTGATGTTGGAAGATGTGAATAAACCTGACTCGTGAGATAAACTCTGCCTCGTCATTTTCACATCTCCACAGTTTGATCATTAAAAATGATTTAAGGATTGTCCGTTACTTTCTGAGGTCTCTTCATCTACCACTCTGTCAGAGAAGGTAAAAACTTAACATACAAACACTTCATAGAATTAAAATTAACAGGCTACTTACGTTTTATTTACAGCCCAAAAATCAAGGTGAAGAGCTACTGCATCACACTTCCTTGTTGTTATCAGGTGATCGTGATCAGTTCAGCTCGGTTACTCTCAGGTCTTTCTCAGGATCTCATGTTATTTTGTACAACTCTCGCGCAACCTTGTATTTCAAACTCTGTTCTTATCCAAGCCGCTCCAAAACACAAACCAAGCTGGTAGGGATGAACACAGGGGGGCATCCGCACTGCATCTGCAACAGACTGCATCCGGAGTCAGTGTAAATCCTGGGTAAAAGCAGTAACAATTTTTGTGAAAACATGGATGCCCAAGCTCCTGACCTTTGACAATTACTTTGACCTCAACCTGGATTCAGCCCAAACTCACTCACAATGAGTGGGAATCGAGGTAATTGCCTAGGAACGATTTTTCTAAAATCGTGTAAGTGAACAGATCTCCTGAACTTTGATTTTAACCTTGAGCACAACCTGGACGCAGACCCACCTGAGGATCATTGTGAGGGAGTTTGGTGAGCATCAGGTCAAATGCCTAGGAGGAGTAGCGATTCCTGTGAAATGTGAATGGCTGGACGACCAACGCCACGTCATCGCAGTAGCTTCTATTGGCTTTGCCGGAATGAGCTAAAAACAATACTGAAAGGGAAAACAATTACACATTTAAAACAAATACAAATATTTCTTTATGAGAGAAAAGCTGTATATTTATGAGAAGAAAAAAAACAATGAATTCTATTGACAGGGAGTTGTTTTTTTTACTTCTAGTTTAGGGCTCAAGTATATTTTGTGGCTCCATGTGACCCCTGCCCTGGACCATCAGTTCATTAATACAGGAGGGGTGTGTTTCAATCCCAAGAAAGTCACATTTAGACTTCTCCAGTGCCTTTAAGATATAATCTGATTATTCCCACAAGAGGTTTGGTCCTTGGAAACAATAGACCCAGACTGTGCTGGGACAAATTGCTCCAATCATCTTAGTTCTGTAGGTTGTTTTCCACTACCTTGACAGTAAAGCATGTGTGAGATGCATTGTGTTTAGGTCCCACGGATCAGCAACAAAAATCTCTTGCTCTTCAGTTCAACTTTGCCAGCCTCATTGTTCTCCAGCACTTCCTACCCTCGGAGGAATTCCTCCTGCAGGAAATATGCTTTACAAGAGAAGGCACCAAGCCCAGCTACTCACAGAGACACCCCCCCCCCCCCCGCCACCACCACCGTTCACCCTCCTGGCAACTGTACCAGTTTTCTTTTCACCCCACTCCCCTGCTGGTACCCAGAATCCCCCTGGATTATCTCAACATGGAGTTACAAAGGGAAGGGGGCGTCACTCTGACCTCTACACGCAGTTGGAGAAGCAGTAAAGGCGAGTATGTGTTCGTGTGATCAGATGAAAGTCTTCAATATGACCCTGCTCCACGGGAGGAGGGGGGGGGGGTGTCTTTGATCAGCCAGAGCGTCTTCAGCAATCCACTGCAGGATCACCCAGAAGATACTGCAGCCCGATAAGAGCACCTTTTAGCTTTTTCTACTACTTCTGTTGTCTTAATCAGTATCACTCAGCTAAACCAGGCTCTGCTGTCCATCAGTGTTAGATCTCAATCTGATGCTTCCCAACCAGAACAGAAAGCCGTTGTAGGGATCAGTAACCTCTGAAATGAGTCCCAGATTCAGCACAACAGGGGAGATTTAGGAGGGATAGCTGTATACCTCCCCCCCCCCATTTTACCAGGACAGAGGACACATTCCCCTCGTACAATCACCTCCTCCATTTCTTCACCAATGCCACTTCTAAGAAAGGCCAGACGAAGATCCAGCCCCTCTCCGGCTCCTCGGCCTTCCATTGGAAACATCTGGGCGGTGGTGATGGTGGAGGTGGCAGAGGGTTGGGGGTTTTAACAGTCATACATGCGGTCTGGGAAATGGCACTCAAAGTGCCCCCTCAACCTTTCTTCTCAGTAAAGCTCCCATCAAGAAGAGAATTGAAAACAACACAGTGAAAGATATCCAAGGCAACAGCAAAGATCGAGATCAATGGGAATACACAAGGATTCACTTCCTCAACACATTCATTTCTGCTGTTAAATTATTACAACAAAAATGCAACTCTTCACATTCTCCTGTCTTGGAAGTTGGGTGTTTTCTTATGTTATGCCATTAAACTGACAGCTGCGACTCCTGTGATTCAGCAGCCAACTGTTTTCCGTCAGCTGCAGATGTGCAACCAGCTGAGCAACACACCTACAGGCCTGTGTTCAAGTCCACCTGTCGTCACTGACTGATTTTGGCAGAACTCACTCCTGCCACATTTAATGAGAACTAGACAAAGGCAGAAACTTGATGGCACAGTCTTGTGCTTTCTCAAGAGAGGTGCATGTGAAGTGTAATAGGGATGCTGTACAGGACTGGAGTTAGTGGCCCAAGCCTGACAAAAGACATTTATCTTTATGTGGCAATTATTGTTTATGACTTATTGACAGCTAAGAGAATTTAGTTTGCAGTGAAACAGTAGGATAAACACTCACAAATTAATGGGAAAAAGTTCCACATTTATGAGAAAAGCTTCAAATTTAAGATCAAAACTTGACAAATTTACAAGAAAATTAGCCAATTTATAAAACAAATGTTAAGTTAGGAAAAAGAATTACTAAATTATGGTAAAAGCTGATCAGGAAAAAAATATGCATTTGCAATAAAAGTTATACATATATAATAAAATTACCAGAAAAAAAAAGCATGTTAGCAAGGAAGAAAAACGTTGATAGGAAGATAAAGAAAAAGTTACCAGTAAGCCAACGGGGGGGTGGGGGGTGGGGGGGTGGCGGTTAGCCTACGAGGGGAAAAAAAGTTTATAGTTGGCAAACAACAAAAACAAGTTGCTAGCTGGCCAAAAGACGAGAAAATTACTGGTTAGCCAAGGGGGGGGGGAGACTTGCAAGTTGGCAAAAAAAAAAAAATTACCATTTAGCCTATGAGGAAAAACAGAAGCCATTTATCCTATGTAGAGAAAAATGCCGTTAAAAAACGCTGAAAGTTGGCAAATGAGAAAAAAAAAAAAGAAAGTTGACAGCTAACCAAAGAGAAAAAAGTTGCCGGTTAATCAAAGAGAAAAAAGTTGCTGGTAGCCAAAGAGGAAAAAAAAAAAAAAAGTTGCCAGTTAACCAAAAAGAGGGGGAAAAAAAGTTGCCAGTAGCCAAAGAGAAAAAAAAGTCGCTGGTTAACCAAAGGGAAAAAAGTTGCAGGGAGCCAAAAAGAAAAAAAAAAGTTGCCAGTTAACCAAAGAGAAAAAAGTTGCCGGTTAGCTAAAGAAAAAGGAAAAAAAGTTGCCAGTTAGCTAAAGAAAGAGAAAAAAGTTGCCAGTTAGCTAAAGAAAAAGAAAAAAGTTGCTGCTAGCCAAAGAGAGGAAAAAAAGTTGCTGATAGCCAAAGAGTGAATAAAAAAAAAGTTGCCGGTTAGCCAAAGAGAGAAAAAAGTTGCTGTTGGCCAAAGAGAGAAAAAAAAGTCGTTGGTTAACCAAAGAGAGAAAAAAGTTGCTGTTGGCCAAAGAGAGAAAAAAAAGTCGGTTAACCAAGGAGAAAAAAGTTGCAGGTAGCCAAAGAGAAAAAAAAAGTTGCTGGTTAGCCAAAGAGAAAAAAGTTGCTGGTTAGCCAAAGAGAGAGAGAAAAAAGTTGCCAGTTAGCCAAAGAAAGAGAAAAAAGTTGCCATTAGCCAAAGAGTGAAAAAAAAAGTTGTCATTAGCCAAAGAGAGGGAGAGAGAGAAAAGTCGCTGGTTAACCAAAGAGGAAAAAAAAGTTGCCAGTTAGCTAAAGAAAGAGAAAAAAGTTGTTGTTTGCCAAAGAGAGAGAAAAAAGCTGCTGTTCACCAAAGAGAAAAAAAAAAAAAAATGCCAGTTAGCCAAAGAGAGAGAGAAAAAAGTTGCTGGGTGGCCAAAGAGGGAAAAAAGTTGCCGTTCGCCAAAGAGAGAGAAAAAAGTTGCCGTTCGCCAAAGAGAGAGAAAAAAGTTGCTGTTCGCCAAAGAGAGAGAAAAAAGTTGCCATTCACCAAAGAGAGAAAAAAGTTGCCGTTAGCCAAAGAGTGAAAAAAAAAGTTGCCGTTAGCTAAAGAGAAAAAAAAAATTGCCAGTTAGCCAAAGAGAGAGAGAAAAAAGTTGCTGGGTGGCCAAAGAGGGAAAAAAAAGTTGCCAGTTAGCTAAAGAAAGAGAAAAAAGTTGCTGTTAGCCAAAGAGAGAGAAAAAAGTTGCTGTTAGCCAAAGAGAGAGAAAAAAAGTTGCTGTTCACCAAAGAGAGAAAAAAGTTGCCGTTAGCCAAAGAGAGAAAAAAAAAGTTGCCATTAGCCAAAGAGAGAGAGTGAAAAAAAAGTTGCTGGGTGGCCAAAGAGGGAAAAAAAGTTGCCAGTTAGCCAATGAGAAAAAGTCGCTGGTTAGCCAAAGAGAGAAATGTTACAATATAGCCAACAAAGAAAAATGTTGCCATAGCCAACTTGATAACAATGCAGCATAGTTTGAAAAACTTTAAAATCTTTTTCTGTGTAGCATAACAAAACAGTGAGACATCAGGTTTCAAGTTTACCACAAAAGTGGCAAGGTTACAATTTAAAAAAAAAAAAAGTCTAAAATTTCTGAGAATAAAGCTGCAAAATACACAAAAATGTCCAACTTTCTAAGCATTGATGAGAAACGGCAGATCTAAGTGATCGGTATGAAGCTCCATCAGCACTGAGCGCCTTAACTGAGCGGACAGGATTAAACATCACTGGCTGCGCTGCAGCTAAAGCGCAGTCATGCCTTTTTGTGACCGCTTCTTCAATTTCACACTTGAAACTTAAAGGCTAAATAACTCCACCAGTGAGACTGGCTCAGACAAAAAAAAAAATCACTCCGACAGTTTATTCTTAGCTGTGCCACACATCCTGCTCACAACACAAGCACGCTTGCACAGGGCAACTTGCAGCAAAGTTGTCTCCCTGCAGCCTGATGCACCGTGCGTGCTCGACAGGCTGCGTGGCGTTTGTGTTCATGGAGAGAGGCTCGTTTCTCTGGCTCAAACGTGCATTTCTCAACACAAGGTTTGTTCCAACACTCACCGAGAGGAACTCTAACGTGCCAACATAATCCCGTTCAGTCTTTAAAAGTTCGTTCAGGACGCACACGCGTAACCGGAGCTGTTTCTCCAAATCCTTCCCGCTCTCGGCTCTGTGTTCGCTCCTGCTCTCCTCAGTCATCGTGAGTTCCAACCAGTTCCCTTAATTCATTCAGCTGTTTAAAAGGTTCACATCACCACACAGGGAGTCACTTGTGTAAAGTTTGCAGCATGGTGGTCAAAAAAGTTGAGGATCAGCCGGTGTCTGCAGTTTAAAAGTCCACGAAGCCGCAAAAATGCAAAATTAAGAATGGGGGGAAAAAATACAAATAAAAAGGATTAAGCACCCCAATTAAAAGTTCCACAAGAGCGGGACTGCGCAGTGCTCAACAGCTGTACAAAACTTGGAGGGCTGAGTCCACGTGACTCCTTAAATCTTCATCTAAATCCAGCCTCCCAAACGGAGGAAGCGCGAGCGAGCAGCACTTTCAAAATAAAAATTAGGATTCAGAGAAGAGGACACAATTTTACGCATCAAGCTGTTACAGACATAGTCTGCGGTCCATCACAAATACTGTTAAAAACTGTTGCAAAGGCCATGAATGAAATTTATCGCATATTACAATATTTTTGTGACATTTTTGCTTTTAATTTGAAGGAGCTCGTATTATCGAGCAGTGAATTTTTTTAGTTAAATTGACTCTCGTAACATTTGCTCGATGTTTTATTCATCCCGTAGTCAGCAGGCCACTGGTTATTTTTTAACAGTTGAGATGTGGGGGGTACAAAAGGTGCAAAATGTAAATAAGGTACAAATTTTCAAGAATAAAGGTGTAAAAATGTAATAAAAGTTGCTATATTAAAATTTTAAAGCCTAGCAAATCACAATTTAAATAGTAAAAATTTTATCAAACATCCAAACATTTCAACCTATAAGAAAAACAGTTTACAGGAATTTACAAAAGAAAAATCAATTTCTTGAAAAAAAAGTCACTAATTTACAAGACAAAAAGTTACAGATTTATGAGAAAAATGCTGCAAGTTTGCAAAAAAGTCACTGATTTATGAGGCTAAAAGTTGCAAATTTACATGGGAAAAATTACAGATTTAGAGTTTTATGAGTTTTTTTTTTCACATTTCCTCTTAGTGGTGCAAAGTCATTTTCTTCAGTTCTGTAACGTGACTAAAAGGTCTGTGATGATCCTGGGGATGGGGGGATGGCAGCTGAACAAGGGGGATGGTTTGGGATGGTTTTGCTAACAAGGGGGGTGGCAATCCCTCCTCAAATCCCCTGCTCCCCATAATTACATTAAAAGTGATTCTAATCTAGTGTATAACTTTGTTGAAAACTAAAACTATACTATGCTGTTCTGTGTATAATAATAAATATGAGTGAAGGCCCAAAACTTGGAAGAAAAAAACTTGTTCTTAGAAATCCTGAGCTCTGTGACACACCCAGGGGTCCTGCTATTAGTCAAAAGTGGAAATGCATTACTGCAACAAACAGAACTGAAAGAAAAAAAAAAGTTGAATTTTGAAGTGATACTGTGCAGCCTCTACATTATTCAGACAGTATTTAGACACATTTGCTGTTCCTCAAATCTTACTTTAGCACATCCACTTCAAGACTCAAAGGTGTCTAACAAGTGAAAAAATTGTTTGTGGAAAAATGACCCTTTTGACACTTAAAGGTAACGTGTGAGCTATTAACGTGTGAGCTATAAACGTGTGAGCTATTAACCTTTTAACACACAGTTGTCAGGTTCTTTCTTCTTTGTGCCCAGACAGGTGGCACATGAAGGGCATCAGCAGGTACCTGATGAGAGTGGAGGGTCTCGGATTTGAGTTGTAAGGGTTAAGAAATAAGTTGAAAATTGTCTCCCATATTTGTCGCTTGTTCATGGACCATTACAGACATCTGAAAGATATCCATGAAATGTTAAAGTGTAGAACAAATTTTATGAACTGACTAAACCCAGTGTTTAATAGAAGGGAAACTGCAAAACTAAAGGATCCTGGAGTGTGTCGTTTGTGAAGCATGGCGAAGGATTTGGCAGCATCTGGCATCTACTGGTGGATTTTTACTGAAACCACATCTTGATTCCAGGAGACTTTAGTTTCCTTTGAGTCACCACAGTACCAAATTCAATAAAAGGAATTATGTTCAGGCCAGATAATTAGGAACAAACAACCAAATATCCTCCCGTTTTGCTATTATTTTCTAAGTCAGTCACATATTTCCAGTCAGGTTGAGTTGGTTAAAAAGAAGATAAATTAAAAAAGACCTCCTGATAGAGCATTGCCAGAGGGGATATAAAGCGTATCATGAATATTAATGGCATTTTTTTTTATTAGTTCTTCATGATTGATCAAATAATCACACACACTGCAAAAATAATTGTTTCACTGTTTGGTATCTTTTGTTAATTATTATTATTCCAACCTCTTAAAAATATGCGGTGTGAGCCAACTTATTGCTATGGAGATTTAAACCCAGAACTAACATATTTATGTGGTGCTCCACCAAAACTCTTACACTGAGTCACTGTTGTTTCCAGTCAACAGCCTGAGGATTCCAAAGGCCCTTTCATCTTCTTGCCCAAGTATTTCAGTTGTTAAGATCCCATATTGGGCATTTTCACAGATCAGTTTTCAAGTTTTTTTTCCTCCAGGACACAACTCATCATCATAGCAGTCTGTCGAGGGCGACAATGACTGTTTCGTGTACAGTAGGTCTGATCAGATTTGTCCACGCAGCTCTGCAATTCGCCTTCCACTGCCGGGAACTCCTGACCTTGTTAACCTGGGTGACGTCCGAGCCGGTATGAGTTGCTCTCTGACTGACCATTTCATGAAACTGCTTGCAAAGCATTTGAGTACCGCTAGCTTTTGCTGGACTAGCGACACATTCTTGGCAGATAGAGGTATTATCAGTGGCAAGGACAGGCCAGGACAAACAGACTCCAGTATCTGTTGCAGTGACTGACCAGATGATAGGATGTAGTTTTATATACAAAACACAATTTCTGGGTTGTTTTACAGCTCCTCAAAAAAGCTGTCAGTAAAGTTTTGCCTATTTTTAGCCTGCACATTAATATTAATGAGCCCCTAATGTGACTGGATAAAAGTTTTCTGAGTGGGCCAGGAGGCAGTTAAGAGTGTTTGTTTTATTAAATTGTGCTCAAGTTCTACTGCAGGAACCATTTTTATAGGAACTTCCCCGGGAAGCTCCACGAAAGGGGACATTTTAAGGAACCCACAGTGGCTGAAATAAGGCCCTGGTCAGGGGTAGGTACTTCAGAGCAGCCCCGAAAACAGCTGGGTGGAGTTTAGGATTGACTCGATGCTCAATGGATAAAAGTCGGCATGATGACAAGATTGCGCCGTAAACAAAACACAAGGAAATGGAAAGCATCAAATTTGACCAGAAAACGATAGTAGTCAAAGTCTAATGCTTTAAAAATTGTAATATAATGCTGCTGTGATTGTGGAGGGTCTGAAAGTTTATTCGGCATATGTGGAGGACACAGAGCGGTGCATACTGGCAGCTACCGCTGTCCTTTGCTGGGATGTGAACCCACACAAGAGACAGAAGTCCCTGCTGGTGCTTCTTAGGGTGTGCTATGCTGTATAATGGCTAAAAATTTAAAAGCTAATACTACTATGTTTGTGGAAAGGGTCGGCCAGATCAATGGTATATTGTACAGTATGTGGCCACACATGCATCGAGGCAGGACAAACACAGCAGAGAGGCAAGGCACAGGACTGGCAACTCAGGCTGTCCGTAAGTAAGTGAGTCCATGCAGTTGGATAGCCAGGGGTGGAATCGCCGCTGATGCTTCTCGTGCGGCTTATGCCATTTAATTGATCAGTTCCTCTCTGCAATTATTACACAACACTGTCAAGTTGGTTCCATGCACTCCACTCTACATTCATTTCATCGTCGTCGTCGTCGGCCTCCATCGGTCTATGATGACCATGGAAGAGAATCCTAAACGTCTTCTCTGCTGGAACAGCACTGCCTGTGGCTGAACAGGCTGATGCGCACTGGTGTTCTACCTTCCAGCGTTGGGCGTTGGTAGGATTCAAGCCTGGGCAGGAAGATATGGAAGACAAAATGTTACCCATGCAGCATGTCCCCCCTCTCCACGTCACTGATGAATCCAAAGGAACAGCAGGGCTGCTAGAGTTTGGCACCAGCGTCGTCGCAGGAGCTGGTTGGTTCCAAGGTTGCCATAGCCAGGAGCGGCACTGGGGTTAAGCTCCCAGTGCTCATAAAATGCTCCTTACGGCATGCGTCTCGAAAAGCCTCTGACAACTAAGTCCAACTCCTAGCCTGCCCGTGTGGTTTAGTCTCTAAGCCCGGCGGAACTGCTTTTACTAATAGGAGAAGGGGCGAGGGCGGATCTCTGGCGCCTAAAAACCAGATGCTTCGGGTAGATGGTGGCTCGTCAACCTGGGAAGGTAGCCCATCTAGGGGAAGGTAAACCCTGACCTCAAACCTCCGCTGCCTTGCGGCACACCTGGTCATGGGAAAGGCTTCGGGAGTCAACCCTGAGAAAAAATCCGGAGTCGGAGCCCCTAAGGCAGTTCTCTGTTGTGCTCAACATCATTCATTTCATGCACAATCACTTAAACATATTTTACTACGCCATGCTGCGTCGCAGTCGAAACTGTCAGAAGATTACGTCACCAATAAATCCCCCAGATACTGATGCTTCCTACCACCATAGTGGACACATGACAGGTGAGAGGACCTTATCAAGTTCCTGTCCCCTAAAACTGGTTCCTGGTTCCTGCAGTGCAAACGGGGCTTTAGAGAACTGAGGCAGGGCTTGTATGTTGTATTTCTTTTAGGGTTTGACTCAATAATAATGTATTCCTTTTGAAGTGAGTGTACATTTTAGAAAGTAAAACCCACAAAAACACAATTTAGCACTATATGGGTCCGTTAATACCAACACTAATTGCAGATTTTAGCTTAAAAGAGCCAAACTGTCAATCCAACATGCACCTATGCACTAATTAAGAACTAAGAAAAACAGCTAAAAACGTTGATGCACTCACACACATATGCACATAATGTGATCTTGTTATGAAAAAAAGACATTTTTTAACAAAAACATTAGGAGAATAAATGTTGCAAGTTTACAAGAATAAAAGCTGCTAGTTTATTTGAAAAAAGTTGCAAAATGCACTGCATTTGATCGTCTCTTTCCACACTGTCCTTTTACTTTCTTCTTGGTACAGAGCTTCAGCACAGATTTTTTTTTTTCTTTTTAGAGGAAGTGAAACAAAGGTGGCTAAATAAACTGGGGAAAAAATGAGTTTACAGTTATGTTGCCCATGTTTTTTTCTTGCATAAGATCTTGCCCCATGAGCTCATATTGACACTCTTGACAAATCCTGTTTCATTAGACTGCCTCAGTTTCGTGCTTAATGTCTTTAATGTCTTCAATAAGGTCAGAATTTCCTCTTGCTGAGATACAAAAGCTCTATGGACCATCCCTTGAAACAGCCACTTGAGAAGCCAGTGAAGTGTTGATATTATATTAGACACAGATGAAGACAATCAACACTAAAACCAGCTTTATTTCAGGGGTTTTAAAGCCTTTCGGGAAGATTTAACAGGCGCCATTTGCACCCCACAACAGTGAATTTGGGATTAGTGAATGACGAGTGGGGATTCGGCTATTATTCAATCATATTCATTTACTTGTTTTTAATTTTTATGTATCAGTGCAATACTCTCCAGTCTGTAGAGTTTAATGACATAGATTCACTCCCAGAGACAGTGAATTTAACTGAAGAAAATTGCCCTAATTTATCAGCACCAGAGGGAGCCTTTATTTAACCAGGCTGTTTAATGTCTCAATTACAAGTTAGTCAGTTCTGTGAGGTGAGGCGAGGACATGGCTGCGGAACAGGAGGAAATCTTGACGTGTGCTATACTCTACTGTTGGGATGTGGTACTGCATGCTTGTTCTGCGTTTAAGGTTCGGAAATGGAAATTGCTGCACTGCTGCTTGTCGGCCACGGGGGGTCGCTGCTGTAACTAAAATATCCATCCTGTATTTAGAATAATTTTTTCATTACATAAATTGTGTTGGATTTCTTGGGTTTTTTTTGTTTGTTTGTTTGTTTAGTTATTAGTAAAAAAAAGTCAAGGTTCTCAACCTGATTCTTTAAAAAACATACCCCATGGTAAGACCTACCTTTAATCCTTTAATAACATATCTTTTGCAAATTATAAATTGACAGATTTATTTTATGTTGCTTTATTTCATTTCATGTTATTTTAGCATCCATGTTCAGAAATTGATGAAGCACATGTACGTAACTCTTTCACAAAACTGCAATTGACAAAGTAGTTTTCCAGCTTTTTACTCTTACTTGTGTACATTTATGAAGAAAAATCTGTACTGTAGCTCAAGTACATTTGATAGTACTCTTTGAGTTAGTTTTTAAATTCAGTGATTTAAAACGAGTTAGAAATATGCTTAGTTTTAGTTTAATAACTTTAATAATAATACTTTGATTGCATCTTTTGTCATCAGATTTGAAATCACTGCTCTTCTATTCCGAGGCAAGAATTTTTTTCCCCAGTATGTACGGTTTCTTTATAGCTTTCAGGTTGTGTTAAAGTCAGTATTTTTTTTTTTTTGTCTAAAAGGCTGTATTTTTTTCATAACATTAAAGGATGTGCAACGTGTTACTAATATGATTCTGACAGTATCACACCTACTAGGTGGTGGGCCAAGTGCATTTTTTGTGTTGTTAATCGATCCGCATCGAGGAAGTACGCCACTTTTCAAATATGTAGTGTTCTGGACAGGTCTGCAGCCCCTGTCCACACTTTGTGTTTCAGTTTTGACCCATTTATCATGTTTGGTGTGCATCCCCTCTGTGTTCATACTGCCCCGCCCGTCCTGTGCCGCCTGATGGCCTTGATGGTGCTGACCTGTTCTGTTTTGTCCTGATTGCTCCTCTGTCAGAGGTGGACTTACCATTAGGCAAAGGTAGGCGGTTGCCCTAGGGGCCCTGATTTACTAGAAGCTCCATTTTTTTTTAATGTTTAGTGTAGCCCATGTATTTTTGCCTACATATGCATAAGCATAGATAGATAGATAGATAGTTTATTTCGAACACAAAACTATAACAAAAAACAAGCAAATGGCAAATGCAATAAAGTTACAGTATACACTGTTCGAAAGGGAGAAGGAAGAAGAGAACACTTATTAATTCCAACTCCTCTTTTCCATAGATACACCCATGTGAATTTTATACAAATTACCACCTTTAAGACCCCAAGTAAACAATTTACTGTATTTTTTACAAATCAACATTAACACCCATCCATTCTAACATACAATGAAGTCCATACATCCAAAAACCAGTCTCAAACAACACAGATATACACAGTGCTGTCCCACCCACCATTCCATAGTGTCCCATAATGTCCCAGAGTGAACATAATGAATCGTACATATAAATACTACCCTTCTAACATATATCCTTTCAGCAAATGGTGCTTATGTGGCGGTTTGGTGTAAACCCCCACAAACAGACTGGACAGACACAGCGCTCGGCTAGAGCAATTGACAGAACAGTGAAATGTGTATTAATGTCTACAGGCAGCCCGTTTCTTCTGGCTCACTTCTGTGATGTTAATGTTGCCTTTCATGCATTGTGTTCATGCGTCCTGTCCTTACTGTGACCTAGGGACCGAGATCAATATGTCTCTCAAATGCAAATGTCTCATGCCTGTTCTGTTATCTCTTTGATCATACCAACTGCTGGGGAATGCTCTTTGATGTATTGTTGTAGTTGGGTATATATGCTGCAACTCTGTAACGCAAACTCTCTCTCATTCTGATTCTGCAACTGCTGTTGCAGGACACAGACTTTGTGTCCCCCTTCTCTGAGAGCCGCTTGGGCTCGCTCCCGGCGCGCATGCACGGTGCCGGGAGCGGAGCTCGTGACGGCGGTATGATTAATAAAACCTGCTTAAAACCACAGCATCGCTGCTTATATTTTATCATCCGCCGCACTGGTGACCCCGAAGACGCACACGCTTTGTGCGACGCAGCCTTCTGGTCTGGACATCCACACTGAACCGGCCGAGGGACACAAGACGTCTCCTCCCTCTCGCCGCCCCAACGCACCATGACCTGAAGGCAGAAAAGAACACGCTGCCAGTGAACGCTTCACTGGTTACCCCGAACATGCACACGTTTTGTGCAAAGTAACCTTCTGATCTGGACAGCTGCACTGGTGACCCGCTGTTCAGGATGAGATCTGCACGTCTGAGATCTGCTCATCCACGCTGGACCGGCCGCGCTCGCAGCTCCTCCACACGTGAGCGCAGGCACCTCGTCCCCTCTCCACGACGGCGTCCTCCATGGCCGGCGGAGAACGCAACACGTGGACCTGAACGCACCACGGCCGAGCAGTGCCAAAGATCGTCTATTCCCTCCCACCGCTCCAACGCATCTGCATGAGCCTGAGGGACAAAAGACTCGCCACTCCAGCGGCCCACCCACGCACGGAACCCCCGCGCGCGCACTGGGGAGTTACGAGGACGGCACACCACGCACGGGACAATAACGGCTTCACTGACCGTCTTCCTTCTGCTGCATACTGGCCCTTCAGGCTTGCTTGTACACCTGAGGCCCGCAGCTTGCTCACTGGATTTTATGGTCTTAGCCACGGCACACAAGGGGAATTCAGCTGTCTGCGGTTCCCGAGGCTTTAGAGTTGCGCCTGCCCTAAAGTCAACACGCCAGTCCCTCTGCTTTTATTTTTTTTTTCTTACAGCCGCTCCTGCTTTTCTTCATGGCCACGAGAGGAGTCAGAGACAAATTTTTCTTCTTGTGATCTCCGCACGTGCAACGGGACAGCCCCTTGACGTCGCAGAGCAGCAAGCAATTTTTGCGCGGCTCGGACGATTTCACCGCCCCTGCCGGCACTTACTACCCCCCTCCTCCCTCCCCCTCCGCCTGCAGCGAGCTTCTCCCACAGCTCGCTCACATAGATGGATTATCGAGGTCCCGGCCCCCTGCCGTGCCCTCTGGGGGTGGAGCGTGTGGCGGTTTGGTGTAAACCCCCACAAACAGACTGGACAGACACAGCGCTCGGCTAGAGCAATTAACAGAACAGTGAAATGTGTATTAATGTCTACAGGCAGCCCGTTTCTTCTGGCTCACTTCTGTGATGTTAATGTTGCCTTTTATGCATTGTGTTCATGAGTCCTGTCCTTACTGTGACCTAGGAACCGAGATCGATATGTCAATAGTAAATGCAAATGTCTCATGCCTGTTCTGTTATCTCTTTGATCATACCAACTGCTGGGGAATGCTCTTTGATGTATTGTTGTAGTTGGGTATATATGCTGCAACTCTGTAACGCAAACTCTCTCTCATTCTGATTCTGCAACTGCTGCTGCAGGACACAGACTTTGTATCCCCCTTCTCTGAGAGCTGCTTGGGCTCGCTCCCAGCGCGCATGCATGGCGCCGGGAGCAGAGCTCGTGACGGCGGTATGATTAATAAAACCTGCTTAAAACCACGGCATCGCTGCTTATATTTTATCATCCGCCGCACTTATACCTCTTTTTGAATTGATTTCTGTTTGTACATATTTTCAGTTCCGGCTCCAGACTGTTCCACAAATCCACCCCACAGACAGATATGCACATACTTTTCTTGGTTGTACGTATCTTGGGTTTTGTAAAGTTTAAGTCTCCTCTCAAATTATGATCATTGTCTCTTTTTTAAAATATTATTTGTATATTAGTTGGGAGTTGATTGTTAATTGCCCTGTACATTACTTGTGCTGTCCTAAATTTAACTAAATCGATGAACTTTATGACATGTGACTTTAAGAACAATGAATTGGTATGGTCTCTATATCCTGCATTGTTTATTATCCTTATAGCTCTTTTTTTGTAATGTGCATATTGCCTGTAGGTTGGTCTTGTAGGTGTTTCCCCAGACTTCTACACAGTAGTTAAGATAAGGTAAAAACAGTGAATTGTACAATAAGACCAATGATTTATAGTCCAAGATGTGTCTTGTCTTCCCCAGTATGCCTATACATTTTGCTAATTTAGCCCGGATGTGACTGATGTGAGGTTTCCAGCAGATTTTATTGTCTAGCGTCACCCCCAGAAACTTATTTTCCTGTACTGTTTCTATTCTGGTATCATCTATCGTTACCATTATTTCATGATTTATTTTATAATTTCCAAACACCATAATCTTTGTTTTTTTTTTAGATTTAGAGATAATTTATTTTTGTTGAACCACTGCGTTAATTTTTCCATTTCAGTTGTGACCACCTCTAAAACCTGCTGCAAATTCTCACCAGTGCAAAGGATATTTGTGTCATCCGCAAACAAAATAAATTTCAGAATTTTTCATACCTGGCATATGTCATTAATATACAAAATAAAGAGTTTGGGTCCCAAAACTGACCCCTGGGGCACACCACAAGTGATGTCCATGAAGGGTGATTTGTGCTCACCAATTTGTACAAATTGTTGTCTGTTACTTAAATAACTTTCCACCCAACTCAGTCCTACCCCTCTTATCCCATACCTTTCCAGTTTCCTTAGTAGTATTCTGTGGTCAATGGTGTCAAAAGCTTTCTTTAAATCTATAAATACTCCTACAGCAACCTTTTTTTATCTATACAACTGGTAATTTCTTCTATAAGTTTGATCAGTGACAAAGATGTAGATTTATCTGCTCTAAAACCATACTGGCTATCTGTAAGGAGGTTGTGTTTTTCAGTGAAATCATCCAGTCTCTTAGTGAAGATTTTTTCAAGTAGTTTGGAGAATTGTGAGAGTAAAGAGACTGGCCTGTAATTTGTGAATCGATGACTGTCTCCTGTTTTGTATACAGGTATTACTTTTGCTATTTTCATTTTGTCTGGAAATGTACCAGTTTGAAATGACAGGTTACAGATGTGGGTGAGTGGCTTAACAATTCCCTCAATTACGTTTTTCACTATTGTCATGTCAATTTCATTCCAGTCCGTTGATTTTTTGTTCTTAAATTTACTCACAGTCTCGATAATTTCCTTTTCAGTAACTGCACCCAAAAAGATAGTGTTTGGATTTCTATCCTCTATTTCATTCACAGAACCACTGTGGTTTGTTTCCGGTGTCACTATTGATTTTGCTAATTCAGGACCAACGTTTACAAAAAATTTATTGAAACCACTGACCACATCTTCCATATTATTAATCAAACTGCCATTTTCGATAAAATATTCTGGATAATTTGCATTCTTAGGACGATTACTAATAATCCCATTGAGTACTTGCCATATTCCTCTTACGTTATTTTTGTTATCCTCTAGTATTCTGTTGTAATATTCTTTCTTACAGGTCCTCATTATAGTAGTAAGCTTATTTTTATATCTTTTATATTTGATCTCAGCTTCCACCTTCCTGCATTTAATGAATTGTTTATATAATGTATTCTTCTTTTTACATGCATTTATTAACCCCTTGGTGACCCAAGGAATATTTTTTTTTGTTGTCTGTCACTGTATTGTTTTATAGGACAGTATTTATTGTATAATGATTGAAATATTTGTAAAAATTTATCATATGCTCTATTTATGTCATTTTCATCATAAACTATCTTCCAATCTTGTATTAATAATTCCTTTGTCAGTAAATACATTGATTCTTCGGTTCTTATTCTTTATATTTAATATTTTTGGTATACTTTTTCTTCCTATAATCACATTGATAGACAACAAAAATCGGCAGGTGGTCACTGATATCATTCAATAAGAGCCCACTCCTGATATTATTTTCCATAATGTTTGTGAATATGTTATCTATTAGTGTGGCACTGTGTGATGTGATTCTGTTAGGTCCGGTAATTATTGGATGTAAGCCCATGCTGTATATTGTGTTGATAAATTCTTGTGTCAAACTATGTTGTTTTGAGTTCATCAGATCTATATTGAAATCCCCACAGATGAACATAGCTTTATGAGTTAGTTTTGCGTACATTTTTTCCGTCCAGTCCTTAAATAAGTCAATGTTTGATCCAGGTGTTCTATATACACAGCTCACTACTACATTCTTCACATTGTCCAGACAGATTTCTATTGTAATACATTCAAATAAATCATCCACAGTTACTGTCAGATTTTCAACAACCTTGTATTTCAAGCTCTTGTCAACATAAATTGCAACTCCTCCTCCTTTTTTCACTTTTCTATTTATATAATTTAATTCATAGCCATCCATGGTAAAATCCACTCCTTTCTCTTCACTGAGCCACGTCTCTAATATTGCCACAATATTGAATGGCTCTTTAAACTGATGTAAATACTCTTTAATGTTATTAAAGTTTGCATAGAGACTCCTGCTGTTGAAGTGGATCATAGAAATATTGAAATCAGATGTGATCATTGTGTTAAACTGTTCATCTGTGTAATAATTACAGTCATTATTGATTGAGTTAAAAAAATTATTATCAGGGTCTATGTCATATTCTACGTCCTGTGGGTTGTGATCTGTGTATTCAAAAACTTTCAGTTCCTGTTGTTCCTGTTTGTTGATTTTTTGATTCATGTTGTTGAATGTTTTTTTTGCAGATGAGTAAAATCCTTCAGTGTCCTATAGTTGTCTGAATTGTTGCTGTGACTCCAGTTCATAATATTCATTGATAATTGTCCAGTTCCGTAATATTACGGATGTTAATGACCTTGGCTTCTTCAGGTGATCCGTTTAATTTGATGAATATTTTACAGTTTGATGTCCAGGTGTTTTGAATTTTTTTCTGCTTTTTCATGTATCTTGCTTTCCTGGCTATTTCTGCGTTTTCTTTCGTGAGGTGCTCGTTTATGTAGCATAAAGGGGATGCTGGAGATGGCATGTGTGGATTGACCTCACGTCCTGAATGGGACAATATGTCTGGACCACCTGCGGTTAACAACAAGAGGACGGAGGTACGGCGATAAGGGGCTGAAAGGACTTCCCGACCTCCTAGGAGACAGGTGGAGGACTGAAAGACTTGAGGGGGAGTTAATGTCAATAGGGGGTTTTGACAGTGATATGTGATTCTTCCTTTGTGTGAAATGTATAAATGTGAAGGTCTGATGCAGCTCAGCCTCTTGTGTTCTTGAGAGAAGGCTGGGGATGAAGTGCATGACTAAAACCTGAATTAAGAACCAATTCAGCTTCGTTATTTCACGCTCCCCACATTGGTGACCAGAGACGTGTGAGAATGCCTGGAAATGCTCTCCACGATCCGGACTTGTTGGAGTCTGCCCTAGCGAGCGCCATCGCCGTCAAACTGCCGGAATTCTGGCAGGACAACCCAGACTCGTGGTTCCTCCAGGTGGAGGCACAGTTCACGCTCGCAGGCATAACGGCGGATGACACTAAGTTCTACCACGTCATCGCTAGACTCGACAACCGCACAGCTCGATGCGTGCGGAGCCTGGTACAGCAGCCACCCGCCGAAAACAAATACGGCAGGTTGAAGGTTGCCCTCACCAAGTGTTTCACGCCCTCAGCCGAAGAGAGGGCTAGGAGGCTCCTGGCTATGCTCAACCAAGGAGGGCACAGGCCAGGCACCCTGATGGAAGACATGCTGCAGCTGAGGGGGTCAGACAACGATGATTTCCTCTTTAAGTACATCTTCCCGAGTAACCTCCCGATGCATATGAGAGGAACGCTGTCCAGCATGCGTTGTGAGACCCAGCAGGATTTCCGTGAGCTGGCCCAAGAGGTGCAGAGGCTCCTCAGCTCCTGCGGCGAGCAGACGACCACGGCGGCGACCCGAGGCAGCGACAAGCCGGAGACAGCCGAGCCAATCCTACCAACAATGGCAGCGGCGTGGCCCTGACGCGGTGGAGGTGATGGCCTAGTGGCAGAGGCGCGGCCCCGACGCAGCGGAGGAGATGATCTCTGTTTTTATCATCGGCGGTTCGCAGAGAGAGCACGCAGGTGCATGCCGCCGTGCAGCTTCAAGAGTTCGGGAAACGGCAGGACCGAGAATCGTTAGCAGCTTTGGCTCTCGGTGAAAGAAATAAGCTGCTCTACATCACAGATACCAGCTCTGGGCGACAGTTCCTCATAGACACCGGAGCCCAAGTGAGTTTCATCAACCCAACCTATGCTGACCGGGTGGCTGGCCCCCATGGTAACGGGGCAATGGCGGCGAACGGCTCGAGCATCAGCACCTACGGGGAAAGGACTTTGTCTCTGTCCTTGCATGGCCGCACTTATGAATGGACTTTTGTCATAGCGGCGGTGAGTTTTAACATGTTAGGTGCTGATTTTCTGTGCTCACATGGTTTGTTAGTTGATCTGGCCAATAGGCGGCTGGTAAATGCACTCTCTTTTTATTCTATTCCCTGTGCAGCTCGAGTGTCCCCACCACCAGTGCAGACCAACGTCGCCACAACAGGTGGTAAGTTTAACACACTCCTCACCCAGTTTCCAGCACTCACGGTTCCCACATTTTCGGCAACGGTTGCCAAACACGGGGTGGAGCATTTTATCACTACAACTGGCCCCCCCGTCTTCGCGAAAGCTCGGCGCCTGGACGCTGCTAAACTCTCCATAGCGCGCGAGGAGTTCGCCAGCCTAGAAAGGCTGGGCATTATTCGCTGTTCGAAAAGCCCATGGGCTTCGCCGCTGCATATGGTCCCGAAAGCCGACGACTCCTGGAGACCTTGCGGCGATTACTGCAGACTAAACAACGCCACAGCACACGATCGCTACCCTATCCCACACATCCAGGATTTTTCGGTGCATCTAGCGGGGGCGCGCATTTTTTCTAAAATAGACCTGGTTCGCGGGTACCACCAGGTTCCAGTCCGGCCTGAGGACATCCCTAAAACAGCGGTAATAACCCCTTTTGGACTTTTTGAGTTTTTGCGCATGCGGTTTGGTCTTAAAGGCACCGCACAAACATTTCAACGTATGATGGATGCCGTGTTACGCGATCTCCCGTTTGTGTTCATTTACCTCGACGACATTTTGGTCGCCAGTACTTCAGAGGAGGAACACGAAAAACACCTCACTGCGGTTTTCCGGAGGTTGGGAGAGCACGGCTTAATAATTAATCCAGCCAAGTGCCAGTTTGGCGTCGCGCAGATCGATTTTTTGGGCCACCGTGTTTCCCCAGAGGGGGCAGTCCCGCTACCGGATAAGGTGCGCACAGTGGCAGATTTTCCCCGACCACAAGCGGTCAAATCATTGCAGGAATTTTTAGGAATGGCAAATTTTTATAACCGTTTCCTACGCCATGCAGCGCAGCTCATGCAGCTATTATACGCCGCGCTCAAAAAACAAAAACCCTCCAATACTATTGAGTGGTCCCCAGGGCGGGAGCGCGCGTTTGCGGAGGTAAAAAAAGCCTTGGCTGACGCCGCGCTTCTAGCTCATCCTGACCCATCAGCCCACATCGCGCTGACTACCGACGCATCAGATTTGGCCATAGGGGCGGTTATAGAGCAGCACGTCGCCGGGGTGTGGCAGCCGCTAGCGTTCTTCAGCAAATCCTTGAGCGAAGCCGAGCGGAAATACAGCACGTTTGACAGGGAGCTGTTAGCGCTCCATTTGGCAATTCGCCATTTCCGGTTCTGGCTGGAAGGTCGGCGTTTCACCGCTTTTGTTGACCATAAGCCGCTCACTTTTGCGATGTCCAAAATCTCAGATCCGTGGTCGGGCCGGCAGCAGAGGCAGCTGGCCGCAATTTCGGAATTTACCACTGACATTCAGCACGTAGCGGGTAAACTCAACGTAGTAGCAGACTGCCTCTCTCGCGCGGCCGCAGCACCGGCGCGCCCGGAGGCAGATTATACTACGGCAGCCGCGGAGCAAAATAGCAGTGCGGAAGCGCACGCGGCCCCAGTTCACGTAGGGATAGATTACGCAGCCATGGCAGCGGAACAGGGTGGAGATGTGGATGTGCACGCGCTCCAGTCTGGACCAACAGGGTTAAGGCTGGAGAGCAGGTGTTTGCAAACCTGTATGCCCCCCCTAATCTGCGAAGTGTCAACTGGGCGGCCACGCCCGGTAGTCCCGGCTGCGTGGCGCCGCCGCGCTTTTGACTCGGTTCACTCCCTGGCACACCCAGGGGTGCGTGCTTCTATGAAAATGGTAGCAGAGAAGTTTGTTTGGCCGAGCCTGCGCAAGCATGTGAAAGAGTGGGCAAAGACCTGCATGGCTTGTCAGCGGGCCAAAATTCATAAGCACACAAAAGCCCCCTTAGAACCGTTCCACATTCCGGCCAAAAGATTCGATCACGTGCATGTCGACCTCGTGGGCCCCCTACCATCGTCGCAGGGGTTCACACATCTTTTGACAATGGTGGACCGAACCACATGCTGGCCGGAAGTGGTCCCACTGGCATCGACCACGGCTGCAGAGGTGGCTCGCGTTTTTTTGACGGCCTGGGTAGCGCGTTTTGGGGTCCCGTCGGATATTACGTCCGACAGAGGACCTCAATTTGTCTCTGAGCTTTGGTCAGCGATGGCCAGCAGCTTGGGAGCGAAAATTCACCGCACTACCGCTTATCACCCTCAGGCTAATGGTTTATGCGAGCGTTTTCATAGGTCTTTGAAGGCAGCCCTCAGAGCGTCGCTTACGGATGCAGATTGGGTAAACAAACTACCATGGGTTTTATTAGGGTTGCGTTCTGCGCCCAAGGAGGATTTAAATGCCTCCCCAGCGGAGTTAGTTTTTGCTCAACCTCTCAGGCTGCCCGGTGAGTTTCTACCAGAGCATCCGGAACCGGGACGCCTCCCGGCTCTTGGGCCACTGATCGGCACAGGAGTGGACATGCTCCCGGGCCCCGTTCATCACACTTTTCCGCGCGTTTTTGTTCCCAAAGCTTTAAAAAATGCTGAGTTCGTTTTTGTCAGGCACGAGGCTCTAAGACCAACCCTCCGACCGCCATATGATGGGCCATATAGGGTGCTGGAAACAGGTGATAAGCATTTTGTGCTAGATTTGGGAGACAGAAAAGAGACAGTTAGTACTGACAGACTAAAGCCTGCCTTTGTGATGAACGACGAGTCTGTACGGGTAGCGAGGGCACCTCGATGTGGCAGACCACCCAGGGAACGCGTCCCGGAGCCCCCGCAGGGATTAAATAACCACTCTCTTCCTCAGTCAGCAGATTCTTTGCAGGACGGCGCCGCAGGGACAGCGAGACCTGCTTACAGCAGATTCGGAAGACGGTTGAAGCCCAGACGGCGTACGGACTGATTGTTTGATTTTTGATGTGGTCATGTGGTATAGACTGTGCTGTTGATATTAGCATGTTCTCTGAATTTTTATATATTGTCCATTCTTTGACGTTTTGGGGGGGGGTTATGTAGCCCATGTATTTTTGCCTACATATGCATAAGCATAAAGGGGATGCTGGAGATGGCATGTGTGTATTGACCTCACGTCCTGAATGGGACAATATGTCTGGACCACCTGCGGTTAACAACAAGAGGACGGAGGTACGGCGATAAGGGGCTGAAAGGACTTCCCAACCTCCTAGGAGACAGGTGGAGGACTGAAAGACTTGAAGGGGAGTTAATGTCAATAGGGGGTTTTGACAGTGATATGTGATTCTTCCTTTGTGTGAAATGTATAAATGTGAAGGTCTGATGCAGCTCATCCTCTTGTGTTCTTGAGAGAAGGCTGGGGATGAAGTGCATGAATAAAACCTGAATTAAGAACCAATTCAGCTTCGTTATTTCACGCTCCCCACATTTACCATATTTAACGTGATGTCTGACAAAGTATAGAAACACGGGTATTTACAAAAACGGCAAATCCAATCACAAACATAACGTCCTCCCCCCTTCTTCTCAGACTGTTGGACTGTTCCACGTATCTCAGCGCCGTATAATATGAGAGTTGCGACACTCTGGTAGACTTCTATAGAAACTGTGAAAGGCGGAAGTCACATAGGTCATGGAGCAGGGAATAGTTCCAAACAATGGAATTTTCCCTATAGACCACCATTCATTTCACGGAGTGTCTGCTTAATAATCCCGGGTAAGTTAATGAATTGCTGCTGTTTTGGTCATTTTACCACTTAAGTTACAGGTAGATTCTGCAGTCTGTGATCTTGTTTTGTTTGGCCAGCCTTTTTTTTTTTGTTTATGTGCAGTAAAAGCTCATAAACTTGCAACTGTTATTAGCCTGTGCTAGCTCAACTAGCTAGCCGGGTCAGCCCTCATTTCAAAAATCTGTTGTACAGTTATTGGGTGAAGGCTCAGTTTGTGAGAGACATTAGAGATGGGCAGTAGCATTACATGATGGAACATGACATGAAAACCTGTGGCAGAGCAGATGTGATTTATCATTTTGTTCACAGCAACTGTAGTAGCATTGGCAGCATAACTGAAGGAGGGATCAGGTCGAGTGGACCCCGACAAAGTGAGCACCCCAAGTGGACCCCAGGATCTAATTTGTATATGTACAAGTGCATTTTCAATCCAGTGATTTATGAAGGGATTCATAATTTCCTGAATCCTCATTCAGAACATTATAGTCAGAATCAGAATCAGAATCAGAATCAGGTTTATTGCCATTGTTCATGTAGTACACAAACTAGGAATTTGTCTCGGTACAATGCTGCAACATTAAACATGATAAGATAAGAGAAATAAACTATACATGTAATAAAGTGTAGGATAAGATTAAGTGATACTGGTCAACAGTTAAAATATATATTAGCCAGCAGCAGATACTGTGGAGAACTATATAGTGCAGTCGGTAATGCAGGAAGAAAACAGTGATGATTGACATGAGTCTAGTTGAGCTGCTGTACATGGTGCACGAGAGTCACTTAGTGTTCAGCAGTCTAATGGCAGAGGGGAAGAAGCTGTTCATGTGACGGGAGGTTTTAGTCTGGATGGACCGAAGTCTTCTACCAGAGGGGAGGGGGGCAAACAGTACGTGACCAGGGTGTGAGGGATCGGCTATGATCCGGCCAGCACGCCTCCGGGTCCTGGAGATGTACAGATCCTGGAGAGATGGGAGCTTGCAGCCGATCACCTTCTCAGCAGTGCGCACGACGCGCTGCAGCCTTAGTCTGTCCCTGGCAGTGGCTCCTGCGTACCACACGGTTATGGAGGTGGTGAGGATGGACTCGATGATGGCTGTGTAGAACTGCACTAACATCTTGGTGGGTAGCTTGAGCTTCCTCAGCTGCCGCAGGAAGAACATCCTCTGCTGGGCTTTTTTGATGAGTGAGCTGATGGTCAGCTCCCATTTGAGGTCCCTGGTGATGGTAGTGCCTAGGAAGCGGAAGGAATCAGCAGTGGTGATGGGAGAGCCTGAGAGGGTGAGGGGGGGCAGAGGAGTAGTGACTTTCCTGAAGTCTACAATCATCTCCACTGTCTTCAGAGCGTTCAGCTGCAGGTTGTTATTGCTGCACCAGGACGCCAGCTGGGCCACCTCTCTCCTGTAGGCGGACTCGTCGCCGTTGGAGATGAGCCCGATGAGGGTGGTGTCGTCCGCAAACTTGATCAACTTGACAGACTGGTGGCTGGAGGTGCAGGAGTTGGTGTAAAGGGAGAAGAGTAGGGGGGAAAGTACACAGCCCTGGGGTGATCCGGTGCTGATGCTAGTATAGTCTGAGACAGTCTTTCCCAGCCGCACATGCTGCCTCCGGTCCGTCAGGAAGTCGATGATCCACCTGCAGAGGGAGTCAGGCACGTTGAGCAGGGACAGCTTGTCCCGGAGCAGAGCGGGGCGGATGGTGTTGAATGCGGAGCTGAAGTCCACAAACAGGATCCTGGCGTAGGTTCCCGGGGAGTCCAGGTGCTGCAGGATGGAGTGGAGGGCCAGGTTGACTGCATCGTCTACAGACCTGTTGGCTCGGTAGGCAAACTGCAGCGGGTCCAGGAGAGGGGTGGTGATGGACTTGAGGTGGGACAGGACCAGGCGCTCAAAGGACTTCATTACTACAGAGGTGAGCGCTACAGGTCTGTAGTCATTAAGTCCAGTGATCCGTGGCTTCTTGGGGACAGGGATGATGGTGGAGGATTTGAGGCAGGATGGCACGTGGCATAACTTAAGGGAGGTGTTAAAAATGTCTGTGAATACAGGAGCCAGCTGTTTCGCACAGAGTCTCAGGGTGGAGGGAGACACGCCGTCTGGGCCGGGGGCCTTGCGCGGGTTCAGTCTGGAGAACTGTTTGAGCACATCCTGCTCACTGATGATAAGGGGAGGGGGGAGGAGGGGGGGGTGTGCCTTAAATGAAGTAGGGAATGTGGAGGCTGTGGAGCTGGAGGGAGGGGGGGAGTTGGACACAGATGACGAGGTGTCAAAACGGGCATAGTGTTGGGACAGTCTCTGACAAAGGGCTTTGTCATCCTGACCTTTAGGAGCCTTAGGTCGATAGTTGGTGATTTGCCTCAGTCCTCTCCACACGGAAGCCGAATCATTAGCAGTGAACTGCTGCTGGAGTCTCTCTGAGTACACAGATTTAGCCCTCTTCAGCTCTCTGTTAAACCGGTATTTAACCTCCCTGTAGCAGTCCCTGTCTCCACTTTTCAGCGCTGCTTCCTTCTCCTTCCTGATCTGTCTGAGCTTAGCTGTGAACCAGGGTTTGTCATTAGAGTAACTCACCCTGGTGCGTGATGGAAGAATGTTCTCTTCACAAAAGTGGATATATGAGTTCACAGTGTCCGTGTACTCATCCAGATCATGCGTGGCTCCTTTAAGCATGCCCCAGTCAGATATTTCCATGCACGTTTCCAGCTTCTCCTCAGCATCACTGGTCCGTATCTTCGTAGTGCTCACAACAGGTTTAGTGAGCTTCAATCTCTGTCTGTATGTGGGAATGAGGTGAACCATCACGTGATCAGATAATCCCAGCGCAGCTCGAGGGACAGCGCGATATGCGTCTTTCACTGTGGTGTAACAGTGATCCAGTGTGTTTAATCCTCTGGTGGGGCATTTAATAAACTGTTTGTAGCGGGGGAGATCGTGGCTCAGATTGCACTGATTAAAGTCGCCAGCCACAATAATCAGCGAGTCTGGAAAACTCCGCTCTGTGTGTTGAATGTGATCCGCGAGCACGCGCTGAGCTTCGCGCGTGTCCGCGTCGGGAGGGGCGTCACAAAGAAGTGTTAAAGAATATATACATACATACAGTATATGTATTAAAATACCCTGAGAAGTTTCTGTTTTCAAAAGGCTTCTCTTTTCCATCGCTGCTGCTCATCATGACTGACTGTCCCCAGATGAAAATCCACAGAATAGGTATGTGGGACTATAATGTTCTGAATGAGGCTTTAGAAAATTATGAATCAGTTTGTAAATCACTGGATTGAAAATGTACTTGTACATGTACAGATTGGATTCTGGGGTCCACTTGTTGGGGTGCTTACTTGGTCAGGGGTCCACTTGACCTGTACCCGTTGTAGACAGTACCGCTGCTGCTAGCCCATGTTGCTTAAATGACACCCTCTGTGTCAACGGCTACCCTTCACAGCGGAGGAGATGATAAGGGAACTATATACCACCAGTCTGACCAGTTTATTCTTGAAGATGACCCATCATTATGGCCTAAGCACCTGACAGGCAAAGAGCATTGCTATTTAGTTCAGAGAGGGCCTGTTTAATATTTTTTGTATTTATCCTTATTTTTGTGTGATATAGTCTCCCTAGTGTCTACATAGTACAGAGGAGGGAGCACAGTGGATGCCTCTGCAAAATGGACCAGTAGCAGACGTGGACAGAACCCTGCTGGCAAATGTGGGTATGTGTAAACAAACAACAGATCTTCCATGTGAATTGCTATTTTTTTAAGTAATACACAAGAGTCTACATTTAATGCATTTGTTAAGATTTGAGATTAGTAATCCACTTCAATACAAAAACAGGATGTCACCAGATAATTAAGTTACTTGAGCTGCAAATGTGCAAACTGTTAACCCCCCCACCACCACCACAAACATCATTGAAGTTGGTTTGGAGACATTTTTTCAAAAACCAATGCAGTTATGCTTTTATTTTTTTCCATGTAAATTTTCATCTTTATTCTTCTGAATGACATTTTCCACAAAATTTTATGACTTACTCAGTAATCTGCAGTTTTTTCTTGTAACATTTTTTCCTTATATAGTGTCACTTTAAGCTTCATTTTTCTACAGACGTAATTCCTGATACCTGAATGATATCATCATTTGAAGACTTCTGAGGACAATAAGTTTCAAGTAGCATGTCAGTAAGGCCTGAATGAATGAATGAATGCATACCTGCCAACTACTCCGGTTTTGCCATAATGGTTCCAGTTTTCAAGACCCCGTTCCGGGTTCCGGTTAAGCAAATATTTGCATATATTTGCTTAAATTGCACATACTGTTAATTACCGTATATACTGCACTGCTGTCCTTTGCACTTCTGATTGGATGCTAAACTGTGTTTCGTTACCTTGTATTCATACATGTGTAATGACAATAAAGTTGAATCTAATCTAATCTAATCTAATGGTTCCGGTTTTCAAGACCCCGTTCCGGGTTCCGGTTTTATTATTCAAAATTACAGTTTTTCACTAAAAAATTCAGTCAAAAATTTTAATCGTAAAAAAAACACGGAAAACACGAAAGCAATTCCAAACACGCTGTCGCTCGGAATCGTATCTAAATTTAGAACAAAGGCAATCGGCACTGCTTCATGTAGGTGTATTGCGCATGTGCGAGAGGTCTGAGCCAATTTTTCCATGTGCAATCGCGAGGCAATCAGGTAAGAATTATACGTTTTCATCATGGAGTCTGCCGGAGAAAAATCACTAACGAGCGTGAAACACAAACGAAAATTACAGTCTTTTCGTGAGGAATACAGCAAAGCATTTCTTATTTTATTATTCGCTAAAGAAGGGGTGAAAATTACGCAAATTGCACTTTGTGTAGACAAGACTTTTTGATTGGACATGGTGGAATCAGCGATGTGAAAGACCACGTAAGAACGAAAAAACACAAGGCCAGTGCCAGTGATGCTAGCGGCAAACTTGAAGAACATGTGCTGTGTAATTGCAAGCCTTGTCATGCTTGGTGTATCATGTAAACACATAAAATATCAGAGCGATTTTGCCGTCATTTACGCACGTGTCTGTCATACAGTGCTAGTATACCCTGCTGATATTTCTAGTCTTCTAGTTACCTCCGCCAAGGAGGTTATGTGATCATCAGCGTTGGTTTGTCTGTTTCTTTGTTAGCAAGATAACTCAAAAAGTTATGGACGGATTTTCATGAAGTTTTCACAGATTGTCAGAAATGGGGTATCCTACAGATGATTAGATTTTGGTGGTGATCCGGATCACCGTCTGGATCCAGGAATTTTTTAAAGGATTCTTTTTTTTTTTTTTTATTTAACATTGTGAGATAGGGCCTTTTTTTTTTTTTTTTCTTTTTTCCCCCCTTGTCCTGTCAGGCAGCTAGGCAAACAGAACAGGGATCTGTCACCCTGCTGTGCCAAAACAGATTTACTTTGCCAAGAGGAGCCTATACAGTGCCTAACTTTGCACTGCATATTGTTGTAAACTCCTCCTGTAATAACTTTTAATACTTTATTTTAATTGTTTTACCCATGGAAGACCCAACAGGATGGGGAAGAGGGAAAGGAAGTGTGTGGAGGGGGGAAAGAAAAGGGAGGGGAACAGACAAAAAAAACAAAACAAAAAAAATGACAACTAAAACAAACAAAAGACAAACTGCTTCTTTCACCAGAGATGTCTCAACACGAATCTGGTTTCTGCACCTGTTAAAGGAGAGACACTTGTACATGTATGTCTGTGTGCCTATATATGAGAACGTGCGCAAAATAAGTGTGTGCATGTGAGTGGTTTGTCAGGAAACATACGAGCGGAGGGCCAGTCGCAGCAGCCCTCCCCCCGAGGACCCCGAGCAGGCAAGGCAGCGCCACCAACCCCTAGCCCCGAGGTCAGCAAGCCCCAGGAAAGCCAAGCATCCACCCCCGGAGAGACGATCAAGGGAGGGCAGACCGCCCGGCGGCCGGCGCAGTGAGCCCACACCCCTGGACCCGCTCGACCCCCACCCCCCCAGCGGGGCCAACATCCACCCCCGGGCCCCAGGCACCAGGAGGCCAGCGACCCCATCCCCCCAGGACAGAGACCAGCCAGCGCCCCCCGGCGCGAGCCCCCCCAGGTACCCCCACAGCGGCCCTGCCCCAGCGCCTCGGCCACACACCCCGGGGACCCCCACGTCCAAAGAAGTCCCCTCGCCCAGGTGAGCCCACGTTGCCGAGAGGCACTACCCCCCTTAAATAGGGCAATTTTCAATATTTTATTTATGATGTTAAACACTGTATGGGGGGAACTGTGGCGCTTGGCGGAGGTCTGCGCTCTCCGAGTGCTTTTCTAGTATTCATAATACATCACATCTGGCCTATTCAAAGTTCTATGCAGTGTTAAGATAGTCTTTTGAATGCAAATTTAATGAATGAATGAATCTTTATTTCGGATAGATTAAAAAGAAACAGAATAATATAACAAAGGCGAAAAAATCCAACAAGGTCAAATTAAACAATAACTCCTCTGATTATACAGTTCAACATAAGTTATCTGAAATGGGTGATGGCTGAAGCCGCAGCTTATATTGCCCACCCATATTCCATCCAAGAATTCAAAAGAAAAACAAAACAAGAGCGATTACAATTCAGAACAAAGCTAAGACAAAATGTGACAAAAAAAACTAAGTAACAACACAACACAGACTGGATATGACAATCCTTATGTGATTTTACATGTCATCTTGTATATATGTTTGGAGTATTTCTTCCTTTAGTTTTTGTTTAAATTGTCCAAGCGTTGTACATGATTTTAATTCAGGTCCAAAATCGTTCCATAATCTGACTCCTTGCACTGAAACACAGTGTTGCTTGGTGGTAGTTCTCACTGAAGGTTTTTGAAATATACATGTTCCTCTGAAATGATATTGTTTCTCCCTTATTTGGAACAGCTTTTGGATATTTGCGGGCAGTGATAGATTCTTCACTTTAAACATTATTACTGCAGTTTTAAAGTCAACCAGATCTTTCAACTTGAGAGCTTTTAATTTAAGAAAAAGTGGGTTTGTTGGTTCCCTGTAAGTAGCTTTGTTTATTCTAATAGCTCTCTTCTGAAGCATAAAGACTGGATATACAGTATGTTTGTTTTATATTTATTTCCCCATACTTACGTACAATATGTCATGTATGGGAGTATTAATGAATGATACAAAGTATATAATGTGGGTTGTTGATTCAGCAAATATTTTGCTCTGTGTAGTATTGCAATTGATTTAGATATTTTACCTTTAATATAATTAATATGTGACTTCTATATCAAATGCTAATATTTGTTTGACACTGCGGCCCCTGGACCCCGGCTAGCTACTAGGCTTTTCAGGTTTGAAAGTTGAAGAAATATGAAGTTGTTAGCTACATTCTAACTTGATTTAATGCTAACATTTGTTTGGGCTTCGCCCCCCTGAACCCCCCACCAGGACTTTGTCCTGGACCTACCGGGGCCTGCGGCCCCTGGACCCTGGCTAGCTACTAGGCTTTTCAGGTTTGAAAGTTGAAGAAATATGAGGTTGTTAGCTACATTTAACTAGATTTAATGCTAATATTTGTTTGGCAAATATTAGCATTATTATTATTAGCATTAGCATTAGCATTATTAGCATTAGCATTAGCATCGGCCCCTGGACCCCGGCTAGCTACTAGGCTTTTCAGGTTTGAAAAGTTGGCAGGTATGTGAATGAATGAATGAATGAATGAATGTGAATTTTATTCAATAATGAACATACAATCAAA
The DNA here is from genome assembly GCA_020510985.1 of Pholidichthys leucotaenia. NCBI lineage: Eukaryota > Metazoa > Chordata > Actinopteri > Cichliformes > Pholidichthyidae > Pholidichthys > Pholidichthys leucotaenia. The sequence goes on from CM035844.1 coordinate 157,440,253, forward strand.
CAATTAAAAATATGTAGGACATATAAGAACAACCGAAAGGGTGTAGTAGTAGTAGTAGTAGATTAGTTTATTTGACAGGGACAGTGCAATAGGCTGATGATAGTGCTTATATAGCACCTACCTTGTCACAGTTTTAAAATCAGTAACATAAAAAATTTAAGTCATACCCAAAAAAAGTGAAAAGAAAGTGTAGAACAAAGAAAAGGTAGGGCTCCATTTCTGTCTTTGCCTTAGACCCCAAATGGACTAAATCCGTTCCGTCCCCTGTCTATATATATATATATGCGCTTTTTCAGTCTGTGTTCTTTGCTGCATCCTTATCAATCAATCAATCAATCAATCAATCAATCAATCAATCAATCAAAAACTTTATTCCACACTCATGGTCCATCAAAAATAAAAATAAAAATAAAATAAAATAAAATAAACAAGACAGTTGAAACAGTTAATAAGAAAAACGATCAAAAAGTTACAAAACAATAAGACACAACTACTAAAAGAAGTACAAAAACAGTACAGACTTTAAAAAGATTTAAAAAGACTACTGTACCAGTGCCTTCTAAACTGTGACTGACAACGAATAGAACTGAGCTTAATGCTAGACATAACCTGAATGATTTCATTTCTAGATACATCAAGCCGACAGATGAATTTATACATAAGATTCCTTATTACTGCATGCAGTGTATTTACACGTGATGAGACAAATAACTCGGAAGCACTGCACCATCGAGGCTTTTTAAGTAAAATTCTTAAAGCATCATTGTAAGCAACCTGTAATTTCTGCAAACTTTGTTTCCTATAATTTATCCATAAATGAGCAGTGTATAAAGGTATACAATAGGTTTTAAAAAGAACCAGTTTCACCTCATCTGAACAAAAGCCAAACATGCGTGCAAGAATATTTGCTTGCATGTAGATTTTGCAGCGTTGTCTGAAAATATCATCATCATCAGTCATTCTATCATTAGTGTAGAGGAGCTTGGAAGAACGAGGCGATGTGATATATAAACCAAAGTTTATTATCAGCTCCTCTAACGAGTCTCATCCTAGTGCAGCAGCAGAAGAAGGAAAAAGAGACCGAACAACTTCGGCTCTATGAACTTATACTTGCACATAACAAAAGACATGCATATCAAAAGCTGACATCCCTCATTATCTTAATCCCCCCATTGTCTTCGTACTCCTCCTCATGGCCCTGGGGGGTCAGGGCAGCTCCTCAGGTCTCCACCGCAGTGTCTGGGAAGGTCTTTGTTCTTCACTGGCGGTTGAGAGTCTTTGTCCTGTTCTGAGGTGTGAAGTCGCCTTACATATGTAATCACCAAACATTCTCACATGCTTCAACATATGTAGGTTATGGAATATATGATTAATATAGACCACAGCCCCCCCCCAAACGACTAAGAAAAGGACAATAGAAAAATTCACAGTTTAAGATAATTACTATGACATACTAACTGCTACACCTCTTGCCACAGAAGAAACTTTCCAGCAGCCATGCTCCTAAGAGAGTTCAGTGGTAAACATAACAGCATAGTAAAATCACAAGTCAGTCCTAAACTGTTACAGCACAATTAGTGAACAACTGTTGAGTAGTTTGCATCAGTCTCTGTGCCGTCTGGGTTTTAATCTTCTCCCGAATCTGCTGTGGGTCCGCTTGGGCATCCTGCTGGGACCTTCCTGTAAGGAATCTGCAGCTTGGGGAGGAGAGTGATTAATTGTTCCCTGCAGGGGGGCTGAGTCTTTTCTCTTGGGAGGTCTACCCCGCCGAGGTGCTCTCGCCAACTGTGCAGGCTCATCTCTCAACAAGAAGGCAGGTTTAAGTCTGTCAATGCTGACTGTTTCTTTTCTATCCCCAAAATCAAGCACAAAATGCTTATCACCAGGTTCCAGCACTCTGAATGGCCCATCGTATGGTGGGCGGAAAGTTGGTTTTAAAGCTTCATGCCTAACAAAAACGAATTCAGCATTTTTTAAAGCTTGGGGGACAAAAACCCGTGGAAAAGAGTGATGTGCCGGTCCGGGGAGAGAGTCCGGTCCGTTGCTGCCTAAAAACCTCGAGGCTGGAAGATGCCCTGGCTCTGGGTTCTCTGGTAAAAATTCACCTGGGAGCCTGAGAGGTTGTGCAAAAATTAATTCTGCTGGGGAGGCATCTAGATCCTCTTTGGGCGCAGCACGCAACCCCAATGAAACCCAGGGAAGTTTATTTACCCAATTTGTATCCGTTAGTGAGGCTCTGAGGGCGGCCTTTAAAGATCTGTGAAAACGCTCACATAACCCATTAGCCTGAGGGTGATAAGCGGTGGTGCGGTGAATTGTTGCCCCTAAGCTGCTGGCCATGGCTGACCAAAGCTCCGAGACAAATTGAGGCCCCCTATCGGACGTGATGTCCGATGGGACGCCAAAACGTGCCACCCAGTTTGTCAAAAAAACGCGAGCGACTTCCTCCGCTGTAGTTGACGCCAGAGGGACTGCCTCTGGCCAGCGCGTGGTGCGGTCTATCATTGTTAACAGGTGTGTGAAACCTTGGGAGGAAGGTAGTGGTCCCATGAGGTCGACATGAACATGGTCGAACCTTCTAGCAGGGATTGGGAAAGGCTCCAGACGGGCTTTTGTGTGTTTGAGTATTTTGGCGCGCTGACAGGAAATGCAAGTTTTTGCCCATTCTTTTACGTTTTTGCGCAGGCCAGGCCACACAAACTTTTCGGCGACCATTTTAACCGAGGCGCGCACACCTGGGTGCGCGAGGGAGTGAATTGAGTCGAAAATACGGTGGCGCCATGTAGCTGGGACTAACGGGCGCGGTCGGCCGGTTGAGATATCGCATATTAGGGGGGGCACGCAGTCGCGTAAACCCCTTTCCTCCAGCCTTAACCCTGTTGGTCCAGACAAGGGTGCGCGCACGTCCGCGTCACTACTTTGTTCCTCTGCCATGGCTGCATAATCTATCCCTGCATGGATTGGGGCTGCGTATGTGTCCGCGTTGGTGAAGAGTTCCGCGGCTGAGGTAGTATACCTCATACAGGGAACGGTGCTGGCTCCCTTCCTGTTCACTCTTTATACTGCGGACTTCTCACACAACACAACACACTGCCATCTACAGAAGTTCTCTGATGACTCTGCGATCGTTGGCCTCATCTCCAATGGAGATGAAGCTGAGTACAGAGGGCTTATCCAGGACTTCGTGGACTGGTGCCATCGGAACTGCCTCCAGATCAACGCGAGGAAAACTAAGGAGCTGGTGGTGGACTGCCGCAGGCATGGGCAGCCCCTCACAGTACCAGTAAATATACAGGGAACAGACATCGAGATGGTGACATCCTATAAGTACCTGGGTATTCATCTGAACAATAAACTAGACTGGTCACACAATACTGATGCACTCTACAAGAAGGGACAGCGCAGGCTGTTCCTGCTGAGGAGACTCAGGTCTTTTGGTGTACAAGGGGCGCTGCTGAAGTCATTCTATGACACGGTGGTGGCATCAGCCATCACTTTTGGAGTGGTCTGCTGGGGCAGTGGCATTACTGCAGCCGATAGGAAGAGACTGAACAAACTGATTAAGAAAGCTAGCTCTGTCCTGGGGCAGCGCCTTGATCCGATGGAGGAGATAGGAGAGAGAAGGACGGTGGCTAAACTGTCATCTCTGCTGGAGTCCGAGTTCCACCCTATGCAGGACATACTGAATGCACTGAGGAGCTCATTTAGCAGCAGACTACATCATCCCAGGTGCACAACCGAGAGGTTTCGTAGGTCCTTCCTACCAACGGCTGTCAGACTGTACAACCTAAGCAGGGCTGCTCGCAGAGATAGCAAAAAGACGTAACAAACTAATAGTTTTTTTGAATGCAAAAGATGCAATAGACTTACACAATGGTCCTCTCCGGCATACAACTAGGAACATACCGGTCGCTATGGAGGGTGAGAATATGTATGGGCACATAATCATACCATGTAGGATAACTAAGTAGACGGTTATGCTGTTTCATTCCATCTAGCAACAATGCTCTGCACTGTGTGTGTTTATATATTTGCATATTTATTCCATCTAGCTACAATGCTCCGTACTGTGGGTGTTTATATATATATATTTATATATCTACATATTATTCCATCTAGCTACATTGCTCCGCACTGTGTGTGTTTATATACTTGCATATTTATTCCACCTAGCTGCAATGCTCCGTACTGTGGGTGTTTATATATATTTACATATTTATTCCATCTAGCTACAATGCTCTGCACTGTGTGTTCATATATTCATATATTTATTCCATCCAGCTACAATGCTCTGCACTGTGTGTCTGTGTGTGTGTGTATATATATATATTTTATAGTAATACGTACATATGTTTATTAGCTGCTCTTGCTTGCTTGTTTTTTTTCTTGCCTTCTGATTGTTGCTCTGAGTGTTGCTATCCCTGTGCTGTTGCAATCCTGGAATTTCCCCGTTGTGGGACTAATAAAGGCTTATCTTATCTTATAATCTGTCTCCTCGCGCTCTGACGATGTCACAGCGCGGGAGAGGCAGTCTGCTACCACGTTAAGTTTGCCTGCCACATGTCGAATGTCTGTGGTGAACTCTGAAATCGCAGCCAGCTGTCTTTGTTGCCTGCCTGACCACGGTTCGGAAATTTTAGCCATAGCAAAGGTGAGCGGTTTGTGGTCTACAAAAGCTGTGAAACTCCGCCCTTCTAACCAGAACTGAAAGTGGCGGATGGATAAATGAAGCGCTAGCAGCTCCCTGTCAAAAGTGCTGTATTTACGCTCGGTTTGGTTTAGCGATTTGCTGAAGAATGCCAAAGGTTGCCAGATTCCGCTGACATGTTGTTCTACAACTGCCCCTATAGCTAGGTCCGAAGTGTCTGTGGTTAGCGCAATGCGGGCCGAGGGATCGGGGTGAACCAACAATGTGGCATTAGCTAGGGCGCTTTTAACTTCCACGAAGGCGCGTTCGCGCTCCGGGGTCCATTCGACCGCGTTGGAAGCTTTTTGTTTTCTGAGCGCGTCATATAGGGGCTGCATGAGCTGAGCTGCGTGGGGGAGGAAACGGTAGTAAAAATTAACCATTCCTAAAAATTCTTGCAGCGATTTGACCGTTTGTGGCCGTGGGAAACTTTTTATCACATGAACTTTGTCTGGAAGTGGGACTGCCCCCTTCAGAGAAACTCTGTGTCCTAAAAAATCAATTTGTGACACGCCGAATTTGCATTTGGCTGGATTGATTATTAACCCGTGCTCTTCTAGCCTCTGAAAAACCATAGTGAGATGCTGCTCGTGTTCTTCCTCAGACGGGCTGGCTACCAGCATATCGTCGAGGTAGACGAAAACAAAAGGGAGGTCGCGTAATACTGCGTCCATCATCCGCTGAAAGGTTTGAGCCGCGCCTTTGAGGCCGAAAGGCATTCGCAAAAATTCAAAAAGGCCGAAAGGGGTTATTACAGCTGTTTTAGGAATGTCCTCTGTTCGAACTGGGACTTGATGATAACCGCGGACCAGGTCTATTTTTGAAAAAATGCGAGCACCCGCCAGATGCAGTGAAAAATCTTGAATGTGAGGAATTGAGTAGCGGTCATGCGCTGTCGCATTGTTTAATCTGCGGTAATCGCCGCACGGTTTCCAAGAACCGTCGGATTTCGGAACCATGTGAAGTGGTGAGGCCCAGGGGCTTTTCGAGCGTCTAATAATGCCTAATTTTTCAAGGGTGGTAAACTCGTCCCGAGCTATGGCGAGCTTGGCTGCGTCTAAGCGCCGAGTTTTGGCGAATACGGGTGGGCGTGTTGTGGGAATAAAACGTTCAACCCCGTGTTTAGCCACTGTGGCTGAGAATTTGGGAATTGTGAGTGCTAGAAATTGGGTGAGGAGTTGATCAAACTTACCTCCTGCTGTGGTGACGCTGGCCTGCACAGGTGGTGGAGAAAGCCGGGCTGAGCAGGGAATAGAAGCAAAGGACAGTGCATTAACCAAGCGCCTGTTCGCTAGATCAACTAATAACCCATGTGCACACAAAAAATCTGCGCCCAACAAGATAAAACTCACCGCCGCTACAACAAATGTCCATCTGTAGTTGCGGCCGTGGATGCAGAGGTGCAGGCTCTTTTCGCCAAAAGTGTCGATGGTGGAACCGTTGGCTGCCACCGCTCCATTGCCCCGGGGGCCCATGGCCCGGTCTGCTTGGGAGGGCATGACAAAACTTAGTTGAGCTCCCGTGTCGATAAGGAACCGCTTGCCGGTGTGTCCGTCCGTCACATATAAAAGCTTGCTTTTTTCGCCGAGAACCGCCGCTGTTAACGGCTCTCGGCTTCGGCATTTTCCGGAAATTGTGAATTTGCAGGGGGGAACGCATTTGTAAGCCTTTTCGGCGAAGCGGTGGTGGTAATAACAAACATCGCTCCGTCTGTTGCGTCCTGGCCGTGTCGCTGTCACTGCGGGCTGATTCTGCTCAGTGATTTGTGGCTCCTCGTGGCTCCGGACATCTGCGGATGCTGCTGTGGGTGTCTGCTCCTTGCAGGCGTTGACGAGCCGTTGAGCTTCATGAGCTAGCGTGCGGAAGTCTTGCTGGGTGCTGCATCGCATGTTGGCCAGCGTCCCTCTCATGTGTGGCGGCAGCGTACTGAGGAATATGAAATGGAAGAGGAAGTTGTCATTGTCCTCTTCTTTAAGTTGCAGCAAGTCCTCCATGAGGGCCTTGGGTCTGCATCCTCTGTGGCCGTAAACCGCCAGGATCCTCTCGGCTCTCTCCTCGGCTGAGGGGACGTAATGTGCCACGATGGTCGCTTTCAGTTCTTCATATTTGTCCTGGGCCGGCGGCCGGCGGATTATACTCCGCGCACATCTCGAAGTGGCGGCGTTGTGTTTGGCGACGATGTGATAGAACTTTGTATCGTCAGCCGTGATGCCCGCAAGTGCAAACTGGGCTTCAGCTTGCTGAAACCACGAGGCGGGGTCTTCCTGCCAGAAGTCCGGCAGGTTGACGGTGACGGCGTTTGTGTGGACCGTCACTGATGTGTCCGCAGGGTGAGAGTGCCTTGCTTCGGCTCTCTCCGCGGCGCTGGTGCTCGGTTGAGTCCTCTCTATCACTTCTGCCATGGGGGAACGTCGTCCATCTGTTCCCCTGTCTGCATGGGCGCCGGCGTCTGCCTGGGCCGCCACAGATGAGTCAATCGCGGGGGAACGCCTCTGGTCCATCCTCGCGTCGGGGTCACCAGTGTAGAGGAGCTTGGAAGAACAAGGCGATGTGATACGTAAACCAAAGTTTATTATCAGCTCCTCTAACAAGTCTCATCCTAGTGCAGCAGCAGAAGGAAAAAGAGACCGAACAACTTCGGCTCTATGAACTTATACTTGCACATAACAAAAGACATGCATATCAAAAGCTGACATCCCTCATTATCTTAATCCCCCCATTGTCTTCGTACTCCTCCTCATGGCCCTAGGGGGTCAGGGCAGCTCCTCCGGTCTCCACCGCAGTGTCTGGGAAGGTCTTTGTTCTTCACTGGCGGTTGAGAGTCTTTGTCCTGTTCTGAGGTGTGAAGTCGCCTTACATATGTAATCACCAAACATTCTCACATGCTTCAACATATGTAGGTTATGGAATATATGATTAATATAGACCACAATTAGGATTTTTAAGAAAACAGAGTCTGGAGCACACTGTCCAATTTACAGCCTTTATTGGTGCACAGACTGATGTTTCAACACTGTGTCTTCTTCAGTCACATGCGTTAATTCAATTCAATTTTATTTGAATATAAATAAATATTATACCAGTTTATGATCCGGTGCAGCTTCTGGTGCAGCTGCAATGTCTGAGATGAGCCGAGAATTTTAAGTAAAACTGTCAAAAATAAGGACTTCTGTTGGCCACCAACAAATGTGGGGAATATTCTTACGACAACAGCGCTGACCTGGTAAAGGTTCTGGCGGCTCTGGCCCCGTTTCCGACTTCTAAAGACTGCTCTTCGCCTCTGCTGCTATCCCAGAGAAACAGCTGCAGTGAGAAGGTAACCACGTAGTCAGTCGAACGGTCATTTGCGTGTGATGAAGTAAATACTGGTGTCGTCTACCGTTATTCCCCAGAGGGCGAACTGATCCGCAGTGAGGTGGAACCAAGAGCGCGTGTGTATTAATTCACACAAGAGCGCACTTACAGACTCTATCACGCTAACGCTGAGCTAATGCTAATGCTAAGCTAACGCTAGCCCTTCCAATCTAATGATCAGCCTCGCTGAACGGCACTCCTGTTGGGCTTCAAAGCTATCCCGGTAAACCTAAGTTGGTGTGCTATATACATGTCAGTATCTTGTTAGATAACTGTCAGAAATGTCTTTTGGAGTAAAGAGTAAAAAGGTAAAAACATCTTCTGGACTAAATGGACTAACGTCAGATATGGCTGGAGACAACCATGGTGACGACCATCCCCTGCATGGGCCAACTACAGCACTCCCACGTCAGATGCCCGTCTGTGAGCTGCTGTGCTTTATGCAGAACAACATGGGTAATGTCCCGATGGCCTATCTTGTGAAATGGGTTAGCGACTTCTACGATGACAACCAGGTTGAAAGTGCAAAGAAGCTGCTGTTCGAGCAGTGCCCAGAGGGAACATCGCGGAAGAAGAAGAGGACCAGCCAAAACCGGAAGAGAGGCAACATCAGCGACATCTACCACAAGCTGAATGAGGTTGGTCAGCAGGCGCCACAATACGTTGCCCAGAACCTCAAGGATTTGCCACCAGCTTCGATGGAGTCATTTGACCTTGCCAAGCTGTCTAATGATGTGCGCCGTGTGATGTCCCTTGGAGAGAGCATTGCTACCGTGTTCAAAACGATATCTGCTATCCAGGTCGACGTGGCGGCAATAATGTCCAAACTCGGCGACACCCCCCCTCCAGCTGACGTCCTGGTCGAGGAAGGTGAGGACGAGGCTGGCAGTACTCAGAGTGCTGTCTACATCACCAGTGATGAGGAGACCGTGGTAGCAGCTGTCGACCACGCCTCGGTCTCCAATGCAGCCCGTGGTCCTCCACCTACTGCCATGGCCGACGGTGAGAATGCGGACGTGGCCGCCAACTCTACAGAGGCCTGTACTGATGACGCTGTCGGCAGCAGCCCTTCTGGGGCTGCCAAAGCTACCAAAGTTGCTGTAACTGCTAAAGAACGCGAGCTTGAGTTCGAGGAAGTTGAGAGTCGCCGTGCCAAGGAGAAGAAGAGGTCCTACGCCGACGCACTCCAATCATCTAACAACCAACCGACTGCCAAGCAGACCACGAACCAGCTACAGGTCGTCAACAAGACACGCCCCCACTCACTGTTACGCGTTGTACCGAAGTCTGGTAGGAGGGCTGGCGGTCATCAGGGTCAAGGTCAAGGTCATAAGAAGCACCAAGTCTTCATCAGTCGACTCGACCCCACCACCAGACCCCATCATGTACGCTCCTATATCAATACTCATGTTAAATTAAATGACAATCTCAAGACTGAGTAACTAGAAACCAAGTATGATGGTTATGCCTCCTTTAAGATTACATGTCCTGCCAGTTGCAGCAAGAAGTTGCTTGAAAAAAATGTGTGGCCATCTGGTTTATACCTTCGACAGTTCTTTGAGAGGAAATGATCTACATGTGATTGTCACTATTGTGTTTGTCATTATATTCATTCAGTAGTAGGACCAACCTTAGAATATGTTCATTCACCTGCCAGAATGTAAAAACTTCATCTAATGAGATCTCCAGTTTATGTGATAACCATGACATTGTGTTGTTGCAGGAACACTGGTTGTTCGAAAACGAATTGTCTATTCTGAGCAGATTACATGGTGACTTTATAGGACAAGGTGTCTCTTTTGTGGATACGGAAGAACGCGTTATCTTAGGTCGCCCCTATGGCGGCATCGGTATCCTATGGCGGAAGTCACTTGCGAACAGTTGTGTTGTGAAAACTTACGAGTGCGTAAGAGTTACAGGTATTGAAGTCAACCTGGGTGACTTTCACTGTCTTATATTGTGTGTATATTTCCCCTGTGACAGTGTTGAAAACTTGGATGAATACTTGCACTGCCTGAGTCTTATTAAACGTATCACTGAGGATTTTCCAACTCCATATGTGTTCACAATTGGCGACTTCAACGCCAATACAGCACGCTCAAGTTGTTTTGGAAATGAACTGGTGTCTTTTTGTGAGAGTTACTCCTTACACATCTTGGACAGGATTATCTTACCAGGTGATACCTTTACTCATGTTAGCATGGCTCATGGCTCTACATCATGGCTTGATCACTGTGTGACTACATCCTCAGGCCATGATAACGTGTCCAATATCAAAGTTCTGTATGAATATGTGAGTTCCGATCACGTACCTTTATCTATGGATATTAAGGTATCTAGTGCTGTAAGTGGCCCCCGGGGAGCTCCCTCAGCCACAACGGGCAGTAGGACATACAAATGGCGTGATGCCACAGAGTCAGACCTGTCCAGATATAAGAAACTTACTCGCAGGAAACTCTGTGACATCCGTGCTCCTACGGACGCCATCAGGTGTCACGACCGTAATTGTGCGGCACACAGGGACGATATCGACAGGTTTTACAGTGATATTGTTGATGCTTTAAATTATTGCGTGAGTGAATGCATTCCTAGCCACAGTGCAGCCACCCAATATAACGTCCCAGGCTGGAATGATGTTGTTAGCGAGGCTCACACAGCTGCTCGGGATGCTTTTTTGTGGTGGAGGAGTAATAGCAAACCACGATCTGGTCCAATATTTGAGAACATGAAAAATTGTAGGGCTAGGTTCAAATATGCTCTACGAGCATGCAGGCGCAATGAAGAAAGTATCAAATGTGACCAGCTAGCTAGTCACATGAGTGAACTGAACATGGTAGAATTCTGGAAACAAATGAAGGCTATGAGCTCCCACCGGTCTGTTAGATCAAACACTATTGATGGTGTGACTGGTGATGCTAATATTGCTGAAAAGTGGAAATGTCAATATGAAGCTATTTTCAACTCAGTCAAGAATGTTTCAATGAAGGATTCTGTTATGCACGATATGCGCCTGTATAACGACATGTTCGATGCCTCTGATATTTCTGTTGTCACTCCTGTTGAAGTTGCTTCCCTGATCAAAGTTCTCAAGAAAGGCAAATCAGCTGGCCCTGACTGTCTCACCAGTGAATGCCTCATCAATGCTGATTTCAATTTGTGTATTCTGTTGTCATTGTGTTTTAACTGTATGTTTGTTCATGGTTACATGCCAGATATGTTGATGGACTCTGTTATTATTCCTTTGGTGAAAAACAAGTGTGCCAGTCTGTCCGACATGAACAACTACAGACCCATAGCTATTGCAAATGTTATATCTAAACTGTTAGAGGGTTTAATCCTGAACAGAATTGAGGATTATTTGTGGACAAACGACAATCAGTTTGGTTTCAAGTCAGCTCTTTCAACTGACAAGGCTGTTTACCTACTCCACGAATTTGTTGACTACTTCAGAAGCCAATCCACTAGTGTCTATGCCACGTTCCTAGACACTAGCAAAGCTTTTGACAGGATCAACCACTGGTGTTTGTTCAGAAAACTGATCGACCGAGGCATTCCTATTTACATTGTTAGCATCCTGTTATACTGGTACAGAAGGCAGTCTATGGTTGTTAGATGGGGCAATGTCACCTCATCCAAATTTCATGTGACCAACGGTGTTAAACAAGGTGGTATACTGTCACCCTTGCTGTTTAATGTCTATGTTGATGACCTTAGTGTACTGTTGAACAATACTAATGTGGGCGGCTCCTTTAACGGTGCACTGTTAAATCACATTTTCTATGCTGATGACCTCTGTTTGTTAAGTTTGTCTACTGCAGCGATGCAACATCTCCTTTCGGTATGTGAAAAATTTGGTGAAAAAAATGACATCTTGTTCAACTGCACTAAATCTATGTGTATGGCTTTCAAACCGAAGGGTGTCAATACGTCGAATCCTGCTATGCCACTTTGTGGTCATAGCTTGAACTTTGTTGAAAAAGTCAAATACCTAGGTGTGTGGATTGAATCTGATAAGACCAATGTTGATTGTAACAGGCAACTCAGGAAACTATATGCTTAAACAAATTTACTGTTGTGAAATTTCCACAGATGTTCTCCTGATGTCAAATGTATGTTGTTCAAGACTTTCTGTACCTCAATGTACTGCTCGCCCTTATGGTTTAATAGCAATGTTGCTGTCAGGAACAAAATCTGCATTGCATATAATAACTCCCTAAGAAGGCTGCTAGATGTACCACGAAGGTCGAGTGCAAGCAAGTGGTTTGTGTCTGTGAATATTCTGTCTTTTGGCGAGTTGATACGTAAGAATGTTTACAGTTTTATGAGAAGGTTGCTGGCATGCAACAATCATCTTATATCAGCAATTGTCAACTCGTCACTCACACTTCACTCCAGCATTTGGAAGTGGTGGCGTTCCATCTTATACTGAGCCCAATATTGTATGTTATTGTTGTTACAAGAGCGCCGTGTGTCTGCTGATCTCTATATACTTTTATTTATCTATTTATTTTATATTTGTTTTAGTTCTGCATTTAATATGAACCCTGAGTTTGAAATAAACGTTTGAATTTGAATTTGAATTTAATAAAATGTCCCAGATATTTAATTTTATCCCTGACAATTAATTCCCTGCCTGCCAATTCAAAGACAGGCAATTTCATAGCGGCTATTATTTACACCACATTGTTTGGATTATCATTGTTTATTCTTTCCACATCTTCTGGATCATTATTTCATTTCACTTCTGCCCTCATGCAGTGCTTATTTTGTGTTACAATAAATCATGGTTTACCAGATTCGCCTGGCGATTGGGTCCTCCGCTCCTCGCTTCTCTGACAAAATATAGTCTTCTCTGTTTTTGGTAAATCTGAGAAAATTTGTTGACAACCTCGATTTGACCATGTTTTTTTTTTTTTTTTATTAAACTTACTTTTTTATTATCAGTCCTCTCCGGCATCTTTCAGAGTAGAGTTAGCTAACAAACCAATCAGGTTGTGGTTTTGTCCCCCAGGTGACCGCATACACCAATCACGTTCGACTTCATCAGGACCCTGAGGGTAAAGTATTCATATGCTGTGTTCGAAATGTTCACTCCTTCCCCATATAGTGTACTGTATAGTGAATCAGTCATTTTGTAGTGCTGTTCGAATCTTAACAGAAAAATTCATCCACTATATAGTACACTCAAAATATCCCACAATGCATTTTGAAAAGTAGTGTACAATGGATGGTCACTATCCCATAATGCAATGCGCAGCTAACAGAGCAGTGAGAGAGAGGTTCACATCACCACATAAACTACCTTAAGGTATTTATATTTATTAATTCTGCAAAAACATTTTGATTTAATACATATTTACCATAAATTCCATGCAGGTATTCATTTTTTACCACCATTAGTCTGTTATGTTTTACTGTCTCACCATGATGACATCGTTAACCGTGCCGCAAAAACAAGCCCAGTAGTGTCCGAAAGCTGTTAATTTTATTGTTATATTGACTTTACTGTGTAGTCCACTATATCTAAATTCACTATACAGTGAGTAGGGAGGGAGGGAGGGAGTGAGTGACCATTCCGAACACAGCCATAGCTTTAAGATGATGCCACACGGCTGCCAGTCGCTACATGGGCGGCGATGTTGGGAGGGAAGCTGCAGAGGGTGATTCTATTTCATTTAAGCCAAAAATTATATAAATATCTATATAAATATAGTGCACTACTTTGGAATATTTGGTTCTACAAACATTGGTGGGAAGGAGAAAGTGACGTTTTATTGATTACCTGCAGTTACAGTGGGGTAAAAAAGTATTTAGTCAGCCACCAATTGTGCAAGTTCTCCCACTTAAAAGATGAGAGAGGTCTCCAATTTTCATCATAGGTATACCTCAACTATGAGAGACAAAATGAGAAAAAAAATCCAGAAAAATCACATTGTCTGTTTTTTAAAGAATTTATTTGCAAATTATGGTGAAAAATAAGTATTTGGTCAATAACAAAAGTTCATCTCAATACTTTGTTATATACCCTTTGTTGGCAATGACAGAGGTCAAACGTGTTCTGTAAGTCTTCACAAGGTTTTCACACACTGTTGCTGGTATTTTGGCCCATTCCTCCATGCAGATCTCCTCTAGAGCAGTGATGTTTTGGAGCTGTCGCTGGGTAACACGGACTTTCAAATCCCTCCAAAGATTTTCTATGGGGTTGAGATCTGGAGACTGGCTAGGCTACTCCAGGACCTTGAAATGTTTCTTACGAAGCCACTCCTTCGTTGCCCGGGCGGTGTGTTTGGGATCATTGTCATGCTGAAAGACCCAGCCACGTTTCATCTTCAATGCCCTTGCTGATGGAAGGAGGTTTTCACTCAAAATCTCACGATACATGGCCCCATTCATTCTTTCCTTTACATGGATCAGTCGTCCTGGTCCCTTTGCAGAAAAACAGCCCCAAAGTACAATGTTTCCACCCCCATGCTTCACAGTAGGTATGGTGTTCTTTCTCCTCGAAACACGACAAGTTGAGTTTTTACAATAAAGTTCTATTTTGGTTTCTTCTGGCCATATGGCATTCTCCCAATCCTCTTCTGGATCATCCAAATGCTCTCTAGCAAACTTCAGACGGGCCCGGACATATACTGGCTTAAGCAGGGGGACACGTCTGGCACTGCAGGATTTGAGTCCCTGGCGGCATAGTGTGTTACTGATGGTAGCCTTTGTTACTTTGGTCCCAGCTCTCTGCAGGTCATTCACTAGGTCCCCCGTGTGGTTGTGGGATTTTTGCTCACCGTTCTCGTGATCATTTTGACCGCACGGGGTGAGATCTTGCGTGGAGCCCCAGATTGAGGGAGATTATCAGTGGTCTTGTATGTCTTCCATTTTCTAATTATTGCTCCCACAGTTGATTTTTTTCACACCAAGCTGCTTACCTATTGCAGATTCAGTCTTCCCAGCCTGGTGCAGGTCTACAATTTTGTTTCTGGTGTCCTTTGATAGCTCTTTGGTCTTGGCCATAGTGGAGTTTGGAGTCTGACTGTTTGAGGTTGTGGACAGGTGTCTTTTATACTGATAATGAGTTCAAACAGGTGTCATTAATACAGGTAACGAGTGGAGGACAGAGGAGCATCTTAAAGAAGAAGTTACAGGTCTGTGAGAGCCAGAAATCTTGCTTGTTTGTAGGTGACCAAATACTTATTTTCCACCATAATTTGCAAATAAATTCTTTAAAAATCAGACAATGTGATTTTCTGGATTTTTTTTCTCATTTTGTCTCTCATAGTTGAGGTATACCTATGATGAAAATTGGAGACCTCTCTCATCTTTTAAGTGGGAGAACGTGCACAATTGGTGGCTGACTAAATACTTTTTTGCCCCACTGTATTTAGAACCAAGGCGAGTCAACTCAGGAACTATCAGAGAAACAGAGGAGAATTTGGCTTTCTTGTATTAATATTAGTAGAGCTGACTTGGCGCCTTCCTTGTATTCCAACTTGCGAGGGTGCTCTGACCATTTCGTAATAGGTTTGGAGAAATAATTGACTAATAATATTGTTGAAGAGTCTGATGCTTGTGGAATAGGCATCTATTGGGAAGTGTGGTGTGATGACGCCACCTTCCGGTTGCGTCATCACACCACCCTATATATGGGGTGTCCGCCATTCGGGCTGTCTCTTTGCCCAGGACAACTCCGCATACTGTGCGTTCCTTGTACTGCATCCGTTAATATAATAAAGCACAGTTCCAGTGCAACCTCTCGTCCGTCTCCTTTTGTGCCAGGTTTGTAGACATAACATTTGGTGGCTGAGGACTAAACCATGGAGGCATGCGTTACACCACTGCAGCCTTTCCTGAAGCTTCCCGGCGAACCACCGGTGCCATGGCCCCGCTGGTTAGAGGCCTTTCAGACCTACATCATGGCCTTGGACCTCGGGAAGCTAGATAAGGTGAGGACACGAGCGCTCCCTACGAGTAGCTCGGCTACTTCCGCCCTCCCAAGAGAGCAGACGCTTTTTTCTTCTCTCCTGCTGATTTTTTCCTCCCCTCCTGCTACTGGATCCCAGCTTGCTGTTGTCTGTCTGCGTTTAACTGCGACCGCCGAAAAGAAATTATGGAGTTAATAAGCTGGGCTTTGAACACAATTGACACTATTTTTTCAACAAGGAAAAGTGCTCCGGGGGAAGCTGTCTGCCCCGCTGGAACGGCTCCAGTGGGCTATCTATGTGACACAGGTAATTGGGAAATGCTGTGTCTCTCTAATCTTTCTATCGAAGATATTGAAGATTTGTTTATCTTCGTAATCTTGGTGATTGGGATAATTCTGATTGGGACGGGAATTGTCTTGGTTTACCGCAAATTGCTGAAGATGGATTCAACCTATCAAAATGCTGGCCAGGCGAGGTGCATCCAACAAATTGAGAAACTGGAGAAGACCCTGATAGCGACTACTGGAGAACTGTCTCGTAAGGTGGATTACATCATGGGTTCGCTCAGGTCTTTCCACGACGAATTCAAAGCTGCGCAATGAAGGATTAATGTACTGAATCTACAGAAGAAATACAAGTCTTCTCTGTGATCAGTCCTATTTGGCATTATTATTCCCCATGAAAATTCCTCCTGGCTGTCTGCAGATTGTGTTTTTTTCAAAATCATGAGCACAAGGCCTTGGACAGCCAGCTGCAGCGCCAGATAAGACTGGGCGCCAGACAGACAAAACATCTTCTGCCAAGGGTCCTTGGGTCTCTCTTATTATCATCAACACTGCTCAACACCGCACACACATTGATTCATGAACTGATTAAAGATATACTGTACACTGCTCTCTTGTGTCTTGTGAATTCTGAGTTGTTGCTCTGTGCTATTGAGAGATTTTTTTTTCATTGTAATCATAATCTGCTTAAAAATAAGCTGTATTTTGATAACGAAGTTTTTTTTTCTCCTCCCCCCTTGTGTCGTTCCCTCCCTTCCCCTCCCTTTCTTATCTATCTCTGTTTGATGAGGCGCCTATTATGGCTGCCGTGTCGTTGTGTCGCGCGCATGCGCACCAATGTCAAGTCAAGTTCCTCGTGTGTTTTTTACATGCTTGGCAATAAAGTTTATTCTGATTCTGATTCTGATTCCTTGTCCACAACCTGGGTATCGAAGGCCAGAGGATTCTGCGGACACTCGGCATGGCAGACATGTACGATGACATCATGGAGCTACTAGCTAACCATTTTACCATGTCGGACAGCGTGACGGTGCAATGGATTTGTTTTCGCCAGAGACACCAAAGGGTTGGTGAGCCAATTCAACACTTCGTCGCTGACCTCAGACAGTTAGCTAGTGTGTACCGTTTTGGGCCGTTGGAGGACGAGATGGTGCAGGACCAATTGGCCAAGCACACGTGTAATGCTGTGCTACGTGCTAGGTTGCTAATGGCACCTAATGCCTTAACGTTAGCTAGAGAAGTCAAGCTAGCTCTCCAGTTG
This sequence comes from Pholidichthys leucotaenia, assembly GCA_020510985.1. NCBI lineage: Eukaryota > Metazoa > Chordata > Actinopteri > Cichliformes > Pholidichthyidae > Pholidichthys > Pholidichthys leucotaenia. The sequence goes on from CM035844.1 coordinate 157,457,755, forward strand.
GAAGCCGCAGATAAGCTAGCTTTGGAGCTAAACTGGTGCCAGTCACAGAAGCCACCGGAGACGACGAGGATGTCGGCGAATGTGATGGACCCGGAGGATGATGAAAGCATGGAAGAGGACTATGAGGCTTATGCCATGAGCCAAAGGTCTGCCCTGAAAAGCCCCGTTTGCAGGGGTTGTGGGTCTTCAATGCATCAGTTTAAAGTGAGAGTGTGCCCGGCAAGAGGGAAGCGATGTAGTAAGTGTGGGCGCTTAAACCATTTCACAAGAGTGTGCCTGTTTCCAGCCCCGTGGAGCCCACCAAGGGAGTGTGCCAGCCCGCATACAACAACCATTCACTCCGTGAGTCCAAGCACCAGCAGGTATTCTTATTGTACGGTGGTGTTGGATGGTGTGGCTTTGCCGTTACTGCTTGACACGGCGGCGGTGTGGTCGATGCTAAATTGGGCCACAGTGAAAAAGTTCTTCCCACATCACAGGATCAGGAGTAACCCAGTGCCGTTGTGCGGCTATGGCAGGAATAGACTGTGCAATGTCGGGACTGTGAAGTTGACTGCTACAAAAATGAAGCAATGCATGACTTCACATTCCAGGTGGCGGCGCATGGCGATTTACATTATGGGGTGTGACCTGTTCTACGGACTGGCTTTTGTCATCAGGGACAGCGCTGGGTCTGAATGGTCTGGGTGTGGGCTCTGGAATTTGCCAGCCCCGGTGGACGACAACGTTGTGGTTTGGGATGAGGTGCTTTTGGACAGTGCCGGCACCGGGGCACCCACTCCTATCTCAGTGGAACCGGACAGGTTCAGTGCCCACACTCGGCCGGAGGTAGTGGGGGGCCGAGTGGGCAGGTGAGGCGTCCGGCCTGACGAGAGACACCGGGGAGGCACCGGACTCTATCAGTGCTCATGCTGGATTTCGGCCAAAAACGGGTGAGGGGTCCACTGCTATGGAGGTGTCTGCTGTGTGACACCCACTAATGTGTGGTCACAAGTGAGGTATGATAATTTATCTTTTTTAAAATTAATGAATTTATTTTTCTTATGTTTTATTCTCATGTCCATAGCTACTTGCAATGTAAGGAGACCCATTAACACAGTTAAATTGGCTATCTGTCTCCAGAACAATAGGGGGCAGTATAAGGCAGTGACTCAGTAGCAGCAGTGCTTTGGCAGAATTGCCATTTTACCTTCATTGTATTCAGAGAACTGAAGGAAAACACAAGGCACGTCTCTGCCTTATTCTTGTTTCTGCTATTTTCCAGTTTCCAGGGTCAGAAATGATATTCAAGTATACAGTGGGACAAAAAAGTGTTTAGTCAGCCACCAATTGTGCAAGTTCTCCCACTTAAAAGATGAGAGAGGTCTCCAATTTTCATCATAGGTATACCTCAACTATGAGAGACAAAATGAGAAAAAAAAAATCCAGAAAATCACATTGAAGGATTTTTAATGAATTAATTGGTAAATTCCTTGGTAAAATAAGTATTTGGTCACCTACAAACAAGCAAGATTTCTGGCTCTCACAGACCTGTAACTTCTTCTTTAAGAGGCTCTTCTGTCCTCCACTCGTTACCTGTATTAATGGCACCTGTTTGAACTCATTATCAGTATAAAAGACACCTGTCCACAACCTCAGTCAGACTCCAAACTCCACTATGGCCAAGACCAAAGAGCTGTCAAAGGACACCAGAAACAAAATTGTAGACCTGCACCAGGCTGGGAAGACTGAATCTGCAATAGGTAAGCAGCTTGGTGTGAAGAAATCAACTGTGGGAGCAATTATTAGAAAATGGAAGACATACAAGACCACTGATAATCTCCCTCGATCTGGGGCTCCATGCAAGATCTCACCCCGTGAGGTCAAAATGATCACGAGAACGGTGAGCAAAAATCCCACAACCACACGGAGGGACATAGTGAATGACCTGCAGAGAGCTGGGACCAAAGTAACTAAGGCTACATCGTGCACCGTGGCTGCACGGCGGCGCAGTGGTTTAGCACTGTGGCAGCACAGTTTACCCTCGGCCGGGGGATCGCGGGGATCGTGAGATCGTGGGTTCGATCCCAGCCCCCGACCAACAGTGAGCTGTGTGGAGTTTGCATGTTCTCCCCGTGTTGCGTGGGTTTACTCTGGGATTTCTCCGGTTTCCTCCCGCATACCAAAACATGTAGGTTTAGGGCGCTCGCGCATGCAGCGACCGGCAGCCGGTGGCTTGTCACCAGACTGCAAACCAAATCTACCTACGGGTACAAATAGTAACAAAAAAAAAAAAAAATCAGTAACACACTACGCCGCCAGGGACTAAAATCCTGCAGTGCCAGATGTGTCCCCCTGCTTAAGCCAGTACATGTCCGGGCCCGTCTGAAGTTTGCTAGAGAGCATTTGGATGATCCAGAAGAGGATTGGGATAATGTCATATGGTCAGATGAAACCAAAATAAAACTTTTTGGTAAAAATTCCACTTGTCATCTTTGGAGGAGAAAGAACACCATACCTACTGTGAAGCATGGGGGTGAAAACATCATGCTTTGGGGCTGTTTTTCTGCAAAGGGACCAGGACGACTGATCCGTGTAAAGGAAAGAATGAATGGGGCCATGTATCGTGAGATTTTGAGTGAAAATCTCCTTCCATCAGCAAGGGCATTGAAGATGAAACGTGGCTGGGTCTTTCAGCATGACAATGATCCCGAACACACTGCCCGGGCAACGAAGGAGTGTCTTCGTAAGAAGCATTTCAAGATCCTGGAGTGGCCTAGCCAGTCTCCAGATCTCAACCCCATAGAAAATCTTTGGAGGGATTTGAAAGTCCGTGTTGCCCAGCGACAGCCCCAAAACATCACTGCTCTAGAGGAGATCTGCATGGAGGAATAGGCCAAAATACCAGCAACAGTGTGTGAAAACCTTGTGAAGACTTACAGAAAACGTTTGACCTCTGTCATTGCTAACAAAGGGTATATAACAAAGTACTGAGATGATCTTTTGTTATTGACCAAATACTTATTTTACTGAGGAATTTACCAATTAATTCATTAAAAATCCTTCAATGTGATTTTCTGGATTTTTTTTCTCATTTTGTCTCTCATAGTTGAGGTATACCTATGATGAAAATTTGAGACCTCTCTCATCTTTTAAGTGGGAGAACTTGCACAATTGGTGGCTGACTAATTACTTTTTTTCCCCACTGTAAGTGTTTCCATGGTCGCAGCCTTGGGATCTGTAACAGCTGCATTGCCACGGTGTAACGACGGGGCCAGACTGGAGGTGAATATGGAGCTGCTGCAGACACAACAACATGTCAATTTGATAAAATGACATCTGGCAACAATCATCTGACACTTCTGATGAAGGCTGCAGTGAACAGTTGAAACATGTAAAGAAGGTAAAAACATCTCCTTTCTATTTTTGTCTTTAATAAGAACAAAAGGTAAATAATTAAAGGAAGACAAAATGAACCTACTTGAGCTAACAACATGTCAAACCAAGCAAGGTGCCGCTCCAAGTCATTGACTGGGTTCGGGTTCAGGCCGATGATCAACCAGGGCAGCTGTCAGCCAGGCCACAGCCAGTGAAATATCGGGTGCTGCTGAGGATTGTGGCGAAGTTAAGAGCGGTGTGTTTCTGGCTGACGGATGGCTCGATCCGCCATGCGAACCAGCTGTGGCGTGTTCGGGTGGACACTCCGAATGGCGGGGCTACGCAGGAGTTGGCGAAGGTAGTGTGGGACCCGGGCTTCTGTGTTCTGAAGATTGGTCCTTGCCCCGGGGATCTGCCGCCTCCAGGGGCACGTCTGCAGTGGAGTTGCCGTGGGGACCCCCCGCCCAACCCACCTCCGCCATGGGGGACTGTTTGGAAAAGAACTGAACATTGTTAGTTAGGGGCATGGCTGTCCTACTGAAGGTGGCAGAATAAAGCACTTTGCCATGCGGACCGTGTGACAGTCTACCCACCAGTCCTAGCTTTAGTTTGTTTTGTGTTCTTTATTTGACGTGTTTGTTTGGGGTTTGTGTTCCAAATGTGGATGGGTTTAATTGGATGTGTTTTCTATTTTATAAAGGAGGGGAGAATGTGGCATCGGCATTTATTGTGAAGTGTGGTTTGATGACGCCTTCTTCCCGTTGCATCATCATACCACCCTATATACAGGGCATCTGCCATTGGGGCTGCCTCTTTGTCCAGGACAACTCCACATACTGTGCGTTCACTGTATTGCAGCCCTTAACATAATAAAGCACAGTTCCAGTGCAACCTCTCGTCCATCTCCTTTTGTGCTAGGTTTGTGGACATAACAATGCTCTGTGGACATTTTCACAGATTCATAAGCTCCCTGCTCTGATCAGCTCAGCTGCTGCCAGCCACACACACACACACACACTCACACTCACACACACAGAGCTAAACAAATGTACTGACATAATGTCGGGCCCAGGAAACACGCACGCAGGCTCAGGATAGATTTAACAGCTTTATTCAACAAGCAGGTGTGTATGAATGGATGTATGCGGTATGGATATGTGCTGGGGTGAACGCCGATGCGCAGGCAGCAGAGCAGCGCGCTGTTCAGCTGGACAACCCTATGGAGAGAAGAGCAGAGGACAAGGGTAACGGGGACCACACCGAGACAGGGATAATCTGAGATAGTGATGCTTACTTGCAGGAACAGGTGGCTGGCGTCGGCAGGTGATGAGCCCGGGAAACAGCGTCCTTCAGGACCTGCGCGGAGGATGGAGACAATACGGCGATGACGGGGGAATCCGCCGCCGGGAAGGTCTACCTGTGCACAGGGGTGAGAATCTTGGAAGACAAGGTAAGGAGTTCTTACGTGTAGAAGAATCTTGCTGGTGATCTGAGGTAGAGTCACGAGCCTTGGAATCGCTGATGAGAACAGACGGCTCCAGACCGCAGCAGAGGGCCGAGTGGGCTAAATAGCCCGCTGCTGACGAGGCGCAGGTGTGCGCGCAGCTGAAGCCGCTGATGAGCGGCGAGTCGTGACAGTACTCCCCCCCCTAGCAGCGCCTCCTGGTGCTGGTTTGTCCGGATGTGCCCGATGGAACTCCCTGATGAGGCTCTTGTCTAACACCCAAGATGAGGGCACCCAGGATCTAAACTCCGGACCAAAACCCTCCCAGTCCACCAAATACTGCAACCCGCGCCCTCGGCACCGGGAGTCCAGGAAGGAGGCGACTCTCCAGGCCGGGTGGCCGTCGATCATCATAGGCACGGGTGGCGCTGCGGGCGGGGGGCAGAGGGAGTCGGAGACATAGGGCTTGATCCTGGAAACATGAATGGTAGGACAAATGCGGAGGGGGGGGGGGGGGCCAGACGCACAGCCACCGGGTTGATAATCCTAGAAATGGTGTGGGGACCAACAAAGCGTGGGGCCAACTTCCTCTTCTCCCCCTTAAGATGGAAATCCTGAGTGGCCAGCCAGACCTGTTGACCCACCTGGTAGGCAGGGGCCGGTCTCCTGCGACGGTTAGCGGTGACACTATTACGCGCAGCCGTGCGTAAAAGCGCGTCCCGTGTCCTGGACCACAGCGCCCAACAACGTCTCAGGTGTGCCTGTATGGAAGGAACAGCCAGCTCCGCCTCCTGGTCTGGAAACAAGGGTGGATCGTAGCCCAGGGATGCCTTGAAGGGGGATATCCCTGTAGCGGAAGACCGGGCGGTGTTGTGAGCATATTCAACCCAAGCCAGGTGTGAGCTCCAGGAGGACGGGTTAGACAAAGTCACGCAGCGTAGGGCAGCCTCCAGCTCCTGGTTAGCCCTCTCACACTGCCTGTTGGATTGTGGGTGGTGGCCGGAAGAGAGGCTAACTGTGGCCCCCAGGGCGTTGCAAAAGCACCTCCAGACCTCTGAGACAAACTGGGGACCCCGATCCAAAACGACATCCACTGGTATCCCGTGTAGTCTGACCACGTGCTGAACCAGGAGATCCGCCGTCTCCTGCGCCGTTGGAAGACCCCGAAGTGGCACGAAGTGGGCGGCCTTGGAGAATCGGTCCACAATGGTCAGCACGGCGTTGTAGGAGTTGGAGGTGGGGAGACCAGTGACAAAGTCTAGGGCAATATGGGACCAGGGTCTGCCAGGGGTCGGCAGGGGCTGGAGTAACCCGGCGGGAGGAGAATTACCCGACTTAGCAGTGGCGCACACAGGGCAGGCCCGGACGTAGTTGGCGGCATCCTTCTGCAGACCAGGCCACCAGAAGGAGCGTTGGAGGAGGTCCACCAGTCGAGACACTCCCGGATGACAGGCGAGCTTGGAGGTGCGGACCCAATGAATGACTTCCCCCCGGACAGAAGATGGCACGAACATCCTTCCCTCCGGTCCGCCGCCAGGGTCCGGTTCGGTCTCCTGCGCCCTCTGGATCTTGTCCCTGATGGACCAAGAAATAGCTCCCATCACGCATGAACTGGGCAGGATGGGGTGGCCTGGCTCCTCCGATGTCTCTGGGGCGAACTGCCTGGAGAGGGCATCGGGCAGGATGTTCTTAGAGCCGGGGCGATAGGTTATGGTGAACCGGAACCGGGCAAAGAACAGAGACCAGAGCGCCTGGCGGGCATTCAGGCGTCTAGCAGATCGAAGATACTCCAAGTTCTTATGGTCCGTTAACACCACAAATGGTAACGCTGCCCCCTCCAGCCAGTGGCGCCACTCCTGCAGGGTGAGCTTGATGGCAAGCAGCTTCCTGTCCCCGACGTCATAATTACGCTCGGCCGGAGACAGGCGCCATGAGAAGAAAGCGCAGGGTCGTTTGGTCCCATCCGTAGGTGATCGCTGGGACAGCACCGCCCCTACCCCCGTATCAGATGCGTCGACCTCGACCAGACACTGCAGCGCGGGGTCGACCTGGGTCAGGACCCAGGAGGAGGAGAACTCCGTCTTCAGCTCCTGAAATGCCGCAGCGACCTCTTCAGTCCAGCGGAAGGCGTTCTTGGGAGACGTGAGATGGGTTAGCGGTGCAGCGACGGCAACAAAGTTGGGCACAAAGCGGCGGTAGAAATTAGCGAACCCAAGGAATTGCTGGACCTGCTTCCTGGAGGTTGGCGTGGGCCATTCCACTACTGCTTTTACTTTAGCGGGGTCGGGCAGGACCTGATTTTGTGAGATCACAAAGCCTAAAAAGGAGGTGGTCTTGGCGTAAAACTCACATTTTTCTGCCTTAAAGGTGACGGACAGACAAAAACTCAAAATCGCTAAATCATATCTCAAATTGTTGTCTGAGACGAGCTAATTGGAACCCCACATGTTTTGGTGTCAACGTATGTCGCATAAGGTGACAATGCGCTCTTGAAGTACGCTGTTGTGGAGAGCTGTCTGACCCAGCCAAGATCAGCGGCTAAAATGGCCACTGACTGTGTGACGTCATTTCGGTGTAGCACACAGTCGGCGGACATTGCTTTTTTTATTTGATGTTTACGTTTTAAAATCGGCGATTACGGATATTTCTCGGAATACTTTTGGATTACAAATAGATTATTTATTAACATTAGGATTTCAGGAATCGAATTAATTATGGTTTGTCGTTGTGTTGTGTACGGGTGCGACGTTATACCAGAGGAGCATGCTGTGAGTGTTTTTGAATGTCCCGTCCCTGTGAAAATCAGAACGGCATGGGTGAAATTCGTTCAGAAAACGCAAAAAAAAATGGACTTATGTCGGTAAAACACCAAAAATGTGCAGTAGAGATTTCGTTGACAGCGATTTCGAGAATAAGATGCAATTTGTGTCACGACTCGCTGCTCCTCAGCGGATTCAGCTGGGCGCACACCTGCCCCTCGTCAGCACATCCCCATAAATCCATTCACACACACCTGCTTGTTGAATAAAGCTGTTAAATCTATCCTGAGCCTGCGTGCGTGTTTCCTGGGCCAGACATTATGTCAATTTAAAATGAAATTTGCCAAAAGATTTCTGATAAAGAAAACGGCTATTCCAACTATATATGCCTCGATTTCCAAGTGTGACTCTGAGAACGGGGTCAGTGACGATCAACTGTCAGAACAGCAGAAGTAAACAGGGTACTTTTTTTATTTTTAATATTCACTGCAAATGTTTACTAAACATCTTAAATGAATTCCAAGCCATGGTTTGCATTGCCTTACCAACTTATCAAATATTAGCATATTAGGGTGTTCATACTCATCAAATATGAAATATTCAGTGCTGTATAGGGAGGTGGTTGTGCCTGTTTGATCAATTTATATTTCATAAACTCAATATACTAATAATAACTCAATATATGATTTTACAAAACTTTATTTAAATAACATTGTTCACAAATCTAATCTTGGTAGGCAAAATCCCTTGTAGTGATGAGATGGGAATGTTTCTCTGATGAGGCTCACCGCACAGGCAGGCAACATAACCCTCACTTCTTCTCCAAAAAAATCCCCAACACTATGAATCTGTATCGCCTGAAAAATATGGGGTTGGCATTGATTATTCTGTTTGCATTGATTATTGAATGTATTGAATGGTTTCTTCATAATTCATCTGGGAAATTAAATCAAATGAATAAATATTGTTTATAAACTCACTCGTGTGGACGATGACGGCCGCTTCATCTGTCTCATCAGCTCCAGCTGCGCACAGACCAGCAGGTGCTAATCAGCGGCTGAGAAGATGCAGCGAGTGACCAATGGGTAGTTTTATTTTTAAAATTAAGTGTGTGACCGTGCATGTCGCCAAAGAAAAATATTTGTAAGCATCTTTTACCTAGAAATATCTTACAGCCGATCGTAAACGTGTTCTTTTCCCGTCCGTGTTGCGTCTTCCTCCTCTCCCTCGAACAAATAAGGCTGACAGCCCACACACCACCCAAAACGTCTTCATTGTCAATGTAATCATTTGTAATCATTTATATTGAGGTCGTCAAACTCTAGAAAATAATCGCTGTCCGAATCACTTTGCTCTCGTTCTGCAATTTTTTTTCATACCGAATTGATGCACGCACCTATCGGCAGATGGCGGTACTGCAGCATCACTGAGTGAAAGATGGACTATGACTAAATAATTTCATTTATGTAGGATGGTGACACATATTAAATCAGGGGAATGGGAAGAATGGAATATTTTCATACAATCAGTTGATTGGTTCAATAAAAAAATGTCAGTGTCCGTCGCCTTTAACATACAACCTGTTTTCCAGCAGCTGCTGTAGAACCTGCCTCACATGCACCTGATGCTCTTCACGTGACCTGGAGAAGATGAGGATATCATCAAGATACACGAACACAAAGAGTCCCAGGAAATCACGCAGGACATCATTAATTAGGCGCTGAAAAACGGCTGGGGCGTTGGTCAGACCAAAAGGCATTACCAAATATTCAAAGTGCCCACTTGGCGTTCTGAATGCTGTCTTCCACTCATCTCCCTCCCTAATCCGGACAAGATGGTAGGCACTGCGAAGGTCTAATTTGGTGAACCAGGTCGCCCCCTGCAGGGAGTGGAAGGCAGTGTCCATCAGCGGCAGAGTGTACCGGCCCTTCTCTGTGATGTCATTCAATCCACGGAAGTCAATACACGGGCGGAGGGACCCATCCTTCTTTGACATGAAGAAGATCCGGCTCCGAGTGGAGACGAGGAGGGGCGGATGATACCTGCGCTGAGAGACTCCTTAATATAGCTGTCCATCGCCTCCCGCTCCGGCGCTGACAGGCTATAAAGGCGACCTGACGGCAGGGGAACCCCTGGACGGAGGTTGATGGCACAGTCATAGGGCCGATGAGGGGGTAGAGACATCGCCCTGGATTTGCTGAAGACCTGGCCCAGATCGTGGAATTCCGAGGGCACCAAGGAGAGATCCAGAGGCACGGCGTCCTTGACCGGGGGTGGAGAAGACGGGGCGCAGGCTGCGGATTGTAAACAGGTGCCCATACAGAATGAACTCCAGGCGGCGATCTTACCAGTCCACCAATCCAGCACCGGGTTGTGCAGACGCAACCAGGGGTACCCAAGGATAACAGGCGTCACAGAGGAAGACAGGACGTAGAGGGTAAGTTCCTCTTGGTGGTTGCCCGAGATAATAACTGGGACAGGCTGCGTGCGATGAGTCACTTGGCCAAGGGGTGCACGGGAGAGGGTGATCAGGCTCAGAGGAGCGGGCAGAGGGTGACAGGGAATGCCCAATTGGGTTGCCAGGCTCTTTGAAATGAAGCTCTACTCTGCTCCTGAGTCCACCAGTGCGTGTGTGAGATGCCCCGTGGCGTTGTGACAAAAACGAATGGGCAAGGACAAACTAGTGAGGGAATTTGAGCGGTTAGAGTCCGCAAGGCCCCCTACAGTGACTCGCGGACCTCCCCGTTTGGCTTCTCCGGGCAATGCTCCACGGAATGTTGGCCTCCTCCGCAATACATGCAGAGACCCAACTTCCGGCGGCGCTGTTTCTCCGCTAGAGGGAGTTTTGACCGGCCCACCACCATCGCCTCCGACTCCTCGGAGACCTCCGGTGGAGGTGTCGCCAGGGTGCGGTCTTGAGGTGTGCGGATGGAGCCTCCACGCGAGCGGCTGCTAAACCTCCGCTCGGTGGACCGTTCACGCAGCCTATTATCCAAACTAATGGCGGTGGAGATTAACTCCGCCAATGTCTCCGGAAGATCCCGACCAGCCAGTTCATCCCTCAGACCCGAGCTGAGGCTGCGGAGGAAGATGCCACAGAGAGCGGCTTCGCCCCAGCCCACTTCCTCCGCTGCAACCCGGAAGTCGATAGCATAGTCCGCTGCTGACCGGTTTCCCTGTTGGAGCCCAAGGAGCCGGTCAGTTAGGACGCTATCGAGCCGAGAATGGTCAAACACCTCCAGAAAGCTCTGCACGAACTGGCTGTAGGAGAGGGTCGCGTAACTGGGCTTCGCCATTACGGCGTAAGCCCAGGTTAGCGCTCGCCCCTCCAAGAGATTTCCAATGTAGCCAATTCGGCTATGGTCTGAGGGAAAGTCCCCGGGAACGCGCAAAAACACGGACTCACACTGCATTATGAACCCCCGCGCCCCTCCAAGCTTTCTACTGAAGCGGGCGGGGGTTGGAATAGGTGTGAGCCGGATTGGCGTTCCCGAGGGAGGCTGACCGGGCATCGGAGCGGCAGGAGCTGGCCCGCCCTGGCGTGCCGAGGGGAACGCCTGCTGGGGGTCCAAGCGGTCTAACCGGTGAGTGATGTTAACCAACTGGTTGAGAATCACCTGCTGTTGATGAGCTATTAAATCCACCCGAGCCTCGAGAGTGGAAAGACGGCGTGCGAGCCCGCTGTCTGCTGGGCCGCCTTGCTGGAGCCGTACTGACATAATGTCGGGCCCAGGAAACACGCACGCAGGCTCAGGATAGATTTAACAGCTTTATTCAACAAGCAGGTGTGTATGAATGGATGTATGCGGTATGGATATGTGCTGGGGTGAACGCCGATGCGCAGGCAGCAGAGCAGCGCGCCGTTCAGCCGGACAACCCTATGGAGAGAAGAGCAGAGGACAAGGGTAACGGGCACCACACCGAGACAGGGATAATCTGAGATAGTGATGCTTACTTGCAGGAACAGATGGCTGGCGTCGGCAGGTGATGAGCCCGGGAGACAGCGTCCTGCAGGGCCTGCGCGGAGGATGGAGATAATACGGCGATGACGGGGGAATCCGCCGCCGGGAAGGTCCACCTGTGCACAGGGGTGAGAATCTTGGAAGACAAGGTAAGGAGTTCTTACATGTAAAAGAATCTTGCTGGTGATCTGAGGTAGAGTCACGAGCCTTGGAATTGCTGATGAGAACAGACGGCTTCAGACCGCAGCAGAGGGCCGAGTGGGCTAAATAGCCCGCTGCTGACGAGGCGCAGGTGTGCGCGCAGCTGAAGCCGCTGATGAGTGGCGAGTCATGACATGTACTTGTTCATGTGGCGTGATGATGCAGCCGGATGATGACTTCATCACGCCAACATATATATGGGTGAGTCCGCCATTTCAGGGCTCTCTTGCCCTGGCAACTCGGTACAGTGAAGGCATATAAGGGCCCTTTCCACTAGCCTCGCTTAGCCCTACACCGCACCACTCAGCCCGCGTTTGAGCATTTTCCATTAGCCCCAGCACCGGTTAGCAGGCGCTATTTTAGTACCTGATCCAGGGCAGGGTCTAACCGAGCTGAGTAGGGCTGAGTATGGCTGTGATGTGACTTTAACAGACTGGTTGCCGCTGATTGGTCAGGTCGTAACGTCACGAAAGCGACTTTTTCTGATGAATTTACTACACGACCGCCATTTGTAGTTGTTCAGCCAGTGAACACAGTGCGCCCCTTTAATACTGTATTTTCACACTTTGAAGATGTCTTCTCGTAAGGCTATCCCCTGGTCAAACGAGGAGGTGCACAATTTTCTTTCTATATTAGCTGACGATCGCATCCAGCGCGAGTTGGACGGATCTACTCAAAATGAAAAAATATACCAGCAGGTGTCCAAGCAGATGGGTTCCCAAGGGCACATCCGTACTGCCAAACAGTGTCGGGAGAAGCTGAAAAAGCTGAAAAGCGATTACCGAGCAGTGAAGGACCACAATGCTCAAAGTGGAGCGGATCGGAAGGAGTGGAAGTGGTTCACTGAGATGGACGCGATCTATAGACATAGGCCTGCTAGCAATGGCAGAGACACACTGGGCTCAACACGGCCACAGTCACGGCCTTGGAAACCGTGGATGGTGAGTGTTGTTTTGATATTGTGCGTCTTTTCGCCAATTTATCCTTTCTGTGCCAAGCTCACTGTTTTTAAGAAATAGGAAGGTTGTTAGATTGTGGGTAATGGTTGTTACTGAGGCTTGCCTATTGTTTTGCAGCCAACTGCAGATTCACGCTTGCTTTGTGTTAAGTATTAGCGCGAATGAAACGCTGAATTACACTTATTGTATTCTGGTTAAAAACTTTAGAGTGTTGTGTACATGTTGCACTTTGGTGTTAAGTTTTAAATTGCGTGCATTTTCTTTCTAGAATCGCAGTTCATATCACAGGGGTCCACCTCAGTGGACAAGGACACACCGGACTCTCCTGCGTCTGCCTCTGCATCTGAGTCTGCCGGAGCGCCAGCTGAATCGACTCTGATGTCAGCCACATCACCAACTCCATCTGGATCACGTTCAAGTGCCGGTAAGGCACAATAACCACGATTTTTTTTTTTGTTGAAACAGGTCCAGCGGAAACCAGGGTCGAAAATCCATCCATCCATCCATCCATCCATCATCTACCGCTTAATCCTTTACGGGTCGCGGGGGGGCTGCAGCCGAAGACAGCACCCTGCATGTTGCAAAATCCGCTCTACTGAGGGGCAGCAACATGACAGTTCAGCTTATATACAGCAATGAAGCATAATATAATAGTGACATTCCACCACAGACTTTCGCCAGTGTAATTCCATAATATATGTAGTGATCCAGCTTTAACAACCATGCCTTTCTGTCTTTCAATGTAGCCAAGAGGAAAAGGAACAACTCCATCGCTGACCTTACATCAGCGATGGTCAACATGCATGACGAAGAGATGCGGCTCTTGGAACGGCAACATGACCAGCGGCAATAACACCATCAGGAGTACATGCAGCATTTGCGACAGGTGGCCGCAGATGTGCGAGCAGATGCGCGTGAAGCCCTGGAGCAGGACGCTGTGTTACGAAGGGAAGAGCTCGCAGAGATGTCAACATTCAACAGAGATTTCCTGACCCTATTTGGCAGGCTTGTGGATGCATTTAGCAGTCAGCGTGTCTATCCATGTCTCCCCTTGCCCAGTCTGTTTTTTTGTTTGTAAATTTTGCTTCTGGAATAAAATTGTATTGTTTGCATCAAAAGTCTGGTTTATCTGTTATGACACCGTATGAGAAAAGCCAATAATTACATACACATTCCATTCTCTGTTCACTCCACATGCTGCTGTTCATCAGGTCAGGTGTATAGCCTTCTAATGGTAATTTAATTTTTAACAACACAACGAAACGTAATGTCTTGGTAGGTTTTTTTTTTTTTTATTTTAAACAAATTTGCAATGCTGAATCCATTTATCTCGAACGGGTACATTTTTTAGGTTATAAGCAGTTGTACAGGTGTACTTTAACTTGTACAGTAGACACTGATAAAGGTAAGTACATGTAAATTGAATGTTGCATCACCAGTCAAAATTTAATAAATTAAGAAGGAATCTAGCAAAAATTTGGCACTAATAACAGTAGACACATCGGACAAGGAGCCACAACTGTGTTTTTGTTGCACACAACTGTTGTTACCAACAAGTTGTGCAAAATTTATATTCCCTTTTCCCAAAAATTAAAAATCAATTTGTAAGTAAAAGTGGGAGACCTTTACATGGGAATATGACATGTATCAGCACATGATTTATAGTTCAATTTGCATTTCCACCTAAGCAAAAGTGGCTTGTCGAGCTGGATTTTTGTGAAGATAGCCTGTGCGGTATTTCTGCATGTAATTACATACCTGTCAAGTGATACGGTTTCGCCGTATTTTAATACGGGGAAAATGCAATTTTAGCAAATACGGGCGTATTGCCATTTCTGTACGCCAAAAAGAAAAATATACGGGAAAAAAAAATATTGAGAGTGTGGAGGAACTTGTCGTGTGTGTGACCCCCACAGCGTACGGGGCTGGCAGAGCGCTCAGCGTGAGCAATTATCACAACAGTGAGAAGTGTGGACTGATCATTATGCTGATGGCCTCGCACCTTCTGTTGTCCTGCGGCTCCGGAACAGAGAGGAATCGCTGGATGGATAAAGGCTTCTCCAGAGGGCCCTACACACTCCTTCTGTGTTCCATGTAGGAGGAGCATAAAAGTGACTGCATCGGGGATTTTCGACCTGAAGTCGCACTTCGCTACACAGGGCCACAAAAACTGAAAAACAAAAACCAAATCGAAAACGTATCGATCGATGGATGAACATTTTCAGCCAGTGAGAGAACCGATGCCTTCCAAATCCAACGCATCACTAGCAGAAGTGATGGTTTGTCATTTTGTGGCAGAGCACAATCTACCCCCATCGGTGGCAGATCACTTCTGATCTGCCACCTGATCTGATCTGCCACTTCAGAAATGCTAGAGTCAGCAAAGGCTGCTACTTGGAACTATAACAAGCAGCATCAGTGAACATTTTCTTGTTTCAAGTTCATCCAAGTGCATTAGTGTAACAAAGCTGACAATTAAAAACTCTTTAATTCCAAGTGTATATACAGTATCTAACTGACAGTTAGGAACTATATTCAGAATAATTCTTATTGTGTACTTTCAAATTAAGCAATCTACCTTGTGCTAATGTAAATTTGAAAAATATTTTTTATTTATTTTTATTTATTTATTATTAATATCATTTATTTTTTTATTTATTTATTTTTTATTTTATTTATTTTTTTGTGCTACTTGGCTTATTATTTTCACATTACCAAAAAGTTATGGCTCAAGATTGTGTCCATATAAGTGTACATTTGAATAAATGTTTGAAATAGTTCATGTTGCAGTTGCTGTTTGTTTAGTTTTTTTTTCCTTCAGTTTTCTTTCATCTGCCGATAAATACAGTTTTTAAGTACTCAGTACAGGTGTGAAAGCCCCCCCCCAATAAGGGAGGCATGAGGTCAGTACAGGTGTGAAAGCCCCCCGAATAAGAGAGGCATGAGGTATGCCTTGACAGGTATGTAATTACCTGTACCTTAACAGATAAGCGTTATGAACAACAGAGGACAGGTAGATGGAACATGCACAACATTTTATTTACAAAAAACATTTTTGAAATATGTATGCACATAAATGTGGACGAAATTACATTTCTACCTATTGCTAGACAAGTACTGCATCACAGCATCTCGTATATCAGCACCCTGCTCCTCTGCTCCCTGGGTCGCTGCCACCACTGGTTCATCTACTGCATCATCCAATGTAGTGTCATACGTCTCTCCATGACTCTCACACAGATTATGCAGAGCACAACAAGTCAGCACCATAGATTTCACCAGTTTCATGTCACAGTCATTCCTCTCTCCTTCCTCCTTCCTTCTCTCCTCGTCATCAGCCATTTTCTTTGTTGTGGAGGATTCGGTCGCGTGTTTCATGTCACGAGAGTGTGGCGCCGCCTCGCTGTTCAAGAAATCCCACCCACCGCAGGTGTGCCAGCAGGTGTGCCAGCAGTAATGTCGAAAAGCAACCGAGGCAGAACCGAATCGAAGTGAGTCGAGTCGGGTTTTCTAATCGGGGCTGAGCGGGGCTAATGGAAAAGCGCCTATAGTGTGTTGACAACCAGTTCTGTAATAAAGCTCAGTTTCAGTGCAGCATCCTTGTCTGTATCTTTACTGCCAGGTTTTTGGACATAAGAAGGACCTATCTGTCTGAGTCTAAACGTCACACTTTCAAGCTACAGGATATTATGGAGATCCAAATCACTGCTTAGCCCTCCATACTCCTTGTCATATTTTTATCTTTGACTGCAGTCTGTAAAATCAGCTGTGTTCACACAGGCGAGACAGAAAATATCTCCTTCTGCTCAGCTATGCAGGTGCTTCTAATCATTCCGGCTGATTAAACCTCTGTACAGTCCTGAGAGTGATGTTCACCACACCTGGATCCTGCTCACCTCCTATCTCCTTTCCGATGAAAGAAGACTCCAAAGAGGAGAAAAACAGCACAACTTTAGTCTTGAGGCTGCTGGCAGTAAACCAGCAAAGCCGGGACACTCCGTGCTGGAACAAGCTAACTGCTAAAGCTAACCTTAGCTGGAGTTAAGGCTTTTTGAGAACGACGCTAAGACCCAGACTTTACCAACATTCAAGTGTCACTCGCTTGGGAAGTCTTAATTCTCTGAACAACAACTGAAGAAAATGACAGAGTAGTAACCCAAAGTTTGCTGTTTTGATGCCAAAATATTAGAAGACCGGCTAATTAGCCTGTGGCTTTGATGATTATTACAAGTAGGTGGGAGTCTACAAATCAACTGCTTATTGTTAACAATGAGGGATAATGATTAGACACCAAGACAATGATGTCTAACGTCATCTGACAGCACCTGGACAGGTGAGTGTGCTGACTAAAGCCAGCCATTAGCTAATGCGAAATCAAATTAGATCACATATCAAAAAACAGAGAAAAACAAACAGAAGAAATTAAGTTCAATTTTCAATTCAATTCAATTCAACTTTATTTATATAGCGCCATTTCACAACAACAGTCATCTCATAGCACTATCAACTGTAGGGGGGACCCCCGCAGTTGCAGAAAGACCCCAGCAATCAGGCGATCCCCTGTGAGCAAGCACTTGGCGACGGTGGAGAGGAAAAACTCCCTTTTAACAGGAAGAAACCTTCAGCAGAACCAGGCTCAGGGAGGGGCAGTCATCTGCTGTGACTGGCTGGGGGGTGAGGGGATAGAGAAGAAGAAAAGAACAGACATGTAGAGAGCAAACAGCACGATGGGGACTCAATCTATGGGAGAGAACAAACAAATGTTAATGACCAGCAAAAAAAAAAAAATTTCATAGAGAGTGAGGAAAGGAGTGAGGCCCAGTGCATTACTGGAGGTCCCCCGGCTGACTAAACCTATTAGCAGCATAACTAAGGGAGGGTTCAGAAACACATGATCCCTCCCTAATTGTAGGCTATATCAAAAAGGTAGGTTTTAGCCCTATTCTTAAAAACAGAGATCGAGTCTGACTCCCGAATCCAGATTGGCAGCTGATTCCACAGGAGAGGAGCTTGATAACTGAAGGCTCTGCCTCCCATTGTACTTTTGGAGATTCTAGGTATTACAAGTAATCCTGCATTTGGTGCATCTGCAATCTGCAACTGGTGCAGACCGGGACATATCACTGTTAAACAACGACACTGCAGCAAAGACATTGAGTTGCTAGCTGTTAGCATGAGGCCTACATATCTCCCGAGAGAACACTCACACGTGATCTGCATTGTTGTTTATGCAAATCCGACGGCGAACGCTGGGACAGCACGTGACGTCATCCATTCAGTAACCAGCAGGCTGCAGACAGAACACCCAGATGCTCTTCTCCTCATCTCAGGCGATTTCAACCATGTTTCACTGTCTCCCATTCTACCCACGTTCACCCAGTATGTCACATGCCACACTAGAGACAATAAAACACTGGATTTATTCTACGCAAACACTAAGGAGGCGTACACCTCATCACAACTCCCCCCACTCGGGAGATCGGATCACAACTTGGTTCATCTCCGGCCGGTGTACAAACCCCTAGTGCACAGACAACCTCCGGCCATGCACACTGTGGAGTTATGGTCTGAGGAGACAATGGACACCCTAAAGGGCTGTTTTGAAGCCACCGCCTGGAAGCAGCTCTGCGATCCACATGGTGAGGACATCGATGGCCTCATTCACACCTTCACGGGCTACCTCAGCTTCTGTGTGGACAAATCCGTTCCCACCAAGACCATACGGCGTCACTCAAACAACAAACCCTGGATCAACCCTGAGATAAAAACACTTCTGAGAGAGAAGAAGAGGATCTTCAGGTCAGGGAACAGGGAGATGCTGAAGTCCGTACAGAGGGAGCTGAGGAGAAAGATCAGAGAAGGCAAGGACAGCTTCAGGAAGAAGATGGAGGACAAGCTGCAACAGAGCGACATCAGCGGGGTCTGGAGAAACCTCAAAACCATCTCGGGGCTCCAGAATACCTCCCCCCAGGCCACAGGGGGCAGGGAGTGGGCGAACAACCTGAATCTGTTTTTCAATAGATTTGACCAACCGCCCTCCCCCCTGACTGCACAACAACCACTGCTGCCTCTAAAGAAATCAAGTCCTGCTGCCCACTCCCCACTCCACCAACACCCCCCCACTCCCAACACACAGCCCCCCATCCTGACCCTGACCAGGACCCAGGTGAGGACGGAGCTGAGGAAGATCAAGGCGAGGAAGGCGCCGGGACCGGACGGCATCAGCGCAAAGCTCCTCAAGTCCTGTGCAGACCAGCTGTGTGGGATTGTGACGTATATCTTCAACATGAGCCTGAAACTGGGGAGGGTACCACAGCTGTGGAAAACATCTTGTGTGGTACCTGTACCAAAAACTTCCCACCCCAAAGACCTGAACAGCTACAGACCGGTGGCCTTGACGTCCCACTTGATGAAGACCCTGGAGAGACTGCTCCTTGCTCACCTCCGCCCCCTGGTGGAACCAGCGATGGATCCACTCCAGTTCGCCTACCAGCATGGCATTGGGGTGGAGGATGCGGTGATCTTCCTCCTTCACCGTTCTCTGTCCCACCTGGAGAAGCCCGGGAATATGGTGAGGATCATGTTCTTTGACTTCTCCAGTGCTTTCAACACCATCCAACCGATGATCCTGAAGGACAAGCTGCTGCGCGCAGGGGTGGACCAGCACCTGTCATCATGGATCCTGGACTACCTCACGAACCGGCCTCAGTTTGTGAGAACCCGGGACTGTGTGTCCGACACGATCATCAGTAGCACGGGGGCCCCCCAGGGAACGGTGCTGGCTCCCTTCCTGTTCACTCTTTATACTGCGGACTTCTCACACAACACAACACACTGCCATCTACAGAAGTTCTCTGATGACTCTGCGATCGTTGGCCTCATCTCCAATGGAGATGAAGCTGAGTACAGAGGGCTTATCCAGGACTTCGTGGACTGGTGCCATCGGAACTGCCTCCAGATCAACGCGAGGAAAACTAAGGAGCTGGTGGTGGACTGCCGCAGGCATGGGCAGCCCCTCACAGTACCAGTAAATATACAGGGAACAGACATCGAGATGGTGACATCCTATAAGTACCTGGGTATTCATCTGAACAATAAACTAGACTGGTCACACAATACTGATGCACTCTACAAGAAGGGACAGCGCAGGCTGTTCCTGCTGAGGAGACTCAGGTCTTTTGGTGTACAAGGGGCGCTGCTGAAGTCATTCTATGACACGGTGGTGGCATCAGCCATCACTTTTGGAGTGGTCTGCTGGGGCAGTGGCATTACTGCAGCCGATAGGAAGAGACTGAACAAACAGATTAAGAAAGCTAGCTCTGTCCTGGGGCAGCGCCTTGATCCGATGGAGGAGATAGGAGAGAGAAGGACGGTGGCTAAACTGTCATCTCTGCTGGAGTCCGAGTTCCACCCTATGCAGGACATACTGAATGCACTGAGGAGCTCATTTAGCAGCAGACTACATCATCCCAGGTGCACAACCGAGAGGTTTCGTAGGTCATTCCTACCAACGGCTGTCAGACTGTACAACCTAAGCAGGGCTGCTCGCAGAGATAGCAAAAAGACGTAACAAACTAATAGTTTTTTGAATGCAAAAGATGCAATAGACTTACACAATGGTCCC
Source organism: Pholidichthys leucotaenia (assembly GCA_020510985.1). Lineage (NCBI taxonomy): Eukaryota > Metazoa > Chordata > Actinopteri > Cichliformes > Pholidichthyidae > Pholidichthys > Pholidichthys leucotaenia. Next base: position 157,478,061 of record CM035844.1, read on the forward strand.
CTCCGGCATACAACTAGGAACTTACCGGTCGCTATGGAGGGTGAGAATATGTATGGGCACATAATCATACCATGTAGGATAACTAAGTAGACGGTTATGCTGTTTCATTCCATCTAGCAACAATGCTCTGCACTGTGTGTGTTTATATATTTACATATTTATTCCATCTAGCTACAATGCTCAGCACTGGGTGTGTTTATATATTTATATATCTACATATTATTCCATCTAGCTACATTGCTCCGCACTGTGTGTGTTTATATACTTGCATATTTATTCCACCTAGCTGCAATGCTCCGTACTGTGGGTGTTTATATATTTACATATTTATTCCATCTAGCTACAATGCTCTGCACTGTGTGTTCATATATTCATATATTTATTCCATCCAGCTACAATGCTCTGCACTGTGTGTCTGTGTCTGTGTGTGTGTATATATATATATATATTTTATAGTAATACGTACATATGTATATTAGCTGCTCTTGCTTGCTTGTTTTTTTCTTGCCTTCTGATTGTTGCTCTGAGTGTTGCTATCCCTGTGCTGTTGCAATCCTGGAATTTCCCCGTTGTGGGACTAATAAAGGCTTATCTTATCTTATCTTATTTTGGGAGCGTAGTGCTCTGTTAGGATGATACGGTAGTATCAGATCTTTTAAATAAAAAGGAGCCTGATTGTTTAGAGCTTTGTAAGTAAGAAGAAGGATTTTAAACTTAATTCTAAACTCTATGGGAAGCCAATGAAGGGAGGCCAGAACCGGAGAGATATGATCTCTCTTTCTAGTACCTGTTAAAACTCTTGCTGTAGCATTTTGGATCAGCTGAAGACTTTTTAAAGATGTTTTAGGACAGCCTGATAATAAAGAATTACAATAATCTAATCTCGAGCTAACAAAAGCGTGGATCAGCTTCTCAGCATCACTCTGAGACAAGATGCTCCTAATCTTGGCAATATTACGCAAATGATAGAAGGCAGTCTTAGAAACAAATTTAATATGTGAATTGAAGGACAAATCCTGATCAAAAATAACTCCAAGGTTCCTCACAGAGCTATTAAGAGAAAGAGTAACTGCATCCAAACTGAAAGTTTGATTTGGAAAGGAATTTCTAAGGTTTTTTGGACCAACAAGAATGACTTCAGTCTTATCTGAATTTAATAGCAGGAAATTACAAGTCATCCAAGCTTTGATTTCCTTAAGACAGGCTTCTAACTTGGCTAATTGATTAGTATCATCTGGCTTCATTGACAGGTATAATTGTGTGTCATCTGCATAACAATGAAAATGTATACAGTGCTTTCTAATAATGTTGCCTAACGGAAGCATATATAAACTAAAAAGAGTAGGGCCTAGCACAGATCCCTGTGGAACTCCATGACGAAGCTTTGAGCTGAAAGAAAACTCATCATTTACATGAACAAACTGGAACCTATCAGATAAATAAGATGTAAACCACTGCAACGAAGTTCCATTAAGTCCAACATAGTGTTCTAATCTATCAAGTAGAATATTATGATCAATAGTATCAAAAGCTGCACTAAGATCTAAAAGGACAAGTACAGAAACTAGTCCATTATCAGATGCAATGAGGAGGTCGTTAGTGACCTTTGCTAAGGCTGTTTCAGTACAATGATGGATTCTAAACCCAGATTGAAACTCTTCAAGTAAACCATTTCCCTGCAGGTGGTCAAATAATTGCGTAGCAACAACTCTTTCTAAGATCTGTTGAGGGCTCTGGGAATAATTTATGGGATGATGTGGACAAACATGCATTATAAGTGTTATGAAGGTCAAGAAATAGAGTTAGCTGTCTACATGTTTGGATAGGTGATGCTAGCCCACTTCTCTGTGTCTTTTGGCCAGTTTTGCTTTGAAAGGAGATAGGGGGCCTGCTTCTCAATTAAAACAGTAATTTGTCGTCATACCGCTGTCTGTCACTATGAAGAATTTCATAATAAATTTTGGACGTTTCACATTTTTTGTTCCATTGCTCCATGACCCCCTCCCCCCAAATATGGCCGGTGATCTTTTTCAACCCCACCGGAAGTCACATGATAGAAAACTATGAGGGTTTCTTGGATAGCTGATTTATTAATAAAAAATAATTCCTTAAAAAACGCAAAGCAGTAAAGATGGTAACAATCTGTACCTCCTTTAAAACTGTTGAATTGATTTGACTTCACTGCTTTTTCTACGTACAGTGGGGCAAAAAAGTATTTAGTCAGCCACCAATTGTGCAAGTTCTCCCACTTAAAAGATGAGAGAGGTCTCCAATTGTCATCATAGGTACAGCTCAACTATGAGAGACAAAATGAGGGAAAAAAAAATCCAGAAAATCACATTGAAGGATTTTTAATGAATTAATTGGTAAATTCCTTGGTAAAATAAGTATTTGGTCACCTACAAACAAGCAAGATTTCTGGCTCTCACAGACCTGTAACTTCTTCTTTAAGAGGCTCCTCTGTCCTCCACTCGTTACCTGTATTAATGGCACCTGTTTGAACTTGTTATCAGTATAAAAGACACCTGTCCACAACCTCAAACAGTCAGACTCCAAACTCCACTATGACCAAGACCAAAGAGCTGTCAAAGGACACCAGAAACAAAATTGTAGACCTGCACCAGGCTGGGAAGACTGAATCTGCAATAGGTAAGCAGCTTGGTGTGAAGAAATCAATTGTGGGAGCGATTATTAGAAAATGAAAGACATACAAGACCACTGATAATCTCCCTCGATCTGGGGCTCCACGCAAGATCTCACCCTGTGGGGTCAAAATGATCACGAGAACAGTGAGCAAAAATCCCAGAACCACATGGGGGGACCTAGTGAATGACCTGCAGAGAGCTGGAACCAAAGTAACAAAGGCTACATCAGTAACACACTACGCCGCCAGGGACTCAAATCCTGCAGTGCCAGATGTGTCCCCCTGCTTAAGCCAGTACATGTCCAGGCCCGTCTGAAGTTTGCTAAAGAGCATTTGGATGATCCAGAAGAGGATTGGGAGAATGTCATATAGTCAGATGAAACCAAAATTGAACTTTTTGGTAAAAACTCAACTTGTCGTGTTTGGAGGAGAAAGAACACCATACCTACTGTGAAGCATGGGGGTGGAAACATCATGCTTTGGGGCTGTTTTTCTGCAAAGGGACCAGGACGACTGATCCGTGTAAAGGAAAGAATGAATGGGGCCATGTATCGTGAGATTTTGAGTGAAAATCTCCTTCCATCAGCAAGGGCATTGAAGATGAAACGTGGCTGGATCTTTCAGCATGACAATGATCCCAAACACACCACCCGGGCAACGAAGGAGTGGCTTCATAAGAAGCATTTCAAGGTCCTGGAGTGACCTAGCCAGTCTCCAGATCTCAACCCCATAGAAAATCTTTGGAGGGAGTTGAAAGTCCATGTTGCCCAGCGACAGCCCCAAAACATCACTGCTCTAGAGGAGATCTGCATGGAGGAATGGGCCAAAATGCCAGCAACAGTGTGTGAAAACCTTGTGAAGACTTACAGAAAACGTTTGACCTCTGTCATTGCTAGCGAAGGGTATATAACAAAGTATTGAGATAAACTTTTGTTATTGACCAAATACTTATTTTACTGAGGAATTTACCAATTAATTCATTAAAAATCATTCAATGTGATTTTCTGGATTTTTTTTCTCATTTTGTCTCTCATAGTTGAGCTATACCTATGATGAAAATTGGAGACCTCTCTCATCTTTTAAATGGGAGAACTTGCACAGTTGGTGGTTGACTAAATACTTTTTTGCCCCACTGTATTTATTTGATTCTGGTTTATTATTATTATTTCCTGATACCTGCTGGACCAGGGATGGGCATCTTTTGTTTTAATCCAAAGTGCTTTATTAACAATTTTCCAAGTACAAATAAGTTGTGTCATAAACAAAAATTACAAACCAACAGGGCACAGTTCAAAAAAATAAACAAAAGAGCAAACAACATTCAACAAGAGAAAATGGGGGGAAAAAGAGGAAAAAAACAAACAAAAATAACAAAGGAAGACAATAGGTACGTATCTCTATAAATAAATAATATAGGCCTTCTAATCTAGAGCTAATAAAAGCATGGATTAGTTTCTCAACATCACTCTGAGATAAGATGCTTCTAATCTTGGCAATATTATGCAAATGATACAAGGCAGTCTTAGAAACAAGTTTAATATGTGAATTAAAGAACTGATCTTGGTCAAAAATAACTCCAAGGTTCTTCACAGTACAGAAAGAGTAACCCCATCCAAACTAAGAGTTTGGTTTAGGGAGGTATTTCAAAGGTTTTTTGGACCAACTAGAATGACTTCAGTCTTGTCTGAATTTAACAGCATCCAAGCTCTCATTTCCTTAAGACAAACCTCTAATTTGGCTAATTGATTACTGTCATCTGGCTTCACTGACAAATATAATTGTGTGTCATCTTCATAACAATGACAATGTATGCAGTGCTTTCTAATATTATTGCCTAGCGGGAGCATTTATAAACTAAAAAGAATAGGGTCTAGCACAGATCCCTGTGGAACTCCGTGGATGAGCTTTGAGTTAGAAGAAAACTCATGAGTGACATGAACAAACTGGAACCTATCAGATAAATAAGAATTAAAACAATGAAACAAAGTTCCATTAAATCCAATATGGTGTTCTAATCTGTCAAGTAAAATGTGATTGATAGTATGAAAAGCTGCACTAAGGTCTAAAAGGACAAGTACAGAAACAAGTCCATTATCAGATGCGATAAGGAGGTCGTTAGTGATCTTCACTAAAGCTCTTTCAGTACTATTGTGGCACACATATTTGAGCTGCTTAGGCTACATATGTATATTACTGTTACCTCACGTCTTAGAATGAACAATATGTCTGGGTCTCCTGGAGATAACAGGAGGGTGCGAAATGTGTCTTTAGAGATAGCCTTGGGAGACTTCCTGACCACCAGGGTTTTAGGTGGAGAGGAGTAGACCTGGGGGACGATGTATTGTGTCTTGGGATTTAAAGACAATGTGACTCTGTACTTTGATGTCCCAGGTATAAAAAGGGCAGATGTGGGAGGATGGTTCTCTTTTCTGTTTGAGAGGATGTTGGAGATACGTGAATGTTAATAAACCTGAATTGAGAAATAAACTCAGTCTCATCTTTTCACGCTCTCCACACTGGAGACCTTAAGACGTATAATGAGCAGAAACAATTCCCCCGAACCGGACTCGCCAGGGACCAGCTGAGCAAACGCAGTCTCAGTCAAACTACCAGAGTTCTGGCAGGACAACCCAGACTCCTGGTTCCTCTTGGCCGAAGCTCAGTTTGCTCTCGGGGGAATAACGGCAGATGACACAAAGTTCTACCACGTTATCGCCAAGCTCGACAGCCGCACAGCTCGACATGTGCAGAGCCTGGTGCAGCGCCCACCCGCTGGCGACAAATACAGCGGGTTGAAGGCTGCGCTTATTCAACGTTTCACTCCCTCAGCCCAGGAGAGAGCAGAGAGACTCCTGGCCCTGAACAACTTGGGAGAAAGGACGCCTGTCGACCTGATGGAAGACATGCTGAGGCTGAGAGGCTCAGACGACGACGATTTCCTCTTCACCCATATCTTCATGAGAACCCTACCGTCGGAGACGAGGACGACCCTGGCGGGCTCACGGTTTGTGACCCAGCGGGACTTCCGCGCGCTGGCCCAGGAGGCGCAGCGGATTCTCAATGCCAGCAGACGGCATACGGCCACCGCAGCAGCAACAGACCTCGGCGCGATGGCCGGGAATGGCGGGGGGCCAGAGGCGGCGGAGGCAGACCCACCGACAACGGCGGCAGTGAGGACCAAACATTGCGGAGGAGACGACCTCTGTTTTTATCATCGCCGCTTCGCAGAGAGGGCACGCAAGTGTATACCACCGTGCCAGTTCAAGAGCTCGGGAAACGCCAGAGCCGGGAGTCGGTAGCAGCCGTGGCCCTCGGTGAACAGAACAAGCTGCTCTACCTGACGGATGCACGTTCTGGGAGGTAATTCCTCGTGGACACAGGCTCCCAAGTGAGTTTCATCACGCCAACCTATGCTGACCGGCTGGCAGGCCCCGGGAGTCACGGAGCATCAGCGGCGAACGGCTCGAGCATTAAGACCTTCGGTGAAAGGACCCTGCTTCTGTCCCTGCACGGCCGCACATGAGTGGACTTTTATTATAGCGGCGGTGAGTTTCAACATGTTAGGTGCTGATTTTCTGTGCTCACATGGGCTGTTGGTTGATCTTCCCAATAGACGCTTGGTTAATGCAATAATCTTTATACTCTATTCCCTGTGCAGCTCGAGTGACCCCGCCCACAGCACAAGCCAACGTCGCTACGGCAGGCGGTAAGTTCCACACTCTCCTCACTCAGTTTCCAGCACTCACGGTTCCCACATTTTCAGCAGCCGTCGCTAAACACAGAGTGCAGCACTTTATTACTACTGCCGGTCCCCCCGTTTTTGCAAAAGCTCGGCGCTTGGATGCAGCTAAACTGACCATAGTGCACGAGAAGTTCGCCAACCTTGAAAGGTTGGGCATCATCCGGTGTTCGAATAGCCCATGGGCTTCCCCGCTCCACATGGTCCCTAAAGCTGACGGCTCGTGGCGACCTTGCGGTGATTTCCGCAGGTTGAACAACGCTACAGCGCACGACCGCTACCCAATCCCCCATATTCAGGATTTTTCCGTTCATCTGGCAGGGGCGTGCATTTTTTCTAAAATAGACTTGGTCCGCGGTTACCATCAAGTCCCAGTACGCGCTGAGGACTTTCCCAAAACAGCGGTAATAACTCCGTTTGGCCTTTTTGAGTTTTTACGCATGCCGTTTGGGCTTAAAGGCGCCGCGCAGACGTTACAACGCATGATGGACGCGGTGTTGCGTGATCTCCCTTTTGTGTTCGTCTACCTGGACGACATTTTGGTTGCCAGCGCGTCTGAAGAGGAACACGAAAAACACCTCACGGCAGTTTTCCAGAGATTGGGAGAGCACGGGTTAATAATCAACCCAGCGAAGTGTCAGTTCGGGGTGACGCAGATTGATTTTTTGGGGCACCGCGTCTCTCCAGAAGGAGCAGTTCCGCTGCCGGACAAAGTGCGCGCAGTAACTAATTTTCCCCAACCACAAACGGTCAAAGCATTACAGGAGCTTTTGGGAATGGTGAATTTTTATAACCGTTTTCTCCCCCGTGCAGCGCAGCTCATGCAGCCATTGTATGCTGCGCTAAAAAAACAAAAACCCACAAATGCAATCGAATGGTCCCCGGAGCGGGAGCGCGCATTCTCGGAGGTCAAAAAAGCCCTGGCAGATGCTGCGTTGTTAGCACATCCAGACCCAACGGCCCGCATAGCGCTCACTACCGACGCGTCAGACGTGGCCATAGGGGCGGTAGTAGAGCAGTATGTTGCCGGGGCTTGGCAGCCACTCGCCTTTTTCAGCAGGACTTTGCGCGATCCCGAGCGAAAATACAGCACGTTCGACAGGGAGTTGTTCGCGCTCCACTTAGCCATTCGCCATTTCCAGTTTTGGCTGGAAGGTCGTCGTTTCACCGCGTTCGTCGACCACAAGCCGCTGACTTTCGCGATGGCTAAGGTTTCGGAGCCGTGGTCGGGCCGGCAGCAGAGGCAGCTAGCTGCAATTTCAGAGTTTACTACCGATATTCAACACGTAGCGGGTAAACTTAATGTAGTGGCAGACTGTCTCTCGCGCTCCGTAACTACGCGAGTCCGTGCAGGGGTAGATTATACTGCCATGGCCGCGGAGCAAAATAGCGGCGCGGAAGTACGCGCGGCCCCAGTCCACGTGGGGATAGATTATGCAGCCATGGCCGCGGATCAGGTTAGCGATGCGGACGTGTGCGCGCTCCAGTCTGGACCAACAGGGTTAAGGCTGGAGAGAAAGAGGCTGCAAAATGGTATGCCCCCCCCCCCCCTAATCTGCGATATCTCTACCGGTCGGCCGCGTCCGGTGGTGCCGACCGCGTGGCGCTGCCGTGTTTTTGACTCGATTCACTCTCTGGTGCACCCGGGGGTGCGCGCGTCGGTCAAAATGGTAGGAGAGAAGTTTGTGTGGCCGGGCCTGCGCAAGCACGTTAAGGAGTGGGCAAGAGCCTGCATGGCTTGCCAGCGAGCCAAAATACACAAACACACTAAAGCCCCCTTAGAGTCGTTTCACATCCCGGCCAAGAGGTTCGACCATGTGCATGTCGACCTCGTAGGCCCCCTCCCGCTGTCACAGGGGTGCACACATCTTTTGACAATGGTGGACCGCACCACGCGTTGGCCTGAAGTGGTCCCACTGGCATCAACCACAGCTGAAGAGGTAGCGCGCGCATTTTTAACGGCTTGGGTAGCGCGTTTTGGAGTTCCGTCGGATATTACACTACCGTTCAAAAGTTTGGGGTCACCCAGACAATTATTTTGTGTTTTCCATGAAAAGTCACACTTATTTACCACCATGAGTTGTAAAATGAATAGAAAATATAGTCAAGACATTGACAAGGTTAGAAATAATGATTTGTATTTGAAATAATAATTTTTTCCTTCAAACTTTGCTTTCGTCAAAGAATCCTCCACTTGCAGCAATTACAGCATTGCAGACCTAACATGATTGCACAAGGGTTTTCTAATCATCCATTAGCCTTCTGATGCAATGAGCAAACACAATGTACCATTAGAACACTGGAGTGATAGTTGCTGGAAATGGGCCTCTATACACCAATCTAGATATTGCGCCAAAAACCAGACATTTGCAGCTAGAATAGTCATTTACCACATTAGCAATGTATAGAGTGTATTTCTGATTAGTTTAAAGTTATCTTCATTGGAAAAAAAAGTGATTTTCTTTCAAAAATAAGGAAATTTCTAAGTGACCCCAAACTTTTGAACAGTAGTGTACATCTGACAGAGGGCCTCAATTTGTTTCCGAGCTTTGGTCAGCGATGGCCCGCAGCCTGGGGGTAACGATCCACCGCACTACCGCATACCACCCCCAGGCTAATGGTTTATGCGAACGTTTCCATAGGTCATTGAAAGCAGCCCTCAGAGCGTCGCTTACGGATGCAAATTGGGTAAACAGACTACCATGGGTTTTATTGGGGTTGCGTTCTGCGCCTAAAGAGGATTTAAAAGCCTCCCCAGCTGAGTTGGTGTTTCCACAGCCACTCCGGCTGCCGGGGGAGTTTCTCCCAGACAATCCTGCGCCAGAGTGCCCCCCTGCTCAGCGGTTACTGAGCGACATGGGAGCGAGCACGCTTCCTGGCCCCGTTCATCACACTTTTCCGCGCGTTTTTGTACCTAAGTCTTTAAAAAATGCCGAGTTTGTTTTTGTCAGACATGATGCTCAGCGCCCAACCCTGCAACCACCTTATGATGGCCCATATAGAGTGCTGGAAACAGGTGATAAGCATTTTTTACTAGATTTAGGGGGCAGGAGGGAAACAATTGGCATAGACAGACTCAAACCTGCTTTTGTGATGGCTGACGAAGCTGTGCAAGTGGCGAGGGCTCCTCGATGCGGCAGACCTCCCAGGGAGCATGCCCCAGAGCCCCCACAGAGATTGACTAACAGTTCTCATCCTCAGATAGCAGATTCACAGCATGATGGCGCCGCGGGAGTGGTAAAGCCCGCTTACAGCAAGTTCGGAAGACGGTTGAAGCCCAAACAGCACGTGGACTGATGTTTGTGATTTTATCATGATGTGCAGACTGTGTTGTATTGTTTCATCTTCGACGTTTGGGGGGGGTTCATGTGGCACACATATTTGAGTTGCTTAGGCTGCATATGTATATTACTGTTACCTCACGTCTTAGAATGAACAATATGTCTGGGTCTCCTGGGGATAACAGGAGGGTGCGAAATGTGTCTTTAGAGATAGCCTTGAGAGACTTCCTGACCACCAGGGTTTTAGGTGGAGAGGAGAAGACCTGGGGGGTGATGTATTGTGTCTTGGGATTTAAGGACAATGTGACTCTGTACTTTGATGTCCCAGGTATAAAAAGGGCAGATGTGGGAGGATGGTTCTCTTTTTTGTTTGAGAGGATGTTGGAGACACGTGAATGTTAATAAACCTGAATTGAGAAATAAACTCAGTCTCATCTTTTCACGCTCTCCACACTATGATGAATTCAAGACTCTGAATGAAACTCTTCAAACCATTTCCCTGTGAGTGGTCACATAATTGCATAGTAAGTCTTTCTAAGATTTTTGAAATTAAAGGCAGATTACAGATTGGTCTATAGTAAGCTTAAACTCCTTTATCCAGTCTTGTTTTTTTAAGTAACGGTTTAATTACAGCCGTTTTAAAAGCCTGCTGTACATGGCCTAATGTTAATGAAGAATTGATTATTTGAAGAATAGAGCTACCAATAAATGGGAAGACTTCTTTAAATGACCTGGTAGGAATAGGGTGTAGTAGACAAGTTGATGTCTTGGATGAGGAAACTATTTTATCTAACTTTAAAAGGTCAGTTGGAGTAAACTCATCCAAATAGATATCAGTTGAAGGAGCTATAGTTGTTACAGTATTTAAATTAATGTTAGGAAGGATCTGACTGATTTTATCTCTGATAGATAAAATTTTATTATTGAAGAAGTTCATAAAGTCCTGACTAGTAAGGTCTAAGGAAATGCTAGATTAGACAGAGTCCAAACTTTTTGTCAGCCTGGCTACAGTGCTGAAAAAAAAACAAAACAACAACAACCTGGGATTATTCCTGTTCTCTTCTATTAATCAGAATCAGAATCAGAATCAGAATCAGCTTTATTGGCCAAGTATGCACAACACATACAAGGAATTTGACTTTGGCTAAAAACTTGCTCTCGTTGTTCAGGTGAAGGATTTAAATAAGGATTCAATGACAACCACAGTATGTACAGTAAATTACAGTCTGTCCACGTTTCTATAAAAGGATGCAAATATATACAGGAATATATGCAGTTATTTACTCGGACTAACCACACTTTGCAGAAATATATGAAAAAATATACAATCACACAGTATTTCAATGTGGACTCAGATTCAGTGATATAATGTGAATGAAGTAAAAAGCAGTGTGAGAGTTATGTGCAATGTAATAATGGATGAAAAGTCATGAGTACAGCAACAGGTAGGACTAGGTGAATGTTAGGAGTTCATCAGAGTGATGGCTTGAGGAAAGAAACTGTTCCTGTGACGGGTGGTTTTGACCTTCAGTGATCTGTAACGACGACCAGAAGATAGAAGTTCAAACAGTTTGTGGCCGGGGTGTGATGGGTCAGCACAGATGTTTCCCGCCCGTTTCCTGGTTATGGAGCGATATAAGTTCTCAATGGAGGGTAGGTCGGTACCAATGATCCTCTCCGCAGACTTAATGATCCGCTGCAGTCTGGTCTTGTCCTGTTTAGTGGCAGATCCAAACCAGACAGTGATGGAAAAGCAGAGGACAGATTGGATGATGGCGGTGTAGAAGACAACCAGCAGCTCCTGAGGCAAATCAAACTTCTTGAGCTGACGCAGAAAAAACAACCTCTGCTGGGCCTTTTTCAGGACAGTGTCAATATGGGAGGACCACTTCAGGTTCCGGGAGATTGTGGTACCCAGAAACTTGAAGGAGTCCACAGTGGACACTGTGCTGTTGAGGATGGTGAGTGGGGGGAATGAAGGGGGGTGTCGCCTGAAATCCACAGTCATCTCCACCGTTTTGGCTGGGTTAAGTTCAAGATGGTTCTGGCTGCACCAGAGGATCAGCTGCTCCACCTCCCGCCTGTATGCAGACTCATCATCATCCCGGATCAAACCGATGACTGTGGTGTCGTCCGCAAACTTCAGGAGCTTCACCGAAGGGTCCTCTGAGGTGCAGTCGTTGGAGTAGAGGGAGAAGAGCAGTGGGGAAAGGACACATCCTTGGGGGGCGCCAGTACTAATTTTTCGGGAGCTGGATGTAAATCTCCCTAGCTTCACCTGTTGCCACCTGTCAGTCAGAAAGCTGGAGATCCACTGGCAGGTGGAGGGGGGCACCTTGAGCTGGAGGAGTTTCTGATGAAGAATGCCTGGGATGATGGTGTTGAACGCTGAGCTGAAGTCGACAAACAGGATCCTGGCGTACGTCCCTGGGGAGTCGAGGTGTTGCAGGATGTAATGTAGTCCCATATTCACTGCATCATCCACTGACCTGTTTGACCGGTAGGCAAACTGCAGTGGGTCCATCAGGGGGCCTGTGATGACCTTCAGGTGGTTCAGCACCAATCTCTCCAAGGATTTCATGACCACAGAGGTCAGGGCAACAGGTCTGTAGTCGTTTAATCCTGTAATAGAGGGTTTCTTGGGAACTGGAATGATGATGGAGCGTTTGAAGCAGGAAGGCACTTCACGCAGCTCCAGTGATCTGTTAAAGATCCGGGTGAAGATGGGGGCCAACTCGTTGGAGCAGACTCTCAGGCAGGACGGAGACACACCATCAGGTCCTGCAGCCTTCTTGATCTTTTGTCTCTGAAAGACCCGGCGCACCTCCTCTTCACAGATCATTAGTGCTGGTGGGAGGTCAGAGTGGAGGAGGGATGGAGTTCCTGGGGCTGCAGATAATCCTTTTGTGTGGGTGGGAGGTGAGAACTGTAGGTTCTTTTCAAACCTGCAGTAAAAGCTGTTTAGGTCATTAGCCAGCTGGAGGTTTTCCGCAGGGTGGGAGGATGGTCTCCTGTAGTTGGTGATATTCCGTAGACCTCTCCAGACAGAAGCAGAGTTGTTAGCTGAGAAGTTTTTTTGTAACTTCACACTGTAGCTCCTCTTAGCAAGCCTGGTCTCCTTCGTCAGCATGTTTCTGGCCCGCTTGTACAGAGTCCAGTCACCAGTCCTGTAGGCCTCCTCCTTGGTCTGACGTAGCTGCTTCAGTTTAGGAATGAACCAGGGTTTATTGTTGTTGTATATGCAGAAGGTCTTGGTCTGCACACACATGTCCTCGCAGAAACAGGTGTATGATGTCACAGTGTCAGTGAGTTCATTTAAGTTAATGGCTGCAGCTTCAAAAACACTCCAATCTGTGCAGTCAAAGCAGGCTTGTAACTTCAGCTTTGATTCCTCAGTCCATTTCTTCACAGTCCTTACAACAGGCTTGGAAGTTTTTAGTTTCTGTCTGTATGTTGGAATAAGATGGAGCAGGCAGTGGTCAGAAAAACCCAGAGCTGCACGGGGGACGGCATGATAGGCAGAATAATAAATTGCTCTTTCCTAAAAGATTTTTTATAAATTAGAAGTAGATTTCTCCAAGCTAGATAGATTTCATCTCATTTAGTGGAGCACCATTTTCTTTCTAATTGACGAGTCTTATGTTTTAAGCTTTGAGTTTCTGTGTTGAACTAAGGAGCCACCATGTCTAGAGTCAAATGCACAGAAGCTGGAACACTACCATGCTTGTCATGTCCCGGCGAGTGCTCACCCTCTCCTTCTTGTTTCATCCTGCACTCCTAATCAAGTCATTCGACGCACCTGCTGTGCTGAGCCAGCGTTTATAAGGAAGCGCTCTTCAGTGATTCAATGCTGGCTCGTTTGGGTATACTGCCATGAAGCAGAACTATCTAAATAAGTGGCTACTTGTGTTGTGGTAACCTTACCTGACACACTTTCTCCTCCTTCTTCTCCCCAGGTTGCTGCACACGAAGCGGTGCGTCTTCAGGGGCGTTGGAGTGCTTGCCAGCCTGTTGCTCATCCCCGTTGCAGTCATCCTCTCCACCCGGTCAGATTCCGCTCCTCATTCCCCCACCAGCAGTCCTAACCTGCTGGTTCATCTCCTTCGCTGGATTCTGTGCCGGACTCTCTTCTCCTCCCATGTGAGTGGTATTATTTTGGATTTCCATTTCCCCCTTCATTCCTCCATTAATCAGCCTCATCTCTCCCTCTGTAGGTTTGTTGCTCCTCTGGCGAGTGACTGGTTTTCTTCAAGTTTGCGTCTTTTGAAATTAAATAAAGGGTCAAACATTCCTTGTGTGTTATTCTGTTGGTGTTGCATCTTGCACGTAGGCTGATTATCCAGTCAGTATGACAGAATGAGCCAGCCTGGGTCACAGCCTAGCAGGTGCCTCATCAACGGAGCACACCGCGCTCCACCGCCTCGACGTTACAGAGAGGCATGTGGCTGAGCACTCTCAGCTGCTGCAGGCTATTATGCAGCAGCTGAGTGTAATTTCTAATCAATTGGGCTGCATGTCTGCTCCGGCGACTCCTCCCCCACCTGCTCCTTTGACTTCTTCCATCGTCCACCGAACCCTTTCCATTTCCACTCCTGCCCCGTATGCAGGGGAGGTGGGGAAATGTAAGGATTTTCTTTGTCATATTTGGCTTTATTTTGAGCAGGTGGGAAGAGAGTTCCCGGATGACATCTCTAAAATCCATCAGTTTACCCTTCTGCTTCGGGGCCAGACTTTGGACATGGTCTGTACTCGATAGCCGAAGGGACGCGCCACCAACGTTTGACCAATTTGTGACCGAGTTTTCTCGCACTTTTGACCGAACTGAGAGTGAGGGGAATATCATGAGTCACCTGTTGTTGCTCCGCCAGGGCAGCTGGACGGTGGCCGACTTCTCGGTAGAGGCCCGGGTCGAGGCAGCAGATTCGGGGTTAAACGAGGTTGCACTATGCAGCGCGTTCCTCCATGGGTTGAATCCTCGGCTCCGCAATGACCTGGCGGTTCATGCGTTCCTGCCACCTTGGATGGCCTTATCGATCAGGCGATTGATTTAGAGCTAAGCTCTAAAGCAGAGCTGTCAATTTTCATACCCTCACCTATGGTCATGAGCTTTGGGTAATGACTGAAAGAACAAGATCGCGGATACAAGCGGCTGAAATGAGCTTTCTTCTTAGGATTGCTGGACTCACCCTCAGAGATAGGCTGAGGGGCTCAGTCATCTGGGAGAGGCTCAGAGCAGAACCGCTGCTCCTCCACATTGAAAGGAGCTAGCTGAGGTGGTATGAGCATCTGATCAGGATGCCTCCTGGACACCTCCCACTTGAGGTGTTTCAGGCACGTCCTTCTGGGAGGAGACCCCGGGGCAGACCCAAGACTCGCTGGAGAGACCATGTCTCCCAGCTGGTCTGGGAACACCTTGGTATCCTCTCTGAAGAGTTGGAGCAGGTGGCTGGCCTCACTTGCCTCCATTAAAGCCAGTGTTCATGACTCCACCATAAGAAAGAAACAGGGCACAAATGGCCTGCATGGTTGAGTTCCAAGACAAAAACCACTGCTGAGAAAAAAGAATATAAACGCTCGTCTCAGTTTTGCCAGAAAACATCTTGATGATCCCCAAGACTCTTGGGAAAATACTCTGTGGACTGACGAGACAAAAGCTGAACTTTTTGGAAGGTGTGTGTTCCATTACATCCGGCGTAAAAGTAACACGGTATTTCAGAAAAGGAACATCATACCAACAATAAAATATGGTGGTGGTAGTGTGATGGTCTGGGGCTGTTTTATTGCTTCAGGACCTGGAAGACTTGTTGTGTCAAATGGAACCATGAATTCTGCTGTCTACCAAAAAATCTTGAAAGAGAATGTCCAGCCATCTGTTCGTGACCTCAAGCTGAAGTGCACTTGGGTTCTGCAGCAGGACAATGATCCAAAACACACCAGCAAGTCCACCTTTGAATGGTTTAAGAAAAACAAAAGGAAGACTTTGGAGTGGCCTCATCAAAGTCGTGACCTGAATCCAATTGAGATGCTGTGGCATGACCTTGAAAAGGCGATTCATGCTCGAAAACCCTCTAATGTGGCTGAATTACAACAATTCTGCAAAGATGAGTGGGCCAAAATTCCTCCACAGCACTGTAAAAGACTCATTGCCAGTTATCGCAAATGCTTGATTGCAGGTGTTGCTACTCAGGGTGGCCCAACCAGTTATTAGGCTTAGGAGGCAATCACGTTTTCACACAGGGCCATGTAGGTTTGGATTTTTGTTCCCCTTAATAATAAACACCTTCATTTAAAAACTGCATTTTGCTTTTACTTGTGTTATCGTTGTCTAATAATTAAATTTGTTTGATGATCAGAAACATTTAAGTGTGATAAACATACAAAAAAATTGAGAAATCAGGAAGGGGCAAACACTTTTTCACACCACTGTATGTATATATATATATATATATATATATATATATATATATATATATATATATATATATATATATATATATATATATACTGTATATATATGTATATTGTGGAGGATGGAATCAGACGTGACAGTGAGCTGACGACACAACTTTATTCTCCTCCAACAAAGAGAACAGACTGCCCTGGGTACCGAAGCACCCTCTTTTATCCACTTTATTCCCGCCTTTGGGACCCAGGGAGAGAAACGTTAACTTACAAGACACACAGCATGTACATACATCAGCATATACTACACAGAGCATGGCTTATTACAATACTTTCGTGCCCCGGCGTTCTCAGGTGTGAAACCTGACACAGTGGGGGCGAAGGCACCTCTTTGTTTAGTTAAATACCCCCTAGCACTACGGCACCCTTTGCTGGTTCCGCTCACTCCTTCACCATTATGGAGTGCCATCTGTCATTGTGTCACCACACAGCCCTCCCCTCCCCGAACACCCAGAAAGGGCCCTAACCCTCTGGTCCTTTGGGCTTGAGCAAGCACCCATAGTGGGTTTTGCAGGGAGCCGTCGGTCCCGTTGAAGCACCTTCCTGCCGAGGTGGGCAGGAGGAAAAGCTGGTCTCTGGAGGGGGAGAGGGTGGGGAGGGGACAGAGTTAGTTTTGTGAGCACAGTTCTCTGTAGGGGGAACACAAACCTGCGGACCCACTGTAGGTGGGCGTCCGCACCGGGGAGCCTGAGCCAACACCACCTGCTCATCCAACACATAAGCAGGCTTAAGCTTGTCAATGCAGACGGTTTCCTTACGCCTCCCCAAGTCTAACACTAAGTGTTTTGCCCCTTTTTCAAGCACTCTGAACAGGCCATCATACGGCGGACGCAGCTGGGTTCTGTGGGCGTCGTGCTTGACAAAAACAAATTTGGTGTTCTCCAAGCGCTTTGGAACAAAGGTGCGGGAAAAACAATGGTGCGCTGGGCCCAGAACGCTGGCAGCTCCAGTACTGGAAAAAAATGCACGGGAGGCTCGGTGCGGGGCATGGGGGGTCTCTGGCAAAAATTCCCCGGGGATCCGCAATGGCTGAGAAAAAACGAGTTCTGCCGGGGAAGCTGCCAAGTCTTCCTTAGGGGTGGAGCACAACCCCAATAGGACCCAAGGCAGGCGGTTGACCCAATTTGCATCCGTTAGCGAGGCTCTGAGCGCTGCTTTAAGCGACCTGTGAAAACGTTCGCACAATCAATTAGCCTGGGGGTTGTACATGGTGGTGCGGTGAATTTTGACCTCTAAGCTATCGGCCATTGCGGACCAGAATTCCGAAAAAAATTGTGGGCCCCTGTCGGATGTGAAGACTGACGGGGATCCGAACTGTGTGACCAAAGTTGACAAAAACGCACAAGCTATCTTGGCAGATGTGGTGGAATTCAGCGGGACCACTTCTGGCCAATGTGTAGTGCGGTCCACGACTGTTAAAAGGTGTGTGAAACCCTGCAACGGCGGAAGGGGGCTCACTAAATCCACATGTACGTGGTTGAACCTCCTGGCTGGAATTTGAAATGGCTCAAGGGGGGCTTTGGTGTGCTTGTGCACTTTAGCCTGGTGGCACGTGACACATGCTGCAGCCCATTCTTTCACATCCCTGCATAGACAAGGCCAGACAATTTGGCTCCCACCAGTTTAACTGAGGCTCGCACGACAGAATGTGAAAGGGAGTGAATGGACTCAAAAACACGGCAGCACCAAGAGCTCGGAACCACCGGGCGGGTGCGGCCAGTGGAGACGTTGCAGAGCAAGGGGGGACACCTTTCTTGCACCACCCTGCTCTCCAGTCTTAATCCGGTAGCTGCGGACTGGAGCGCACAAATGTCTGCGTCCCCGGTTTGGTTGGCGGCCATAGCGGAAAAATCGATCCCCATGGAGACCAGGGAGATTCGTGCGACAGGCAGTCAGCCATGACATTAAGCTTACCGGCTACATGTTGAATGTCAGTAGTGGACTCTGAGATTGTGGCCAAGTGCCATTGCTGCCGAGCCGACCACGGTCCCGAAACTTTGGACATTGTGTACATTAGTGGTTTGTGATCAACACCACGGTGAACTCGCAGCCCTCGAGCCAAAACTAGAAATGACGCGTAGCCAGGTGGAGAGCCAACAACTCCCGGTCAAAAGTGTTGTATTTACGCTCGTTGTTGTGCAAAGTACGGCTGAAAAAGGCGATGGGCTGCCATGAACTGGAGACGTACTGCTCCACCACGGCTTCTATTGCGATGTCAGATGCGTCTGTGGTGAGCACTATCCACTCTGATGGGGTTGGGTGGGCCAGCAAAGCCGCGTTAGCGAGCGCCGTTTTGGCATTTGTGAAAGCCTGGATCTGCTCAGGGGTCCAGTCAATGCTTTCCGCAGGCTTCTTTTTTTTGAGCGCACCATACAACGGTTGCAGCAGTTGGGCTGCCGGGGGAGGAAACAGTTGTAAAAATTGACCATCCCCAAAAATTCCTGTAGCGCCCTCACGGTCTGTGGATGCAGAAAATCTGACACCACGTGCACCTTATCCGGCAGCGGGATCGCACCCTCCGGCGAGATGTGATGGCCCAAGAAATCAATCACTGGCAGCCCAAAGTGACACTTTGCTGGATTAACAATAAGCCTGTGTGCTTCCAACCGTTGGAAAACTTGTTTGAGATGGGAGAGGTGCTCCTTGTCTAAAGCGCTAGCAACCAAAATGTCGTCTAAGTAGACAAAAACGAATGGCAAGTCACAGAGCACCGTGTCCATCATATGTTGCAAAGTTTGCGCTGCACCCTTTAACCCGAACAGCATGCGTAAAAACTTGAAAAGATCAAAAGGAGTTATCACCACTGTTTTGGGAATGTCCTCTGTGCGAACCGGGACCTGGTGGTAACCGCGGACCATATGAAATTCCTTGCGCGCGCTGGCTAGTTTAGCTACGTTCAGGCGGCGAGGGCACGTGAACACAGGTGGACCTTTCATTGTGATAAAATGCTCGACCCCGTGCGTGGTTACCGTAGCGGAAAAGGTGGGAACCTGTCCTGGGTGGCTCTCGCGAGCCACCATAAGACGCCACACAGTCACCAGAGAGTTCTGTGAGAGTTTTTATTTACGGTGAAATAGTACAACACAAGCTGCTGGGGCAATGACACATACAAGTCTTCACACAACAGGAGGCGTAAGGCTAACAGCTCTCTTACAGGTCCTTAGGAGGAGACGGTCATACACAGACAGACAGGGTTGGTGAAGTAATAATTACACAGGCTGCTGAGGCAGAGACACACAGAGGTCTACTCACACCGGGAGGCATAAGGCTACACAGCTCACCTACTGGTCCACGGGAAGCGACGGTCAAACCACAGACAGACGAGGTAGAAAGTAGTCCAAAGTATCCGTAGCTCTGATGGAGAGAGACTGACACTGCTGCAGGGATGCAGTCGCTAGCGTGGGTTAAAGTAGTCCATCACTAATGACCACAAATGCAGAACAGCTGTTCAGGGCTTGACAGCTGAGCGGAAGCCTCCCCGAGCACTGTCACAATAAGAGCTCGGAGAGCTAGGATAACAACGCCGCTGTCAAACCCTGACAGGAACAGCCCGAGCACAAATGACATAGTGCTCGGGTCATGACAGTAGCCCCCCCTCAACCGACGGGCTCCGAACGTCTTGTAACACCCAGCCCCACCCCCCCACCCCCCCGCCAACCACAGGGCGAGTGAATTGAGGAACAGGCAAGGAGGGAGCCAAACAAAACCCAACAAGGCCCCAAACAAAAAGGGAAAAGAATACATCAACCGACATATCCATCCAATTTCCCCCAGAACAATGACGAGAGAAAAAAAAACAAAACAAAACAGGAAAAACAAAGAAAAAAACCAAAACAAGACGTGACTACAATACAAGGGAAACACAATCATACAGGACAAACACCTGACACAGAAAGTTTTCCCACCGAGACCACAGACAACCCATCTAACTCCAGAATACATAACCCCACAGTGTAACACACGAAATTAAAAAAAAAAATGCCACAATCATACTCCCAAAACACCCCTGTACTTGAAACCCAGCCAAAATTAAACCCAAACAACCTCAAACACATGGTAACTATGGAAACAGAAACAAGAAATAAATACAACCACATGGTAACTATGGAAAAAGGAAACAAGAAATACATGCTAACACACGGTAACTATGGAAAAACAAAAACACCAACGAAACAAGAAATACATGCAAACACACGGTAACTATGGAAAAGAAACAAGAAATACATGCTAACACGCGGTAACTATGGAAAAAGAAAACACATACTATAGCCCCTCAAAAGGAAGAGGGGAGAACAAAACAAAAACCAGAGCATACTGCAAACACACATGAGGCAATCTCAATTGCTCTACATAACCCTGACACCGTAGGGCCCAAACAGAAGATGATCGGCGGAGATCCAACGCCCCCCAGGCAGAGCTCCGGCGACCTCCCTGCCTCCGATGGCCCACGGATAGTCCCACAAAACAGTACATGATCAGGCGGCCTGCCCCAGTCCCAGGCCCCAAGAAACGAGTCCTCCGGTGGCCGAACCAGGCCACCCCATAGCAAACACAGTTTATCGGGTGACCAACCCAAGACACCAAACCCACAAAGCAGTTCCTCGGGTGGCCGACCCGCATCCCTCAACCACCAGAACCGTGGAGGAATAGCATGCGGCCGCCCGCCTAACGAAGACAAGACATGAGAGCGCCAGCCTGCCAGAAAAAAAACTCCAACGGCCCCCAGCGCTGACAACCCCAGCTGGTGGCTCCTGAGAGGGGAACAATC
This sequence comes from Pholidichthys leucotaenia, assembly GCA_020510985.1. Classification (NCBI taxonomy): domain Eukaryota; kingdom Metazoa; phylum Chordata; class Actinopteri; order Cichliformes; family Pholidichthyidae; genus Pholidichthys; species Pholidichthys leucotaenia. The sequence goes on from CM035844.1 coordinate 157,498,955, forward strand.
AAGAAAATGGGTCCACCTGACATCAGGCGGAAAAGGTCTGCGGCTCCTCCACCGATCTCGGTCCAGACCGATGCGATCGTTGCAGCTCCGCCCGTATCAGATCCTGACTGGATCACAGCTGCACCCGCGTCGGACCCCGATTGGGTCACAGCAGCGCCAACGTCGGACCCCCACTGGACCTCGCCGGACCCCGATTGGGTCACCGCCGCACCAACGTCAGACCCTGATTGGACCTCCTCGAACCCTGATTTGGTCACAGCCGCACCTGCGCTGGACCCCCACTGGACCTCGTCGGACCCCGATTGGGTCATAGCTGCACCTGCGTCGGACCCCGATTGGGTCACCTCAGCCCACGCGTCGGACCCCGACTGGGTCACCGCTGCACCCGCGTTGGACCCCGACTGGGTCACCTCAGCCCACGCGTCGGACCCCGACTGGGTCAGAACAGACCCTGACTGGGTCACCTCAGCCCACGCGTCGGACCCCAACTGGGTCAGGACGGACCCCGATTGGGTTACCGCTGCACCCATGTTGGACCCCGATTGGGTCACCTCGGCCCACGCGTCGAACTCCGACTGGGTATGGACGGACCCCGACTGGGTCGGTACTGCACCGGCGACGACCTCCATCCCCGAACCTGGGACCTCCAGTCCCCGCGACCTCGACAGACTCCAAACTGGTAACACTGTGGAGAGGCTCAGAGAGCAGGAGAGGACCGGGATCAGTCTCACCGGCAGCGCCAGAGCCCAGCGAGACGAGCTCGGGTGCAGCAGACGGCTGCCCCTCGCTCGCCTCCCCACGAGGCAGGCAAAAATGCTCTAACACACCACAAAGGAAAACAAAGAAGAGCACTCGCCTGCACTCGGGCTCTGGAGCCGTCCAGGACTTCGTCGATCCAGGTTCAGGTAGACGCTCATCGTCGGGCTCCCACTTGGCTGCGTCGGGTTCCACAGCCGGCCTGATGGTTTCCGCAGCTGGATCCCCTCGCGTCAATGTCCACACCGATAACCCGCAAGGCGTGGGGGCAGGGGACCTTCGACCCGCTGACTCGGGCTGCATCTCTGTGGAGACCTGGGGACGCTTGCTCGTCGGCTCTGGCTCCTCACCGCAGTCCGTTCTCCTCCTCTGTCCAACACAAGGCTGCAGGGCCGGGATATTTCTCAGAGCCGCAGGCCTTCCCCTCGTTCGATGGCATGGATCTAACGCCGAGGACCGCTCAGCAGGAGGAAACACAGAGGCAGCATGTTCAGTACAAATGGCTACAGCTGGAGAAGGAAACTCGGGGAGCTGCGAACCCCGAGCTTCACCCCCAGGAGTCAGACAAGACAAATCACTATGATATGAAGGAAAGTGAAATTGAACTTGCCTGTCTCCCGGAGGGAAGAGGGTGCCAGCTGTAGATGACGTTGCTCCTTCCCTCGCTCGCTGGGTGGTAAAACAGGACCCATGGACGGAGCTCGCCGGCGCAGGACTCTGATCACTCTCAGCAGCTGGAGAGAGCGTCAAGGACGAGGGAGCGGCAGCAGCAGCGGGCCGAGCACAGCATGCTGACCATACAGCAGGGGGTGGTGGCCCGAAAAAAGGGACTGCAGGAATTCCTTCTGGAGATGATGCCGAAGAAACAGCTGACTGGTTGAGTGGGTCATTCCGGCGGCCCGGAACTGGATCCGAAACAGGAGCTTGCTGAAGACGTACTCGGCCGCAGCGCCGATGCCTCTGCCGGCCCCCAGATGGTGCGAACTCCAGGACTGGATCAAGGTCGGGATCAGGATCCATAGGCAAAGAGCAGGAGTGCCTCCTCTCCTGCTTTACGCCGCGCTCCTCCTCCAGCATCAGGAATATCTCATGTTGCGCAGCGATATCCACCCTCCTCGCATTGATTTCCGGGTGGTCGGCACAGCGGGGAGAGAGATGACGAAGAACGTCTTCAGCAGCGTCCAGGTATCAGTGTATGCCGTGATGGCAATCCAGCAGGGAAGCGGAGATGAGCATCTCATCCACGACTTCCAGAACGCTTGTCAGCTCGTGGCTCGGGCTCCAAGCGCGGCCCCTCCGCGACGGCATTCCTCAAACACACAGTACCCAGACAGGAAAAAGCAAATGTCCAAAAAACTCGAACTCACTGGTGAATTGCGTCTCGGGTTGGCGTCACCGTAAACGCTGTTTTGGCAGCAGTGTACTGTCCTGGGTAGCTCTCGCGAGCCACCATAAGACGCCACATAGTCACCAGAGAGTTCTGTGAGAGTTTTTATTTACGGTGAAATAGTACAACACAAGCTGCTGGGGCAATGACACATACAAGTCTTCACACAACAGGAGGTGTAAGGCTAACAGCTCTCTTACAGGTCCTTAGGAGGAGACGGTCATACACAGACAGACAGGGTTGGTGAAGTATAATTACACAGGCTGCTGAGGCAGAGACACACAGAGGTCTACTCACACCGGGAGGCGTAAGGCTACACAGCTCACTTACTGGTCCACGGGAAGCAACGGTCAAACCACAGACAGACGAGGTAGAAAGTCTGTCTACCACAGGCAGACGAGGTAGAAAGTAGTCCAAAGTATCCGTAGTTCTGACGAAGAGAGACTGACACTGCTGCAGGGATGCGGTCGCTAGCGTGGGTTAAAGTAGTCCATCACTAATGACCACAAATGCAGAACAGCTGTTCAGGGCTTGACAGCTGAGCGGAAGCCTCCCCGAGCACTGTCACAATAAGAGCTCGGAGAGCTAGGATAACAACGCCGCTGTCAAACCCTGACAGGAACAGCCCGAGCACAAATGACATAGTGCTCGGGTCATGACAGAACTGTGAGTACTGGGAACTCGGAAAGCAAGTGCTGGTACTTACCCCCTGGAGCTAGCACATTAGCGTGTGTTAGTGGCCCAACTCCCCGAGCTACGTATGCAGGGCAAGGAGGAAAAAGATACAGCGTCCACTAAATGCCTGTTGGCAACATCAACAAGTAGTCCATAAGCACACAGAAAATCAGCACCTAAGATGGGGACCGAACATGCAGTTACCACAAAGTCCCACTGGTAATTATATCTATGTAAACATACAGTCACTGTTCTTTCTCCAAACGTCCTGATGTGGGATCCATTTGCGGCCATTAAAGATGGCCCACGGCCTTCTGCCAGCCTGTCTGTGCTGACTGGCAAAATGAGGCTCTTCTGGGAGCCAGAGTCTACCAGAAAACATCTCCCCGGACGTGTGTCTGTGATGAAAAGCAACTTCTCCCTGTCACCAGCAGTCGCAGCTGCTACTGACCGCTGGCGTTGCCGTTTCCTGGCTTCTTGAAGTGGCACGGCGGCAGACAATGATGCGCTTCCTTGCCAAAACAGCGGTGATAAAAACACAGCGTCCCAGTCCTGTTTCTCAGGGTGGCTGTCTGGGCCACCACCATCGGCTCCTTGACCTTGCTGGGCTCCGCCGGAGATCTTGGTCTCACCGCCTGAACACTGAAAGCCTTGTCTGCCAGGATGATGCGGTCTGCCTCCTCTGCCAGTGCGTGGTAGTCCCTGGCCGCCTGCAGCGGTGACTTAATGAGAATTACTCTCGCAGAAACCGGCAGGTTTCTGAGGAAGAGGTAGGCGAAAAGGAAAGAACCACTGTCTGTGCCCATCAACACAAGCATGCTCGCCGTCAGGTCCACAGCCGATCTGTCTCTTAACTCTGAGCGAGTGAGGAGCTTTTCTTCCCTCTCTGCGTCTAAAAGGGTATAACGGTGCAGCAGCAGTCGCGTGAGAGTGCCGTGTTTTCCTTGGGTTGGTGGGGCTCAGAGCAGACTCATGGCGTGCTGCGTGGTGCTTGCGTTCAGCGATACCACCACATGATGGTACTTTGTGTTGTCTGCTGCGACTCCATGGAGGGCAAACTGGGCTTTCACGTGAATAAACTAAGCGACCGGGTCGTGAAGCCAAAAGTCCAGGAGTCTGACTGCAATGGCGCATGTAGCGGTGGGAGCCTCCAGCGAGAGTGTCTCCGTGGTGGTGCTCAGTCCGTCTTCTATTTCACATCTCAAGGTCACCACTGTGGAGGATGGAATCAGATGCAACAGCGAGCTGACGACACAGAACTTTATTCTCCTCCAACAAATAGAACAGACTGCCCTGGGTACCGAAGCACCCTCTTTTATCCACTTTATTCCCGCCTTTGGGACCCAGGGTGAGAAACATTAACATACAAGACACACAGCATGTACACACATCAACATACACTACACAGAGCATGGCTTATTACAGTTCTTCCGTGCCCTGGTGTTCTCAGGTGTGAAACCTGTCACAGCGGGGGTGAAGGCACCTCTTTGTTTAGTTAAATACCCCCTAGCGCTACGGCTCCCTTCGCTGGTTCTGCTCACTCCTTCACCATTACCATCTCTCACCTCCTTCTCCCCCCCAATCTCAAGTCCTGGGTGGAGTGCCATCTGTTACTGTGTCACCACAACATATATGTATATACACACACACACATTATATATATACGTTTTTTGTAAATAGAGACGTAATTATAATGCTGCTACTTGCATCGACAAAACGTGAGCTGTTGACGAAAAAAAGGAAAAGAAAACAAATGAATTATGGAATCACTGGTTGGGTAGATAACACTGAAATAACTAATAAATTATAGGGCAGGTTTGTTTAAGTATTGACTTCTTCCTACTCCATTTCAGTCATGAGTATGGTGGACATGGGTATAGTGAATGGAATTGCTCTGCAACTACCTTTTTTTCTCTCTACTTTTGTTGTTGTTAACTTTGATTTTTTAAAAGTAGTTTTACATGTTCGAAATAAAGGCATCAGTCAAACCTTGCCCATTTATCCGAGCTTGGGACCTGCACAGGGAGTAACCCTGTGGCTGGGTAACCAGTATCATTCTAATCAGATTGATATTTTATTGAGTTTGTCAATATTGTTTTAGAACATGGTCTGTAAGTGCAAACTGCAATTTTGAATCCTCGACAGTGTTGCTAAAACATTACAGGTTACACCATGGTCATGGTGGGGAACGTCAGCCATGTATTCACCAAGACTGTTTTGTTCCTTCAGAATGTGGGATAGTGTTAGATCACATCTGTCAAGAAAGTGCTCTCATGAAGCTCAGGAAAGTGTCAGGTCTGTAGAACATCTCTCTTCATTTGCCAGTGTTGTAGCACTAGTGCAGGGGTGTCCAACCATGTGCCATGGAGAGCCAAGACCCTGCAGGTTTTCTCTTCTACCCAGTCTCTTCAGCAGGTGTTTTCACTTATCAGCAATCAGTGGGAAGAAGTTCACAGAAATCTGCTGTTGAAGACACTGGTTGGAGGTAAAACCTGCAGGGTCTTGGCTCTCCATGGCACATGGTTGGACACCCCTGCACTAGTGCAATATCCAGGGAGAGTTTTTTTAAACAATTTGGCCAACATTTGAAAAAAAAAACAAAACCATATATACACAAAAGGAATGTTTATAAAGGTTTTACATATTTAATGCATCTGTCAGGCCTACCCAACTTTGCTGTGATGGCACAATTTATTATGCTTAATACTTAATTTCTCAAGGGACTATGGCCACTTTATTTATAATTTGAGGATCAGTTGAAATTTGAGTTAGATTTTTTTTAATTTGCATTTTGTTTTCGCAAGATTTGAATGTAATTTGTTCAAATACTCAACAGAGTGGTATGGTCGAATGTCTTCCCCACAACCAGGAGGTTGTGGGTTCGAGCCCAGGCTGGGTCATACCAAAGACCATATAAAAATGGTACTTCCCACCTTCTAGCTTGGTGCTCAGCGAACGGAATGGGGGAAGGAAAGTTGGTACCGCCACAGGGGGAGCACATGCAAATGAACAAGAAAACTCTACAAAAAAAGAAACCTGAAAAAAATCTAATTGAAATAACTTAATGTTTTAAAATGGTTGCTTCTTAAAAAAAATGTGTAAATTATTATAGTAGTTAACTAGACAACATATAAAGGCACTTTTCCACGAGCCCCGCTCAGCCTCGGTCTGAGAACAGGACTCGGGTCGGCGCGACTCCATTGTCCCTTGATTGGTTTTCAACATTACTGCAGACAGCCCGCGACTGGGTGGGATTTCTTAACAGCAAGGCGGTGCCACACTCTCGTGACGTGAAGCACGCGACCCAAACAAACAACATGGCTGCTCTACAAGGCGACTCCTCAGTCTGTGGCTTTTTTCGCCGTAAATACCAAAAAACACCGCCAGATGAGGGTACAGGCAGCGAGACGAAACACTCTGGAATAGTTCTGCAGCTTCTGGGAGAGCCGAAGACATGAGGATACAAACTAGGTAATATATGACGGTAAGCTAATGGTTGCTAATGCTAGTTTGCTGTAAGTACGTCGTGCTACACTGTAATGTCTGCAAGTTAGGTACTAAAATATGTATGCTGTGTGTGTGTGTTTCAGATGGCTCTGTTGTTGGGAAATTACCTCTTCAAACGGTCGTTCTGGCTCAGCAACGCCTCTCACTGTCATCAGCCTGTCACTGTCATCAGCCTGGCACTAATGTCTGCACAGCTTCACCAACGATCAGTGGTTATAGAGCTTAAGAATGTCTGTAGAAACGTTTATTTCCTGTACAAAAAATTGCTCGGATCTGCGTGAAAATCATGGAGAGACTGTTCAGGCATCATGGACGTACCTGCTTCTGCAGCAGTCTGAGGTGTGGTCATAGAAAAAATTGATCAGCTGACACAACTTGATCGCCAGTTTAATAACTATATTAGCCACAAAATATCTATTCAAAAAGTAAACAGTACTGAGTTACGTATAATAAGATATATTTTATAGTTATGATGTATTATAGGCCAAAACAAACTTGATCTAGGATTAAAGGTAATTAGGTAAAATAGGTAAAAATAGGTAATGTTAATGAAGGCCTGTCTTTCTCTCTTTCCCTGTTTTTTTTTTTTTCTGGGGGGTTATTGCCTTCCCTCACTGATATCCTTGCTTTGTAATCACCCACATATACAGTATATGTACACATATATATTTTTTTTTCCCACCCTATTTATTTACCCTTTTTGGATACTGATGTGATACTTGGAAGATCAGTATGTGTAGTACCATCTTGTATAAAGTCAATAAAAAATTTAATTACGAAAAGGCAATTAAAATAATGCAGTCATAAGTTTACATGGAAAATAATTGATTTCCTTGATACATGTACTCCTCCTCATGGATCGTCACCTTATCGTGGTGGGGGGGTTTGCGTGCCCCAGTGATCCCAGGAGCTATGTTGTCTGGGGGCAATTTGCCTCTGATAGGGTCTCCCAAGACAAACTGGTCCTGGGTGAAGGGCCAGACTAAGAACGATCCAACAGACTCTCATGATAAATTGTATATCAAGGATTCAGTGTACCCCGCCCGGTGTGGGGTTACCGGGGCCCCACCCTGGAGCCAGGCCTGGGGGAGGGGCTCGAAGGCTAGCGTCTGGTGGCCAGGTTTCCACCCATGGGACCCGGCTGGGCTCAGCCCGAAGGAGTTACATGGGTCCGCCCTCCAGTGGGTTCACCACCTGCAGGAGGGATCATGGGGGTCCGGTGCTATGTGGATTAGGTGGCGGTCAAAGGCGGAGACCTTGGCGGACTGATCCCAAGCTTTCTAAACTGGCTTTTGGTACGTGGAATGTCACCTCTCTGGTGGGGAAGGAGCCTGAGCTGGTGTACGACGTTGAGCGATACCGGCTAGATATAGTCGGCCTCACTTCAACACACAGCTCCGGTTCTGGAACCAGTCTCCTGGAGAGGGGCTGGAGCTTGGCCTTTTCTGGAGTTGCCCCGGGCGAGAGGCGATGAGCAGGGGTGGGTATTCTTGTATCGCCCCACCTTGCTGCCTCTATATTGGAGTTTCCCCCGGTGGACGAAAGGGTTGCTTCCCTGCGCCTTCGGGTTGGGAAATGGGTCCTGACCATCATTTGTGCCTATGCACCAAATGATGTTTCAGAGTACCCACCCTTTTTGGAGTCTGTGACTGGGGTGCTGGAGGGTGCTCCTCCTGGAGACTCCATTGTCCTACTGGGGGACTTCAATGCGCACGTGGGCAACGACAATGAAACCTGGAGGGGGGTGATTGGGAGGAACGGCCTGCCCGATCTGAACCCGAGTGGTGTTCAGTTATTGGACTTCTGTGCTAACCACAGTCTGTCCATAACGAACACCATGTTCAAGCATAAGGGTGTCCATATGTGCACCTGGCACCAGGACACCTTAGGTCGCAGGTCGATGATCGATTTTGTTATCGTGCCATCAGACCTGCGACCGTATGTCTTGGACACCCGAGTAAAGAGAGGTGCAGAGCTGTCAACTGATCACCACCTGGTGGTGAGTTGGATCCGATGGCAGGGGAGGAAGCCATTCAGACCTGGTAGACCCAAACGTATAGTGAGGGTGTGCTGGGAGCGTCTGGCTGAGGCCCCTGTCCGGGAGGTCTTCAACTCCCACCTCCGGAAGAACTTCAACCACATTCCGAGGGAGTCTGGAGACATGGAGTCTGAATGGGCCATGTTCTCCACCTCTGTTGTTGAAGCGGCGGCCCAGAGCTGCGGCCGCAAGGTGGTCGGTGCATCTCGTGGTGGCAACCCCCGAACCAAGTGGTGGACACCAGTGGTGAGGGGGGCCATTAAGCTGAAGAAGGAGTCCTATCAAGCTTGGTTGGCTTGTGGGACTCCCGAAGCAGCTGAGGTGTACCGGCAGGCCAAGCGGAGTGCAGCTCGGGTGGTTGCTGAAGCAAAAACCCGGGTATGGGAGGAGTTCGGTGAGGCCATGGAACAAGACTTTCGGTCGGCTTCAAAGAGATTCTGGCAAACTGTTCGGCGGCTCAGGAGGGGAAAGCAGCTCCCCGTCCACACTGTGTATGGTGCGGATGGGACACTGTTGACTTCAACTGGGGATATCGTCGGGCGGTGGAAGGAATACTTCGAGGATCTCCTCAATCCCACTGATACGCCTTCCACAGAGGAAGCAGGGTTTGGGGACGAGGGGGATGACTCGCCTATCACAGGGGCTGAGGTCGCCAAGGTGGTTAAAAATCTCCTTGGTGGCCGGGCCCCGGGGGTGGACGAGATTCGCCCTGAGTACCTCAAGGCCCTGGATGTTGTTGGGTTGTCATGGTTGACACGCCTCTGCAACATTGCGTGGAGGTCGGGGGCAGTGCCTTTGGCATGGCAAACTGGGGTGGTGGTTCCTCTCTTCAAAAAAGGGGACTGGAGGGTGTGCTCCAACTTTAGAGGGATCACACTCTTCAGCCTCCCTGGGAAGGTCTATGCCAAGGTACTGGAGAGGAGAGTCCGGCCGTTGGTCGAACCTCGGATTCAGGAGGAGCAATGTGGTTTTCGTCCTGGCCGTGGCACATCGGACCAGCTCTTTACCCTCTCGAGAATTCTTGAGGGTTCGTGGGAGTTTGCCCAACCAGTTTACATGTGTTTTGTGGACTTGGAGAAGGCATTTGACCGCGTCCCTCGTGGATTTTTGTGGGGGGTGCTTCGGGAGTATGGGGTATCAGGCTTGTTGTTACAAGCTATTCGGTCTCTGTACGACCGTTGTGAGAGTTTGGTTCGTATTGCCAACACTCGGTCGGAGTCATTCCCAGTGAGAGTTGGACTCCGCCAGGGCTGCCCTTTGTCACCGATCCTGTTCATAATTTTTATGGACAGGATTTCTAGGCGCAGCCTGGGAATGGAGGGTGTCATGCTTGGTGACCACAGGATCTCATCTCTGTTGTTTGCAGATGATGTTGTCCTGTTGGCTTCATCCAGCAACGACCTACAGCTCTTGCTGGGACGGTTTGCCGCTGAGTGTGAAGCGGCTGGGATGAGAATCAGCACCTCCAAGTCCGAGTCCATGGTCCTCAGCCGGAAAAAGGTGGATTGTCCTCTCCGGGTTGGGGACAGGCTCCTGCCCCAAGTGGAGGAGTTTAAGTATCTTGGGGTCTTGTTCACGAGTGAGGGGAAAATGGAGCGAGAGATCGACAGACGGATTGGAGCAGCATCTGCAGTGATGCGGACGTTGTACCGGTCTGTTGTGGTGAAGAGGGAGCTTAGTTCTAAGGCAAAGCTGTCGATTTACCAGTCAATCTACGTTCCTACTCTCACCTATGGTCACGAGCTTTGGGTAATGACCGAAAGAACGAGATTGCGGATACAAGCGGCTGAAATGAGCTTTCTCCGTAGGATTGCTGGACTCACCCTCAGAGATAGGGTGAGGAGCTCAGTCATCCGGGAGAGGCTCAGAGTAGAACCGCTGCTCCTCCACATTGAAAGGAGTCAGTTGAGGTGGTATGGGCATCTGATTAGGATGCCTCCTGGACGCCTCCCACTTGAGGTGTTTCAGGCACGTCCCACTGGGAGGAGACCCCGGGGCAGACCCAGGACTCGGTGGAGAGACTTTGTCTCCCAGCTGGTCTGGGAACGCCTTGGTATCCCCTCTGAAGAGCTGGAGCAGGTGGCTGGAGAGAGGGAAGTCTGGGCTTCTCTGCTTGAACTGCTGCCTCCGCGACCCGGACCTCCGGAAAAGCGGTAGAAGATGGATGGATGGATGGATGGATATATGTACTGTAGAAATATATATTCTCTGCATCAACAATGTACTATACATGCATTCGTGTAGTATTGCACTGGGAATTGCACTGACAATAAACCTGTGAAGTTTTAGCAGATGTCTCTTTTTTATATATGTGAAGGTTACCACCATGTGGCACAAATTAAATACTGAAAGACTGGAAAAGCTGTCTAAGAACAATCCAGCAGTTTGAGAAATCACTTTTGGTTTGGTGTAAGTCTGTCAACAAAATTATGAACCATAAAGCAGTTTGTGTTAAGTGTTAAATCCCATTAAACCTAATCCGGGGGCTTCCAACCAGTTGTCATGGGGGGCCAAGACCCTGCAGGTTCTCTCTTCTACCCAGTCTCTTCAGCAGGTGGTGTCACTGATCAGTCAGTGGAAGAAGTTCAGTGGAATCTGCTGTTGAAGACACAGGTTGGTGGTAAAGCCTGCAGGGTCTTGGCCCTCCGTGGCACATGATTAGACACCCCCACCCAAACCCATTATGATGAAGAGCAGATGCTAATATGACCCAGAATTCCTCCATATACATCCAACAATACAGTCTTCAGTTAATAAAATAATTGTGCTGGTTACTTTTTTCTTAAAAATGAGCCATTATTTTCAAGGTCACAGATAAATCCTTTGTACAGTTGACTCTTTTCCCACCGGTGTCTTAACAGACAAAATGGAAAATCATGATGCAAACACTTAAGTCACTAAATTCTTTATTACAATCAGCAGCAAATTCCAGATTATTCAGAATGTGCAAAATTCAAACTGTAAAAAAGAATAAAACTGGAATGGGTCACACACGGCTGCCACGCTCCCTCACTGAGAAGCAACCGGATCGGCCCCTGGTCCTGGTCCAGCAGATCTTCAGCCTGCATCTCTGTAAATAGTGAGGCAAGGTCCAGTTGGGGTGGACATTTTCCGTCTTGCCTAGACAAAAGACAAATGGGTGCTGGTTAGTTAAAGCAAATTTAAAACATATTTGGGAAATACACTTGTTGCTAAAAGCCAGTGGTGGAATGTGAATTAATGAATGAATCTTTATTTTGGATTGATTAAAGGTAAAGATTAAAAGAAAATAGAATATCCGGTCTGGACGCCATGGTGATAGCAACTTAATGCTGAAGCTCCCAGACCCAATCCAAGGAAAACATCTTCAAAATCAGACTTAACGGATTTTTGGAAGAATAAAAATCAAAAGACAAAAACACCATGCCTAACCAAAAACAGAAGAAACTGACATTCCCCAGGCCAGGACGCGCAGCGGCCGCAGAATCTGAACCGGAGGACCTCCGTTCAGAAGACGAGGAGCTGAACCTAGCTAACAAGAAAGTTAGCTTGAAATCGCTATTTGATGAATTATGACGATTTCGGGCCGAATTTCATGAATTCAGAGAGGAATTAAAAAGGACGAACAGCAGAATGGACCAGGCCGAAAACCGAATCTTGGAAGCTGAAGAAAGAATAAAAGTGCTTGAAGATTCTATGCTGGATTTACACAAAAAACAGTCAAGGCTGGAGGCTAAGCTAACCGACCAAGAAGGAAGACAGAGACGAGACAACATCAGAATTCACGGTCTGAAAGAAGGAGCTGAAGATAGTTTCAACACAATGGCGGAATGCGTGGAATCCTTATTGAGAGAGAAGTTGGATATTCCACAAACCACTGATTTGAAGATAGAAAAGGCCCATCGTACATTAGCCGCAAAGCCAGTGGCAGAAGCGCCCCCACGTTCGGTGGTGGTAAGATTCTCCAATTTCAAAATAAAACAAGAGGTTGTAAGACGGGCTTGGCAGAAAAAAGGATTTATGCATCAAGAGAGAAAAGTCTTCGTGGAGCACGATTACGCCCCGGAGGTTCTTAAAAAGCAACGGGAATATAACAACGCCAAAAAGGTTCTACGGGAACAGAATCGACGCCATTTCCTGCGAAGTTAAGGGTCTTTTACGGTGAAGAGTCATGTCTCTATAATTCGGCGGAAGAAGCAACAATTGACATGGCGAGAAGAGGGCTCCCGGTATCGGTGTTTAAACCCGCAGCGGACCTCAGCGAGAGGATCAGGACTCAAACGTGGTCCACTCAGAGACCTTCAAAATCCACGGGCCAGCAGCGGGAAACCCAGCCCCAGAGCTACAAAGATAAGCTTTCCAGTTCCAGGAAGGAATAGCGACCTTTTTGTTTTTTTTCTTTTCAGTCATTCTGCACTTCCATCCCCCCTCCTACAAGGTAACAAACATTAAAGGAGATGCAGAATCAGCATGTGGTAAAACCTTTCATGGAGCAGTTATAGCATTAGAAACAAATGTCTTCTTAATTTAAAGGAAAAAAAAAAATCTTGTTAAAATAGAAATGTAACAATGACCCACATGTTCATACTGTATTAGAGTGAATGTTTGCTGTGATGGGGGTGGGAGGGTGCACACAATCTCATAGGGTATAGGCATAAAAAAAAAAAAAAATCATTACAAATTCGGATTGGGATCTGAAATTCACGTTAAAAACATGGGACAACTTACAGGGGTAAGAGAGGGCCCTCAACACGTAACAGAGTTGGAGGAATTTCCCTCAGAGCCTACACTCCATCAGGGCTCTTACAGGGTCTTTAAAGAGACCCCAGCTCAGGAAGTTTTTTTTTTGACAGTTTTTTGTTTTAAAGTTTCGTACACTATGTTCTTTATGTTTTTTATGTTCTTAATGTTCATTCAGTTTCTGAGTAGCAAAAAAGAGGGCCACCACACTGTTATACTAAATAAGAAAATACAATGGAGAAACAGGGTGTAACCAAGATAGCCTCATATAATGTAAAAGGGATCCTGAATCCAGTTAAAAGATCCAAGATTCTACGCAAAATGAAAAAAGACAAAGCAGAAATAATATTCTTACAAGAAACCCACCTAACAGACGTGGAACACACTAAACTCAATAGACAAGGGTTTAAAATGATCTCTTCATCTTCATATAAGTCAGGGAGGAGGAGGGGAGTAGCGATATTGATATCAACCAAAATTACATTTGAAAAAAAATCAGAACACAAAGATAAAGAAGGGAGGTACAGTTTGGTAATTGGGCGGCTAGAGGGAGAAGATATCACCCTGCTGAATGTATATGCACCACCAGGGGCTAAATGGAAATTTTATAAAAATGTATTCGACCTAATGATAACTAAAGCCCAAGGTTTAGTGATATGTGGTGGAGACTTCAATCTAAGACTGAATCCATACTGGGATGCAACAGGTAATTCTTCACATCAAAATAACACTCAAAGTAGGAAAACTCGGATGCTATTAAAAGAAATGGGAATCTGTGACGTATGGAGGGAATTCAACCCCAATGTAAAAGATTATACTTTTTATTCAACGCCACATTCATCTTACTCAAGGATTGATTACTTTTTTATGTTTAATAGAGACATTGGAAGAGTAAAAACATGTATAATAGGACTGATGGATCTCTCTGACCACAGTCCGATCTATATGGACTTAAACATCCAAAAATACACAAATAATACATTTTCCTGGAGGTTGAACTCAAATGTCCTGAAAGGACCACTGAAAGATGAATTGGAATCAGATATTCTCAGATATTTGGAAGAAAACGATAATGGAGAAGTATCCCCTTTAATACTGTGGGATGCGTGCAAAGCTGTAATAAGGGGAAAAATTATTGCAAAACTGGCAACCCAAAAGAAACTGAGACAAGAAAAACTAATCACACTAGAGTCAGAACTCAAGAACCTAGAAAAAGAACACAAAAACAACACTCATTCTAATGGCTCACTCAAGATTAAAGAAATTAAAAATCAAATAAATGAGATCTACACAATAGAAATCCAGAAGAAACTTACATTTCTGAAACAAAAACACTATGAAGCAGGCAGTAAATCGGCAAAATTACTAGCCTATAAATTGAGGAAACAACAAACAGAAAGAGCAATCTACAAAATCAGAGACCCAGTATCAAAGGAAATAAAATTCAGAATTCAGGATATTCTTAAAAGCTTCGAGAATTACTATAAGAACTTATACTCCCACAAAAAACATAAAAACGCATCCGAGACATTCCTAAACACATTAAACCTTCCCCAACTTACGGAATCACAAAATAAAACACTACTGTCAGAAATACAACCTAAAGAATTGGAAAAAGCAATTACGAAACTTAAAGCTAACAAATCCCCAGGAGCAGATGGCTATACAGCAGAATGGTACAAAACCTTTAAACAGCAACTATCTCCTCTCCTTCTGAAAACATTTAACTATGTCCTCCACACAGGGGAAATCCCCCCCTCCTGGAGAGAAGGGGTCATTGCAGTTATACCTAAACCTGAGAAGGATAAACTAGAATGCTCCAACTACAGACCAATCAGTGTATTAAATCAGGACTACTGTGGTGGTTCGGTTAACCCCCACAACAGATTAAGGACACTCAGCTCTCTTCTCTTGGTTTTTTCTGCTGCACTACTGATATGTAGATGTGCTTTGGTGTAACCCCCACAAACAGACTGGTCAAACACAGCGCTCGGCTAGAGCAAATAACAGAACAGTGAAATGTGTATTAATGTCTACAGGCAGACTCGTTTCGTCTGGCTTACTTCTGTGATGTTAATGTTGCCTTTCATGCATTGTGCTCATGCGTCCTGTCCTCACTGTGACCTAGGGACTGAGATCAATATGTCTCTCAAATGCAAATGTCTTATGCCTGTTGTTATCTCTTTGATCATACCAACTGCTGGGGTATGCCCTTGATGTATTGTTGTGGTCAAGTATATATGCTGCAACCCTGTAATGCAAACTTTCTCACTTCTGCAACTGCGGGACACACACACCGTGTGTCCTCTCTCCTCTTTGACAGCTGGAGGAATGAGGCTTCAGCCTGCTCACAATATGGGGCTGGAGCCGAGTTCTGATGAAGGTGGATGATAATAAAGCTATTTAAAAATCCAACGCTGCCTTTATTTTATCATCCTCTTCACTGGTGACCCCTTGAAGACGCACACGCTTTGTGCGACGCAGCCTTCTGATTTGGACGGCCACGCTGGCGAACCGACGCTGACAAAAACACGCTGCCAGCGAACACAGCAGCCTGACGAGCTGCTCTCCCTTCGGCTTCAGGGAGACCTCGACGCGGAGCCAACACAGGCGAGCCGTTCTCCGGACATCACCCACGACCGGGAAAACTGCAGAAGACGGCATGGCGCGACCCTCGCCTGAGATCGGGACGTCCATGCTGGACCAGCCGAGGGACACAGAACGTTTTTTCCCTCTCACCGCTACTCCTCCCGCTCAGCGATCCTACTCATCTACCCGAGCCTGAGGAACAAAGATCATCTATTCCCTCCCACTGCTCCAACGCATCTGCATGAGCCTGAGGGACAAAAGATCGTCTATTTCCTCTCACCGCTCCAACGCACCACGGCCAATCTGCAGCCACAGCTCAATCCGGATTTTATCGGCGCCGTCTGCGCCGATCTCCGCCAAGATTCTGCACCCTGACTCGCCACTCCAGCGGCCCACCCAAGCACGGAACCCCCGCGCGCGCACCGGGGAGTTACGAGGACGGCACACCACGCACGGGGCAATAAAGGCTACAGAGACCGCCATCGTCCTCTGCCGCTGCAGATGCCCGAGAAATACGGCCGATTGTCAGCCTCGGAACCTTCAGGGCTGCCCGTTCACCTGAAGCAAGCACGCAGCTCGCCACTGGATTTTCTAATGGTCTCAGCCACGGCACAAAGGGATTTCAGCCGTCAGCTGTTCCCGG
Organism: Pholidichthys leucotaenia; assembly: GCA_020510985.1. NCBI lineage: Eukaryota > Metazoa > Chordata > Actinopteri > Cichliformes > Pholidichthyidae > Pholidichthys > Pholidichthys leucotaenia. The sequence continues at coordinate 157,515,269 of CM035844.1, forward strand.
GGGGCTTTGGGGTTGCTCCTGCACCTAAAGTCAACATGCCAGTCCCTCTGCTTTTGTTTCTTTTTTTTTTCTTACAGCCGCTCCTGCTTTTCTTCATGGCCACGGGAGGAGTCAGAGACAAATTTTTCTTCTTGTGGACCTCTGCACGTTCAACGGGACAGCCCTTCGACATCGCGGACCCACAAGCAATTTTTGCGCGGCTCGGACGAGTTCACCGTCCCCCTGCCGGCACTTACTCCCCTCCTCCCTCCCCCTCCACCTGCAGTGAGCTTCTCCCACAGCTCGCTCCCATAGAGGGATTATCGAGGTCTCGGCCCCCTGCCGTGCCCTCTGGGGGGGAGCGTGTGTGGCGGTTCGGTTAACCCCCACAACAGATTAAGGACACTCAGCTCTCTTCTCTTGGTTTTTTCTGCTGCACTACTGATATGTAGATGTGCTTTGGTGTAACCCCCACAAACAGACTGGTCAAACACAGCGCTCGGCTAGAGCAAATAACAGAACAGTGAAATGTGTATTAATGTCTACAGGCAGACTCGTTTCGTCTGGCTTACTTCTGTGATGTTAATGTTGCCTTTCATGCATTGTGCTCATGCGTCCTGTCCTCACTGTGACCTAGGGACTGAGATCAATATGTCTCTCAAATGCAAATGTCTTATGCCTGTTCTGTTATCTCTTTGATCATACCAACTGCTGGGGTATGCCCTTGATGTATTGTTGTGGTCAAGTATATATGCTGCAACCCTGTAATGCAAACTTTCTCACTTCTGCAACGGCGGGACACACACACCGTGTGTCCTCTCTCCTCTTTGAGAGCTGGAGGAATGAGGCTTCAGCCTGCTCACACTATGGGGCTTGAGCTGAGTTCTGATGAAGGCGGATGATAATAAAGCTATTTAAAAATCCAACGCTGCCTTTATTTTATCATCCTCTTCACTATAAGCTTTTTACCATTATCCTTGCCAAAACGTTAGAAAACATACTGACAGACTTAATTCACTTAGACCAAACGGGTTTTATAAGACAAAGACAGACACAAGACAACATTAGACGCACTTTACACATAATTCATCATATAAAAAAATATAACTTAAATGCAGTCATATTGGGATTAGATACTGAAAAAGCATTCGATTCGGTTGACTGGTCTTTCCTATATAGAATCTTATCCAGTTTCAATTTTCATAACAATTTCATTAGAACTATACAGGCATTATATAAAAAACCAACAGCTAAAATAAGGATTAACGGTAATTTATCATCATCTTTTGAGCTGGAAAGAGGATGTCGTCAGGGCTGCCCCCTGTCTCCACTGCTCTTTGCAATCTTCATAGAACCTCTGAGCCAATGGATAAAACAAAATCAAGAAATTCAAGGTATTACACTTGGTCAGAAGGAACATAAAATAGCACTCTTTGCTGATGACATTTTAATATACCTAGGGCAGCCGGACACTTCTTTACCAGAACTAATCTCAGTTTTTTCAGACTATGGAGATTTATCGGGGTACAAATTAAACATGCATAAAACCCAAGTTTTAACATTCAACTATGACCCAAATCATTATTCACTAAGTGAACTCAAAACTAACTGGGAGTTGGAATCTATGAAATATCTGGGGGTCAATATCCCGAAACAACTCAACAAAATTATAACACTAAACTATGATCCACTGGTGACAAAAATAAAATCTGACCTAGCAAGATGGAATATGATACCATTCTTAGGTACTGCACAAAGAATTGAAGCAGTCAAAATGAATATACTTCCACGTCTTCTATACCTTTTCCAAACAATACCGGTAGAACCTCCCCAAAAAACATGGCAGGAGCTGGACAGAAGGATCTCAAGATTCATATGGCAGGGCAAGAGACCTAGAATCAGATATAGAACCTTACAGCTAAACAAAGACAAAGGTGGGCTCACGCTGCCAAATATCAGGGACTATTTTAAAGCCGCACAAATTAAAACTTTAATAGAGATATGTAACCCAGTCTACACTGCACAATGGAAGGAGATCGAATGCCAAATAACAAGTGACATCCCCCTACAGGCGATAATAGGGAACAATGCCTTACCTAAACTCTTGAATAACACTAACCCGTGGATAGAGACCCCGCTAAAAATTTGGTTTAAGATAGTCAGAGAGAATCAAGCTAAAGAGCCCTATCGACTTCTGCAATGGATTGCCTATGATCAAGACTTTACCCCCAATAAAACAGACACTAGATTTAAAGAGTGGAAAGAGAAAGGGCTGATAAAATATTACGATTTTTTTAAGGGGCAAACTTTAAGAAGTTTTGAAGATTTGAAAAAACAAGGTCTAATAAATCAAGACCTTTACAGGTTCTTTCAGCTTAGACACCACATAAACAATAGAATAGAAACAATAGAACAAGGTAGAAGAATTAAGACTGCTGATGCGATTCAAGGACCTCGTTTCCTCGTCTGTCATCTGCTTCTCTGAGACCTGGCTTAAAGAGAACATTCCAGATTGCGCAATCAGCCTCGAGGGATTTCAGCTGTATCGTGCAGATCGTGTCACAGAGCTCTCCGGTAAGTCTATTGGAGGAGGAGTGTGCTTCTATATTAACAACAGCTGGTGCTCTGATGTAACGGTGATTTCCAAACACTGTTCTCCCGCCCTGGAATTTCTTTTTATTAACTGCAAGCCATTTTATTCCCCGCGCGAGTTTGCCTCATTCATCCTCGCCGCTGTGTACGTCCCTCCCGACGCGGACACGCGCGAAGCTCAGCGCGTGCTCGCAGATCACATCCAACTTACGGAGCGGAACTTTCCAGACTCCCTGGTTATTGTGTTGGGCGATTTTAACCAGAGCAATCTGAGTCACGAGCTCCCCCGCTACAAACAGTTTATTAAATGTCCAACCAGAGGAAATAACACGCTAGATCACTGTTACACCACAGTGAAAGACGCATATCGCGCTGTTCCCCGCACTGCGCTGGGTCTATCTGATCACGTGATGGTCCACCTCATCCCCACATACAGACAAAGACTGAAACTCACTAAACCTGTTGTGACCACTACAAAGAAATTGACCAGTGAAGCTGGAGAGAAACTGAACACATGCATGGAAATAACTGACTGGGGCATGTTTAAAAGAGCCACACATGATCTTAATGAGTACACAGACACTGTGAACTCATATATCAACTTCTGTGAGGAGGACATTCTCCCATCGCGCACCAGGGTGAGATATTCTAATGACAAGCCCTGGTTCACAGCTAAGCTCAGACGGATCAGGAAAGAGAAGGAAGCAGCGTTGAAAAGTGGAGACAGGGACTGCTACAGAGAGGTCAAATATCGGTTTAACAGAGAACTGAGGAGAGCTAAATCTGTGTATTCTGAGAAACTCCAGCAGCAGTTCACTGCTAATGACTCAGCTTCTGTGTGGAGAGGACTGAGGCAAATCACCAACTATCGGCCTCAGGCTTCTAAAGGTCAGGATGACAAAGCCCTTTGTCAAAAACTGTCCCAACATTACGCCCGTTTTGACACCTCGTCAGCTGTGTCCAACTCACCCACTCCACCCAGCTCCACTGCCTCCTCAGCCCCTAATTCATCAAAAGCGGTCCACCCCTCCTCCTCCTCCTCCTCCCCCCCTCCCCTTGTCATCAGTGAGCAGGACGTGCACAGACAGTTCTCCAGACTGAACCCGCACAAGGCCCCCGGGCCGGACGGTGTGTCTCCCTCCACCCTGAGACACTGTGCGAAAGAGCTGGCTCCTGTCTTCACAGACATTTTTAACACCTCCCTTAAGCAATGTCACGTGCCGACCTGCCTCAAATCCTCCACCATCATCCCTGTCCCCAAGAAGCCACGGATTGCTGAACTTAACGACTTCAGACCTGTAGCACTCACCTCTGTAGTCATGAAGTCCTTTGAGCGCCTGGTCCTGTCTCACCTCAAGTCCATCACCACACCCCTCCTAGACCCGCTGCAGTTTGCCTACCGTGCTAACAGGTCTGTGGATGACGCAGTCAACCTGGCCCTCCACTCCATCCTGCAGCACCTGGACTCCCCGGGAACCTACGCCAGGATCCTGTTTGTGGACTTCAGCTCCGCATTCAACACCATCCGCCCCGATCTGCTCCAGGACAAGCTGTCCCTGCTCAACGTGCCTGACTCCCTCTGCAGGTGGATCACCGACTTCCTGACGGACCGGAGACAGCATGTGCGGCTGGGGAAGTCTGTCTCAGACTCTGTTAGCATCAGCATTGGATCACCCCAGGGCTGTGTACTTTCCCCCCTACTCTTCTCCCTTTACACCAACTCCTGCACCTCCTCCCACCAGTCTGTTAAGCTGATTAAGTTTGCGGACGACACCACCCTCATCGGGCTCATCTCCAACGGTGACGAGTCCGCCTACAGGGAAGAGGTGACCCAGCTGGTGTCCTGGTGCAGCCACAACAACCTGCAGCTGAATGCTCTGAAGACAGCGGAGATGATTGTGGACTTCAGGAAAGTCACAACCCCCCTGCCCCCCCTCACCATCACAGGCTCTCCCATCACCATTGCAGATTCCTTCTGCTTCTTGGGCACCACCATCACCCGAGACCTCAAATGGGAGCCAACCATCAGCTCCCTCATCAAAAAGGCCCAGCAGAGGATGTTCTTTCTGCGGCAGCTGAGGAAGCTCAAGCTACCCACCAAGATGTTAGTGCAGTTCTACACGGCCATCATCGAGTCCATCCTCACCTCCTCCATAACTGTGTGGTATGCAGGAGCCACTGCCAGGGACAGACTAAGGCTGCAGCGCGTCGTGCGCACTGCTGAGAAGGTGATAGGCTGCGAGCTCCCATCTCTCCAGGACCTGTACATCTCCAGGACCCGAAGGCGTGCTGGCCGGATCATAGCCGATCCTTCACATCCCGGTCACGTACTGTTTGCTCCCCTCCCCTCAAGTAGAAGACTTCGGTCCATTCGGACTAAAACCTCCCGGCACATGAACAGCTTTTTCCCCTCTGCCATCAGACTGCTGAACATTAAGTGACTTTTTGACTCTCGTGCACTATGTACAGCAGCTCAACCAGACTCACGTCATTCATCACTGTTTTCTGTTGCATTATCGACTGCACTATGTGGTACTTCACATTATCTGTTACTTGCTAATTTTTTAAAACTGCCTTGACTAGTACTACTCATTATTACTAGTATTGTTATTATTATTATTATCATTATTACTTATTATTACTTATTTTTCTACACTTATTGCACGTTTTCAGTCCTTTAGTTTTTTAGTTTATCTCTTTTTCTCATCATGTTTTTAATGTTGCAGCATGGCATCGAGACAAATTCCTAGTTTGTGTACTACATGAACAATGGCAATAAATCTGATTCTGATTCTGATTCTGATTCAATATACTTAAAAAGGAGGATTTGGAAAGGGCCCAGTCAGGTGTTCTGAAGGTCTTCTTAATGGCATATAAAGGGATCCCAGGGATCAGATACATTTCTAAAATATACCAAGGTCTTCAAGACTTAAAAGGAGACAACACATCATATATAAAAGAGAGATGGGAAAAAGAGGGGAATTTCACTTTACAATTGGAAATATGGGAAAAGCTAAATAAACAGCAATGGAAAAGTACCTCATCCCTGCAGTGGAGAGAATTTGGATGGAAAAATTTGGTAAGATTTTTCAGAACACCTGCACAAAACAAATTTACCCATAAGGGGTTGAACTGTTGGCGCTTGTGTGGTGAAAAGACTGCAAATCATTTTCATGTGTTTTGGTCATGCCCAGTTATCCACCAATATTGGACCAATGTACAGACAATATTGGGGAAAATATTCAAAATAACAGTTCCCTTTTCTTTTGTAACTTTGTATTTGGGTTTACTACCGGACTCACTGGAAAGACGAGGAGATAAATACTTATTCAATGTTTTAATATTGGCAAGTAAAAAAGCCCTAACTAAAAAATGGATGCTGAAGGACTGTCCTACACCTGAAGATTGGATTAATGTGATTCAAGACATTTACTCGATGGAAAAGTTGACATTCATACTGAGACAGGACATGGATGGGTTCATGAACTTTTGGCAACCCTGGATCGCATATGTGTCTTCCATTAGATCTAATCTTTGACAAATACCATTTCAATAATGGTCCCCCTCTTTGTTCCAACGCTACTCAGATGCTCTTTTACTTTTAATTACTTAATTTTCTGTTTGTTTGTTTTTTGCTGTTCTGTTTGTTTGTTTGTTCGTTTTTTTAATTTTATTCTCTTTAATTTCACTTTTTCTTTCACTTTAAAAAAAAAGGGGTGTTGTAATAATTATCCTACCAATGTTGTCAAATAGCAAAAAATAAGGGAACATGTGATGAAAATGTAAACAATGCAATGCTGTAATGACCTGTATACCCTTTACAAAAACTTAAATTAAAAAAAAAAAGAAAATAGAATAATATAACTGACATAACGCACGGCTCAGGAGACGCACACACACAGGCTCAGAGAAGTTCAAATAGTTTATTAGCAACAGGAGTGAATGGATGTGTGTCTGCGGGATGTAAATGTATTGGTGGCGGCGTCTGCTTCGGGCACAGAGGCAGGAGACCGTACAGCCGGCAACCCTATGGGAGAGAGCACAAGGAGAAAGGGTGACGGGCACACACCAACACAGGAGGAGAATGAGCGAGAGAGGAGCTTACTTGGAAGAGACAGATGACTGGCACCACAAGGACGGGACCCGGTAGACAGCCACCTGCAGGACTCGGTGCAGCAGCGAGGAATGGGCGAGGGAGGGACGTTGTCCGCCGCCAAGGAATCCACCTGTGCACAGGGGAGCAGACTGGGAAGGAAAGGAGGTAAGGACTTCTTACCAAAATGTTACGCTGAAGAAGAGGTTTGACTCACGATGATGAGTGACGAAGTCTGACGGCTTCAGGCCGAAGCTCAGGGCGAGGCGGCTTATATCCCTCGCCGCTGATGACGAGCAGGTGTGCGAGCAGGTGGCACCGCTGATGAGCGGCGCGGCGTGACAGTACTCCCCTCTCTAGCAGCGCCTCCTGGCGATGGCTTCTCTGGGTGCGCTCGGTGGAAGTCAGCGATGAGCGATGGGTCCAACACGAACGACGAGGGTACCCACTGTCGATGCTCGGGCCCATAGCCCTCCCAGTCCACCAAGTACTGCAACCCACGACCCCGACGCCGGGAGTCCAGGATGGAGGCAACGGACCAGGC
>CM035844.1:157522576-157736945 GCA_020510985.1 Pholidichthys leucotaenia
TATCTGTTACTTGCTAATTTTTTAAAACTGCCTTGACTAGTACTACTCATTATTACTAGTATTGTTATTATTATTATTATCATTATTACTTATTATTACTTATTTTTCTACACTTATTGCACGTTTTCAGTCCTTTAGTTTTTTAGTTTATCTCTTTTTCTCATCATGTTTTTAATGTTGCAGCATGGCATCGAGACAAATTCCTAGTTTGTGTACTACATGAACAATGGCAATAAATCTGATTCTGATTCTGATTCTGATTCAATATACTTAAAAAGGAGGATTTGGAAAGGGCCCAGTCAGGTGTTCTGAAGGTCTTCTTAATGGCATATAAAGGGATCCCAGGGATCAGATACATTTCTAAAATATACCAAGGTCTTCAAGACTTAAAAGGAGACAACACATCATATATAAAAGAGAGATGGGAAAAAGAGGGGAATTTCACTTTACAATTGGAAATATGGGAAAAGCTAAATAAACAGCAATGGAAAAGTACCTCATCCCTGCAGTGGAGAGAATTTGGATGGAAAAATTTGGTAAGATTTTTCAGAACACCTGCACAAAACAAATTTACCCATAAGGGGTTGAACTGTTGGCGCTTGTGTGGTGAAAAGACTGCAAATCATTTTCATGTGTTTTGGTCATGCCCAGTTATCCACCAATATTGGACCAATGTACAGACAATATTGGGGAAAATATTCAAAATAACAGTTCCCTTTTCTTTTGTAACTTTGTATTTGGGTTTACTACCGGACTCACTGGAAAGACGAGGAGATAAATACTTATTCAATGTTTTAATATTGGCAAGTAAAAAAGCCCTAACTAAAAAATGGATGCTGAAGGACTGTCCTACACCTGAAGATTGGATTAATGTGATTCAAGACATTTACTCGATGGAAAAGTTGACATTCATACTGAGACAGGACATGGATGGGTTCATGAACTTTTGGCAACCCTGGATCGCATATGTGTCTTCCATTAGATCTAATCTTTGACAAATACCATTTCAATAATGGTCCCCCTCTTTGTTCCAACGCTACTCAGATGCTCTTTTACTTTTAATTACTTAATTTTCTGTTTGTTTGTTTTTTGCTGTTCTGTTTGTTTGTTTGTTCGTTTTTTTAATTTTATTCTCTTTAATTTCACTTTTTCTTTCACTTTAAAAAAAAAGGGGTGTTGTAATAATTATCCTACCAATGTTGTCAAATAGCAAAAAATAAGGGAACATGTGATGAAAATGTAAACAATGCAATGCTGTAATGACCTGTATACCCTTTACAAAAACTTAAATTAAAAAAAAAAAGAAAATAGAATAATATAACTGACATAACGCACGGCTCAGGAGACGCACACACACAGGCTCAGAGAAGTTCAAATAGTTTATTAGCAACAGGAGTGAATGGATGTGTGTCTGCGGGATGTAAATGTATTGGTGGCGGCGTCTGCTTCGGGCACAGAGGCAGGAGACCGTACAGCCGGCAACCCTATGGGAGAGAGCACAAGGAGAAAGGGTGACGGGCACACACCAACACAGGAGGAGAATGAGCGAGAGAGGAGCTTACTTGGAAGAGACAGATGACTGGCACCACAAGGACGGGACCCGGTAGACAGCCACCTGCAGGACTCGGTGCAGCAGCGAGGAATGGGCGAGGGAGGGACGTTGTCCGCCGCCAAGGAATCCACCTGTGCACAGGGGAGCAGACTGGGAAGGAAAGGAGGTAAGGACTTCTTACCAAAATGTTACGCTGAAGAAGAGGTTTGACTCACGATGATGAGTGACGAAGTCTGACGGCTTCAGGCCGAAGCTCAGGGCGAGGCGGCTTATATCCCTCGCCGCTGATGACGAGCAGGTGTGCGAGCAGGTGGCACCGCTGATGAGCGGCGCGGCGTGACAGTACTCCCCTCTCTAGCAGCGCCTCCTGGCGATGGCTTCTCTGGGTGCGCTCGGTGGAAGTCAGCGATGAGCGATGGGTCCAACACGAACGACGAGGGTACCCACTGTCGATGCTCGGGCCCATAGCCCTCCCAGTCCACCAAGTACTGCAACCCACGACCCCGACGCCGGGAGTCCAGGATGGAGGCAACGGACCAGGCCGGATGGCCATTAATCATCCGAGGCGCGGGTTGCGCAGCAGGAGGAGGGCAAAGGGGGTCGGAGACTGCCAGCTTCACCTTGGACACGTGGAAGGTGGGATGGATGCGGAGGGAGGGGGGAATAGCCACACGCACAGATACCGGGTTGATGATCCAGGTGATGGGGTAGGGTCCCATAAACCGCTGTGCCAGCTTCCTCCTCTCGCCTTTCAATGTCACGTCCTGGGTTGACACGTAGACTCGTTGCCCAACTCTGTATGCCGGGGCAGGTCTTCTGTGCCGGTCCGCCACAGTTCTGTTACGCTCCGCCGTGCGTAAAAGCGCATTACGTGCTGATGCCCAGATGGAGCGGAACTGCCTGAGATGCGCCCTAACTGAGGGGACAGTTACCTCACTCTCCTGCGCCGGGAACAGCGGGGGGTCATAACCCAGGGACGCCTTGAAGGGGGACATCCCTGTAGCAGAAGAGCGAGCGGTGTTGTGGGCGTATTCAACCCAGGCAAGATGGTTACTCCAGGACGTGGGTTTGGATGCTGTTACACAGCGGAGCGCAGCCTCCAGCTCCTGGTTGGTCCACTCACACTGCCCGTTGGATTGGGGGTGATGGCCGGAGGAGAGACTCACCTTGGCTCCGATGGCGTTACAAAACGATCTCCAAACCTCAGAGGAAAATTGGGGCCCCCGGTCCGAGACCACGTCCACCGGAATCCAGTGCAGCCTGACCACGTGTTGGATGAGGAGATCCGCCGTCTCCAGGGCAGTTGGAAGACCTCGTAAGGGGATGAAGTGCACAGCCTTGGAGAAGCGGTCCACGATGGTCAGGATGGTGTCGTAGGAATTAGAGACTGGGAGTCTGGTGACGAAATCCAAAGCGATGTGCGACCAGGGCCTGCCAGGGACGGGCAGGGGCTGGAGCAGACCCGCTGGAGGGGCGTTTCCCGACTTGTTGGTGGCACAAATTGGACAAGCCCGGGCGTAGCGGGCCGCATCCCTCCGCAGGCCCGGCCACCAAAAGGACCGCTGGAGGAGGTTTATCATCCGGGAGGAACCAGGGTGACAGGTGAGCTTGGAGGTGTGTAGCCAGTGGATGACCTCTCCTCGAACCGCAGATGGCACGAACAGCCTCCCCTCCGGCCAGGGTCAGGTTCCACTTCCTGCGCCTTCCGGATCTTGCCCTCAATGTCCCAGGAGATGGCTCCCATGACGCACGACCTGGGCAGGATGGTGTGGAGCGTGTCCTCCGACTCCTCGGGGGCGAACTGCCTAGAGAGGGCGTCGGGCAGGCCGTTCTTGGAGCCAGGCCTGAAGGTGATGGAAAACTGGAACCTGGCGAAGAACAAGGACCAGCGCGCCTGGCGGGCGTTCAGGCACTTGGCAGATCGAAGGTACTCCAAGTTCTTGTGGTCCGTCAGGACCACGAACGGCAGGTCCGCCCCCTCTAGCCAGTGGCGCCATTCTTGCAGCGCGAGCTTGATGGCCAGGAGCTCTCTGTCCCCCACGTCATAGTTTCTCTCTGCCGGGGACAAGCGCCGGGAGAAGAAGGCGCAGGGCCGTTTGGCGCCGTCGTCAGGCGACCGCTGAGATAGCACCGCCCCCACTCCCGTGTCCGAGGCGTCCACCTCCACGATGCACTGCAGCGCGGGGTCGACCTGGCGAAGGACCCGGGAGGAGGAGAACTCCGCCTTCAGCGCCTGAAAAGCAGCTGCGGCCTCTTCGGTCCACCGGAACGGGACCTTAGGGGACGTGAGACGGGTCAGTGGTCCGACGATGGAGCTGAAGTTAGGGACAAAGCGGCGGTAGAAGTTCGCGAAACCAACGAACTGTTGCACCTGTTTCCTCGATGCAGGTGTAGGCCATTCTACCACCGCCTTCACCTTCTCTGGGTCTGGACGCACCTGGTCGTGTGAGATGATGAATCCCAGGAAGGATGTAGTCTTAGCATAAAATTCACACTTTTCAGCCTTCACGTATAGCCGGTTCTCCAGCAGTCTTTGGAGGACCCGCCTCACATGGACCTGGTGCTCGTCCCTGGACTTGGAGAAGATGAGTATATCGTCCAGGTAGACGAACACAAAGAGGCCGATGAAGTCCCGGAGGACGTCATTGATGAGGCGCTGAAAGACGGCAGGAGCGTTGGTCAACCCGAACGGCATTACCAGGTATTCAAAGTGGCCATTCGGGGTACGGAAGGCTGTCTTCCACTCATCTCCCTCCTGGATCCGGACAAGGTGGTATGCGCTGCGTAGATCCAGCTTGGTGAACCAGGTCGCCCCCTGGAGGGAGTGGAAAGCAGTGTCCATGAGGGGCAGGGTGTAACGATCCTTCTCCGTGATGTCATTTAGAGCCCGATAGTCTATGCAAGGGCGGAGGGATCCGTCCTTCTTTCCAACGAAGAAGAACCCTGCCCCCACGGGTGATGACGATGGGCGGATTATCCCCACGCTCAGCGACTCCTTAAGGTAGGCGCTCATCGTCTCCTTCTCCGGCGCCGACAGACTGTAGAGCCGACCAGAAGGTAAGGGTGCCCCCTGGCGGAGGTTGATGGCGCAGTCATAGGGCTGATGAGGAGAGAGAGACATAGCTTTGGTCTTGCTAAATACCATACCCAGGTCGTGAAATTCCAGAGGCACCAGGGACAGGTCCGGGGGTGCAGCATCCGTAGCAGGGGAAGAAGCGGACGGAGAGCAGGCAGCGGACTGAAGACAGGTGCCCATGCAGAACGTGCTCCATGCCGACACCCCAGCTGACTTCCAATCCAGGACAGGGTTGTGGAGGCGTAGCCAGGGATACCCCAGGATGACGGGCGACACAGAGTTGGGCAGGATGAGAAAGGTTATCTCCTCCCGGTGGTTACCAGAGATGATCACCGGGACCGGGATGGTCTGGTGCGTGACTCTCCCAAGGGAAGCACGGGAGAGGTTGACCAGGGAGATGGGGTTTTTGAGCGCCTGGCAGCGGATGCCCAATCGGGTTGCCAGGCTTTGTGAAATAAAGCTGCCTTCTGCGCCCGAATCCACCAGTGCGTGGGTGAGATGCCCAGTGCGGTTGTGGCAGAAACGGATGGGCAGCTTCAATTGAGTGAGAGTATTTAACCGGTTGACATCCGCGAGGCCCCCTACAGTGACTCGCGGACCCCGCCGACTGGCTTTCCGTGGGCAAAGCTTCACCGTGTGTTGGTCATCTCCGCAATACATGCAGAGATCCAACTCACGGCGGCGTTGTTTCTCCGCAGGGGAAAGCTTTGTCCAGCCCGTCACCATCGGCTCCGACTCCTCGGGGCACGATGGTGGCGGCACCGCCAGGGGGCGAGCTTGGGACAGGCGCGGCGAGACTCCACAAGGGCGAGAAGAAGACGACTTCCGTCCCGAGGAGCGCTCGCGCAGCCTGTTGTCCAAACTAATCGCTAAGGATGTCAGCTCCGCTAGCGTCTCAGGGATATCCCGCCCAGCCAGTTCATCCCTCAGATCATCATTGAGACTGCGGAGGAAAAGGCCGCAGAGGGAGCGTTCCTCCCAGCCTAATTCCTCCGCCGCTACCCGGAAGTCGACCGCGTAGTCCGCTGCCAACCGGCTTCCCTGCTGGAGGGCGAGAAGCCGATCGACCTGGACCGTCTCGGTAAGAGTGTGGTCAAAGACCTCCAGGAAGCGTCTCACGAATTGGTCATATGTGAGGGTGGCATAACTGGGCCTCGCCATTACGGCGTAGGTCCATGTTAATGCTCGCCCCCCCAGGAGATTCCCGATATAACCAATTCGGCTATGATCTGAGGGAAAGTCTCCGGGCACATGGTGGAAAACGGACTCACACTGCATAATAAACCCCCGCGTTCCGCCGAGCTTACCGCTAAAGCGGGCGGGGGTTGGAATGGGCGTGAGCCGAACCGGTGCACCCGGAGCCTGCTGGACGGCCACTGGAGCTGCAGGAGCTGCGCCACCCTGACGAGCCGGGGGAAACGGCTGTTGGGGGTCCAAGCGGCCCAACCGGTTAGTTAAATTTAACAACTGATTAAAAATCACCTGTTGCTGATAGGCTATCTGATCCACTCGAGCCTCGAGAGTGGAAAACCGGTGTGCGAGCCCGCCGTCTGCCGAGCCGCTCTGCTGAAGCCGTACTGACATAACGCACGGCTCAGGAGACGCACAGACACAGGCTCAGAGAAGTTCAAATAGTTTATTAGCAACAGGAGTGAATGGATGTGTGTCTGCGGGATGTAAATGTATTGGTGGCGGCGTCTGCTTCGGGCACAGAGGCAGGAGACCGTACAGCCGGCAACCCTATGGGAGAGAGCACAAGGAGAAAGGGTGACGGGCACACACCAACACAGGAGGAGAATGAGCGAGAGAGGAGCTTACTTGGAAGAGACAGATGACTGGCACCACAAGGACAGGACCCGGTAGACAGCCACCTGCAGGACTCGGTGCAGCAGCGAGGAATGGGCGAGGGAGGGACGTTGTCCGCCGCCGAGGAATCCACCTGTGCACAGGGGAGCAGACTGGGAAGGAAAGGAGGTAAGGACTTCTTACCAAAATGTTGCGCTGAAGAAGAGGTTTGACTCACGATGATGAGTGACGAAGTCTGACGGCTTCAGGCCGAAGCTCAGGGCGAGGCGGCTTATATCCCTCACCGCTGATGACGAGCAGGTGTGCGAGCAGGTGGCACCGCTGATGAGCGGCACGGCGTGACAATAACAAAGGGAAAAAAATCTAAAAAGGTCAAATTAAACAATAACTCCTCTGATTATACAGTTCAACATAGGTTATCTGAAATGGGTGATGGCTGAAGCTGCAGCTTAAGGCCCTTTTCCACTAGCCCCGCTCAGCCCCGATTTGAAAACCCGGCTCTACCCACTTCGGTTCGGCCTCAGTTGCTTTTCAACTACTGCTGGCGCACCTGCTGGCAAACCTGCTGTGGGTGGGATTTGCTGAACAGCAGGCGGCGCCACACCCTCGTGACGTGAAACACACGCGACTGAATCCTCCACAACAAACATGGCTGATGACGAGGAGAGAAGGAAGGAGGAATGACTGTGACATGAAACTGGTTAAATCTATGGTGCTGACTTCTTGTGCTCTGCACAATCTGTGTGAGACTCATGGAGAGACGTTTGACACTACATTGGATGATGCAGTAGATGAACCAGTGGTGGCAGCGGCACAGAGAGCAGAGGAGCAGGGTGGTGATATTGTAGCGAACTCAATATAAGCACCCTACTTGGCTTGACAAGTGGGTTGACCCTATTGGCGACACAGGTAGAGTGCGGGACTCCGTTACAATATAACACGAGATGCAATACTTGTCTATTTTGTCCACATTTATGTGCATACATATTTCAAAAATGTTTTTTGTAAATAAAATGTTGTGCATGGTCCATCTACCTGTCCTCTTGTTCATAACGCTTATCTGTTAAGAAGGTGCGAAGCCATCAGCCTAATGATGAGTCCACACTTCTGTTGTGATAATTGCTCACGCTGAGCGCTCTGACAGCCCTGTACGCTGTGGGGGTCACACACAACGTGTTCCTCCCCACACTCTCAAATTTTTTTCCCGTATATTTTTCTCTTTGGCATACAGAAATGGCAATACGCCCGTATTTGCTAAAATTGCATTTTCCCCGTATTAAAATACGGCGAAACCGTATCACTTGACAGGTATGTAATTACATGCAGAAACACCGCACAGGCCATCTTCACAAAAATCCAGCTCGACAAGCCACTTTTGCTTAGGTGGAAATGCAAATTGAACTATAAATCATGTGCTGATACATGTCATATTTTCCCATGTAAAGGTCTCCCACTTTTACTTACAAATTGATTTTTAATTTTTGGGAAAAGGGAATATAAATTTTGCACTTGTTGGTAACAACAGTTGTGTGCAACAAAAACACAGTTGTGTATCCTTGTCCGATCTGTCTACTGTTATTAGTGCCAAATTTTTGCTAGATTCCTTCTTAATTTATTAAATTTTGACTGGCGATGCAACATTCAACTTACACGTACTTACCTTTAGCACTGTCTACAAGTTCAAGCACACCTGTACAACTGCTTATAACCTAAAAAATGTACCCGTTCAAGAGAAATGGATTCAGCATTGCAAATTTGTTTAAAATAAAAAAAAAAACTACCAAGACATTACGTTTCGTTGTGTTGTTAAAAATTAAATTACCATTAGAAGGCTATACACCTGACCTGATGAACAGCAGCATGTGGAGTGAACAGAGAATGGAATGTGTATGTAATTATTGGCTTTTCTCATACGCTGTCATAACAGATAAACCAGACTTTTGATGCAAACAATACAATTTTATTCCAGAAGCAAAATTTACAAACAAAAAAACAGACTGGGCGATGACATCTCTGCGAGCTCTTCCCTTTGTAACGCAGCGTCCTGTTCCAGGGCTTCATGCGCATCTGCCCGCACATCTGCGGCCACCTGTCGCAAATGCTGCATGTACTCCTGATTCTTGCCGCTGGTCATGTTGCCGTTCCAAGAGCTGCATCTCTTTGTCATGCATGTTGATCATCGCTAATGTAAGGTCAGCGATGGAGTTGTCTGTTTTCGTCTTGCCTAGATGGAAAGACAGAAAGGCATGGTCGTTAAAGCTGGATCACTACATATATTATGGAATTACACAGGTGAAAGTCTGTGGTGGAATGTCACTATTATATTATGCTTCATTGCTGTATATAAGCTGAACTGTCATGTTGCTGCCCCTCAGTAGAGCAGATTTTGCAACACGCAGTGTGCTGTCTTCGGCTGCAGCCCCCCTGCAAAACTAAAAAGGATTAAGATTAAGAATATGGATGGATGGATGGGTAATGTTTAAACTAGCTGCTTGTAGTGTGGCCGCAGAAATCTGAATGGGTTAATACAGTCAGCTGACGCGAAGCATTTCAATGAAGCATGTTGATTTCAATGGCAGTTCATGCACTTTGTTTGTCTAAAACAGGAATTACAACAGCACTTCAATCACCACACCTAAAAATGGTTGTGGAACACCGATAAGTGAAGACCAAAGAATAACCTTTTTGTACATTTAAAAAGACATTTTCAATTAATTAATATGCAGCTACAGGAAATTGCATTAATCAGTTTGGTACATAACTTGTTAGGCTCCAGCCCCCCCCACGACCTGTAAAGGATTACGCGGTAGAAGATGGATGGATGGATGGATTTTCGACCCTGGTTTCCGCTGCTGGACCTGTTTCAACCAAAAAAAAAAAAATCGTGGTTATTGTGCCTTACCGGCACTTGAACGTGATCCAGATGGAGCTGGTGATCCAGCTGGCGCTCAGCCAGACGCACACGCAGACGCAGCGCCAGGAGAGTCCGCTGTGTCAGTCATCTCCACTGAGGTGGACCCCTGTGATATGAAATGCAATTCTAGAAAGAAAATGCACACAATTTAAAACTTAACACCAAAGTGCAACATGTACACAACACTCTCAAGTTTTTAACCGGAATACAATACGCGTAATTCAGCGTTTTGTTCGCGCTAATACTTAACACAAAGCAAGCGTGAATCTGCAGTTGGCTGCAAAACAATACGCAAGCCTCAGTAACAACCATTACCCACAATCTAACAACCTTCCTATTTCTTAAAAACAGTGAGCTTGGCACAGAAAGGATCAAGTGGCGAAGAGATGCGCAATATCAAATAAACACTCACCATCCAAGGTTTCCAAGGCCGTGACCGTGACTGTGACCGTGACGGTGACCGTGTGGAGCCCAATGTCTCTCAGCGAACCACTTCCACTCCTTCCATCCGCTGAACTTGGAGCATTGTGGTCCTTCACTGCTCGGTAATCGCTTTTCAGCTTTTTCAGCTTCTCCCGACACTGTTTGGCAGTACGGATGTGCCCTTGGGAAGCCATCTGCTCGGACACCTGCATTTCGAGTAGATCCGTCCAACTCGCGCTGGATGCGATCGTCGCCTAATATAGAAAGAAAATTGTGCACCTCCTAATATATAATATTAGGAGTATATTATTATATAAGTATATTATACAGTATATTAATATAATATACCGTATTAAAGGGGCGCACTGTGTTCACTGCTGAACAATTACAAATGGCGGTCGTGGAGTAAATTCAGCAGAAAAAGTCGCTTTCATAACGTTACAACCTGATCAATCAGCGGCGACCAGTCTCTTAAAGTCATATCACAGCCCTACTCAGCCCGGTTAGACCCTGCTCTGGATCAGGTACGAAAAAAGTACCTGCTAACCGGTGCTGGGGCTAGTAGAAAAGCGCCTAAAGCGGGCTGAGTGGTGCGGTGTAGGGCCAAGTGAGGCTAGTGGAAAAGGGCCTTTATATTGCCCACCATATTTCATCCAAGAATTCAAAAGAAAAACAAAACAGGAGGGATTACAATTTGAATGTGACAATAAAGTACTTCGTTGTTGTATTTAACCACAGTTTTCATGTAGCTGCGCTTCGGTAGATTTTACAAGGGCTGCATTACATTAAAAATCATCTGCTTTTACTGTGGCTTCAGCAATCAGAATGAATTAATACATTCACTTGAATGGAATCTAGTGTGGCGGTTTGATTTAACCCCCACAACAGGCTAAAGACAGTCACCTCACATTCTGGTTGTTTCTGCTACAGTCTGCCGGTTATGCATGTCACTGCTTTGAGTTAATGTATCATCCATGTGTTATCCATGCATTGTGCTCATGCATCCTGTCTGTTCCTTTGATATGCAAATGCCAGATTGACTGCTGTGAAGGTCCTTTGATCTATTGTTTGAGTTGGGTATAAATGCTGTGCCAAGTTGTGATTCTGCCTCTCACTCTGACTACTGCATCTTGATTTCTGTACTGTGCTGAGACACACACGTGTCTCCTCTTGGAGAGCTGGAGGAAGGAAGCTGCAGCCTGCTCAAGCCATGGGCTGCAGCCGAGTTCTGATGAAGGCGGGTGATAATAAAGCTATTTAAAAATCCAACGCTGCCTTTATTCCATCATCCTCTTCACTAGTACTTTAACTGATGCTGTGAATAACCGAGTATGGAGTCACTCAGTCAAAATCTGAAGTATTTATCAAAAAACACAAACCAGGACTTTAACCAGGATTAACATATTTCATCGTTTTGCTCTCACAAGCGAATATTTATTTCAGCAGTTAGCACTAGCAAAAAAAAAAAAAAATGTTAGCTAAAACGTTAGCTTAAAAACGTTAGCCAGCACAGAACAGCACACAATTTAATGCACAGGACCAAAGTGCAATACAAAACACAAACCAGGACTTTAACCAGGATTAACATATTTCATCGTTTTGCTCTCACAAGTGAATATTTAGGAGAAGAAAAGCGTGATTCACCAGTTGGTACTAGCTAGCTAGCAAATAAAAACGTTAGCTTTAAAACGTTAGCCAGCACAGAACAGCACTGTAATGGCTCAAAAAAAGTGAGCTTACCACCAATAGGATAAATAAGCAAACAGATGCACATTATTACAAATCACTCACCATCCTTTGTCTACAGCTTATCCATAGAGCGGTTTCTATATGCTGTGCAGCCATAGGTCCGGGCCACTCCTCACTGTGGATCTGCCACAAAGCAGAGAAAACTCCGCACCTCTTCATTGGACCACTGTGTAGAGTGCCGCAAAACCTACAACGCTGTCTGTATTAATATCATATTTACTCCGTGACCGAGTTAGTCCATGACAATATTGCAAATGGCGGTTATCAGAAGACGGAGAAGACGGTCGCTTTCATGACGTTACGACCTGACCAATCAGCGGCGAGCAGTCAGTTCACGTCACTTCGCGGCCGAGTCGGGCCATGGATGGACCCTGCCCTAGATCAGGTACGAAAATAGCGCCTGCTAACCGGTGCTGGGGCTAATGGAAAGTGCACAAACGCAGGGGCACTGGTGCGGTGTTGGGGAAAGCGGGGCTAGTGGAAAAGTGCCATAAATGTCATGACTCGAGCACTATGCCTTGGTGCTCGGGTTATTCTTGTTAGGGTTTGACAGCGGCGTTATGATTCTAGCTCTCCGAGCTCTTATTGTGATAGTGTTCGGGGAGGCTTCCGCCCAGCTGTCAAACCCTCAACAGCTGTGCTGCATTTGTGGTCGTTAGCGCTCAGGCTATTTTAATCCACGCTGGCGATCGCATCTTCGCAGCAGTGTCTGTTCACTTTCCCAGTTCACTCACCGTCATGCTATGGATGCCTGGACTAATTCATACCACGCCTGCTTTTGGTTTGACCGTCGTTCCCCGGAACTAGTAAGTGTGCTGTATAGCCTTACCCCTCCCGGTGTGTATCGATCTCTGTGAGTCTCTGCCTTTGCAGCTCGTGTAATTATTATTTTCAACTACCTCGTCTGTCTGTGCTTGACCGTCTCCTCCTCTGGACCTGTAGTGAGCTGTTAGCCTTACACCTCCTGTTGTTTGTAGACTAAAGTGTCTTTGTCTCAGCAGACTGTGTTATCACTATATTTTCACCGTTAATAAAACTCACTGAACTCACTGGTGACTGTGTGGCATCTTATGGTGGCTCGCGAGAGCCACCCATGACAATAAAACTACTTTCAAACTAGAAAAGCACTCGGAGAGCGCAGACCTCCGCCAAGCACCACAGTTCCCCCCCATACAGTGTTTGTGTGTACGTTTTCAGATTCCTTGACCATGAAAACATATGACTAGCAATTGGATTTACAATGATAGGATTAGTGGTTCAGTAGTAAAAGCATTACCTGCTTGGCGGAGGTAATAAACTGAAGTGTTAGTGTTGTGTCCATCTCCTGCATCTGCAAACTCCCAGGCTGGGGGCGTTGCAATTGAATGAATGAATGAATTAATCTTTATTTCGAATAGATTAAGAGTACAGGTTAAAAGAAAGTGAATAATATAACAAAGGTGTGGAGAGCGTGAAATGAAGAGGCTGAATTTATTTCTCAATTCAGATTTATTGAACATCTCACATCTCCAACGATCTCTCAAACAGAAAAGAGATCGAACAACCCCAAACCCCCACTTTTATACCTGGGACATCAAAGAACAGAATCACATTGTCAACAAATCCCCCATCGACAATAACTCTCCCCCCAAGTCCCTTCTTCCTCCGCCTGACCCCAGGAGGTCAGGAAGTCCTTTCAGAGTCCTCAACAAAGGCACCTCCACCTCCTGCTGTTATCCCCAGGAGGTCCAGACACATTGTTCCTTGAAAGACGTGAGGTTACCAAATACATATGCAGTCTTAAGCATCTCAATCACTGTGCTATACATATGCAGTCAAACTATGTGTGCCACAAAAGGGGGTAATAAAATCCAACAAGGTCAAATTAGACAGTAACTCCTCTGATTATACAGTTCAACATAAGTTATCCGAAATGTGTGATGGCTGAATCCGCAGCTTATATTGCCCACCCATGTTCCATCCAAGAATTCAAAAGAAAAAACAAAAGAAATCATGACACAACCACGTACAACCCACAGGCCAATGGGTTATGCAAGCGTTTTCATAGATCAGTGAAAGCAGCACTGAGGGCTTCACTGACAGATGCAAATTAGGTAGACAGGTTGGCGTGGGTTTTATTCAAAATTCAAACGTTTATTTCAAACTCAGGGTTCATATTAAATGCAGAACTAAAACGAGTAGAAAATAAATAAATAAATAAATAAAAGTATATATAGATCAGCAGACACTCGGCGCTCTTGTAACAACAATAACATACAATATTGGACTCAGTATAAAATGGAACGCCACCACTTCCAAATGCTGGAGTGAAGTGTGAGTGACGAGTTGACAATTGCTGATATAAGATGATTGTTACATGGCAGCAACCTTCTCATCAAACTGTAAACATTCTTACGTATCAACTCGCCAAAAGACGGAATGTTCACGGACACAAACATCTTGCTTGCACTCGACCTTCGTGGTACATCTAATCTTTATTGGGGTTGCGCTCCGCGGCAAAAGATGATTTGGAATCTTCCCCGGCAGAGAGCTTCTTTTTGCGCAGCTACTATGGCTGACCGGGGAATTTCTGCCAAATAATCCGGCGGCGGACAGCTGCCCGTCTGAGCTTTTGCAGCGTAGCGCAAACACAGGCACACAGGCATGCTGCCGAGCCCTGCCCACCACTGTGTTCCACGTGCTTTTGTGCCTAAAACTTTGAAGAAGGCGGAGTTTGTGTTCGTCAGACACGACGAGCAGCGCCCTCCATTGGGCCTGCACACATGTTGAAAATGGCTGTATCTCACAATGTTAAAGAATCGTTTAAAAAATTCCTGTATCCAGACGGTGATCCGGATCATCCCCAAAATTTAATCAGTTCTTCCTTGTACCATTTCCAACAATGCCTGAAAGTTTCATTGAAATCCGTCCAAAACTTTTTGAGTTATCTTGCTAACCAACAGACAGACAAACAGATAGACAAACGCTGGCAAAAACATAACCTCCTCCTGGCCTCCGGCCCTCCTGGCCTCCGGCCTGGCGGAGGTAAAATTTGGTAAAGCTAGTCGGAGCAACATAAATTTTATGAGTTATCAACTTAAAAACTTGCCTTTAGGCTAACAGTTACTTATGAAGTAAGGGGTAATTAAAATAATCTTTAACTGAAGATGAAAAGATAATTCTCCCAACACAATATAGTTTGCTGGTTCAATATCATTTCAAATGATGTTGTCATAACTCAAAAAACTAATGGAAACTGTTGCATTAATTTTTTTGTTGAGTCTAAACAGATCTTTTTAGAGTGTGGGGGCCCTCTGTATTTGTGTACTCTGTTTTAAAACTTGAAACTTGCTCTGAATGAAAGGAAAGTTGATTCTGATAACCACCCACCTCTTCACAGCTTTGTTCAATGAGCATAAAAACCAGTAACTTCATAATTGGACAGAACGTCCTTGACAAATTCCCATGTCTGTGTAACAAAAAAATCCCAACATAACAGCAACACTCAGCACAAATCCCTTACTACTTTACCTACACTTTTAACATTCTCAAACCACTATAACTTTCTGCCATGGCCCCCTGTAATGCATGCTGATTTCTATTAGTGTGAGCATGTCTTTGCGCTTTATAATCAAACAGATGGAAATCTACGGACCGCAGATGTCTGAGCCAAGCTGAGGGCATGTTTCATCTCTGTGTTTGTCTCGTGATGATGGATATTCATGCACGGTGTTTGATCTGCAGAATGCGATCATTAATTACGAGTAAGTCCCTGTCGCTGAGATGATCTTCTAAATTCCTCATGCGTTATGTGAGTGACGGGTTTTTTTTTCTGTCTGCCAAGTACTCCACTTTGTCCTGCCTCCCAGACTCTGACTCTTTAACCCTTTCTTTCACTTTCTACACTCAGAGTCAAAGGGTCACGGATGTGCACTCACTCACTTTAATGTGGGGTCAGCTATAATATCTCAAATCCTTCAGAGGTCCCACAGTTTGACCAAACCCCTGCCACCACCAAAATCAATGCAAGTCCAGCAGTCAGAGTGCACGCTCATCAAAGGGCGCTTTCACATCCTTCAGTGCATGAAAATGAAGATTGTCTGGGCTTGGATGCTGGTCTAAGATTGTTTGGCTTTTGATTTAGGATTAGAGACGTGCACAAGTACGGGCTATTGTTGCCCAGGCAACAGCCCATTCACTGTCTTTGTCAGAGCCACCCCTCCTGAGAGAAAAAAATTAAAACAATAACCGTTGTTTCTCATTATACAACAGTAAGTTCCAAACAAGCAATTTGATTGAACAAAAGGGATTGCAGGAGTTACTATATTCCACGATAATTGCACTCCAACGTTTCACTGGATATGTATCACTCCGCTTCAAAGGTGTTCTAATAACCGAACTAACAGTTATTTACTGTCAAGTCTGCAGCCTTGAGAAATACAACACTTTGTTGGATACCTTAATTTCCACAGTGAGGCGCCGTTGGAAAAGATTTCTTACCTGACTTGGAAGTCCCACCGTTTTGAAAAAAACCTTATTCAGTTTACAAAGTCTGCCCTTGTATCAACATTGTTAGGCTATTTCACATCTGCTTAAAAAAATAGGCAGTACTTGAGTTGAATTTATTGTCTTGATTAACAAACCACAATACCCTTGTGGTGATGGACTCTGTTAAATCTGAAAATGACAAGAAAAAGTGAGCGAAGTGTGCCAAAGCCAAATCGCTAGCATGTTAACTAGCCAGCGGCATTGGTCACGTTTTGATCTCAGCTGTTCTGCGGTGAATGTTATATAGTAAAACGGCACATTATCGGGAAGTGTGGTGTGGTGACGTGCACTTCCTGTCGCGTCATCGCACCACCCTATATAAGGCAGAGGGCATCCATATTGCGGCCTCTTTGATCGGTGCCCTCTGCCAGGTGCCTGTTGTGTAACCACTGTTCTCATCCATCAATAAAGCTGTGTTCGCCAAGTCATCTTGCCTCATCCTTCACCCAGGTATTTTATCATACATAACAGTACTGGCTCAACAGGTGACCGGTCTGTTTTATAAACACTTACTTTTGCACTTGACAATACTTAATTTGTTTACATGTGTGTGAAATGACAATAAACTCTTCATGCTGATTGAGATGTTTAGAAACAATTACTGGCTACTTTTAGAAGGGACTACTTTTTTTCTCAGCTGCCCAAAACAACTGGTTAAACAAACAAATCATAATATTTTGTCTAGTATTGTTGTCATTTAAATAAATTGTGCTTACAGAAGTGTTGTATAAAAGCAATATTATACTCGAGGTCATTATGGTATCATGAGTATAGTAGCTATGGGTGTGACACGTCTAATGCCCGACGCGTAGTTACTATATTGATACCGTACTCCCTCTTGTGTAATATTGCTTAATTATAGTAGCCCTATAATTGCTGATATTACATATACTTTACATTTTCTGTTTTCCTATGGATTTCTCCATATTGTTATTGTACATGTGTGACTTTTTTACTCAAAAATTGCAACTTTCCTCATGAATTTGTGACAAATTTTGCACTTGTTTTGGGTTAGAGCAACAGTTCGACAAAATATCTGTGCACGTCCCTGTTTAGGATTCCTGGCCCTTCACATTCTCCACAGACCACAGGGCCACACACCCATGTCTAGGTTCCTGAGTATCAAAAACAACCCCAGACTTCAGTTCTGGCATTGCCCTCAGCCTCCGTCTCTGCATAACCCACCATGTTACACTTAAATGAGCAGCCAGTGTGACATATTTTACATACTCTGGTGTTTTCAGTCTCACTACAACTCCCTGAACATGATACACATGGAGGGCAAAGTAATCATTCTATGAATATGCTTCTGTGTGCAGCAACCTCTGTGCTCAGACATGCTTCAGCTTCATGGTGTTATTTCTGAAAAGTAATACCATGTCAGGAAAAAAAAAACCTTTTCAACAGCGGTACATTCAATTTAAGGCTTTTAAAATAAAATTTCAGATGAAGAATGAGGTTTTTGTTTTAGCAAAAGCCTTCTCACATGGAGAAAACAGCACTAACCACAGGTTTAAAACAAAATAAGGTTTAACATGATCAACCATATTTCACACTTGCAATAAAATCATTGTTATTCATCAGACTTGTGAAACATGACTTAAGGTTAGCTGAGGCTCATGACAGTTTTGATTTGAATAACAAAAGTTATGAAGTAGGTGTAAATCATAAATAAATGCTTTTTAAATAAATGCTAAAAACGAAGTGTGACTATAGAGACTTTTATGAGATTATTATGCTTTGAGGCAATGAAGGCATACGGTAATCATTCAGTGGGCTGCACGGTGGCGCAGTGGTTAGCACTGCGGCAGCACAGTTTACCCTTGGCCGGGGGATTGTGGGGATCGTGGGATCGTGGGTTCGATCCCAGCCCCCGACCAACAGTGATCTGTGTGGAGTTTGCATGTTCTCCCCGTGTTGCGTGGGTTTACTCCGGGATTTCTCCGGTTTCCTCCCACATGCCAAAAACATGCATGTTAGGTTAATTGGCTGTTCTAAATTGTCCCTAGATATCTGTTTCCTATAGGCCCTTAGAATAGAGGGTTATTATTAATGAAAGCGCTTTGAGTGGTCTTTGTGACTAGAAAAGCGCTATATAAGTGCAGGTTAGTTAGTTA
Organism: Pholidichthys leucotaenia; assembly: GCA_020510985.1. Lineage (NCBI taxonomy): Eukaryota > Metazoa > Chordata > Actinopteri > Cichliformes > Pholidichthyidae > Pholidichthys > Pholidichthys leucotaenia. Next base: position 157,540,741 of record CM035844.1, read on the forward strand.
GTTAGTTAGTTAGTGTATCTGTGTGTGGTTGTGTGTGTGTGTATCTGTCTGTTACCAGCTTTTCAGCTCACTAGAGGAACTAAAGGCTTGTATCATTATATCGCCATATTTTCTCAACTTTTAATTTGCCAGAATTTTGAGATGAGGCTTTTCAAAATAAACACAAATTTAACTCACCATTACGCCCTCAATGGAACCACAAAAAAGATATTGTAATAACTAGGCCGGGCCAGCAGAGGTTGCACTGTGGCAGCTGTACCTTGGTGCTTTCATTTCCTCATTATTTATTACTTTAAAGGTCCTATACGGTGCCTTTTCCAGGCATTAATTTTAAGTTGTGACAAGGACATATAAAACAAAAATCAATTCTGTGTTGCTGTACAGTTCTAAAGAGTTGTCCATGATCTCTGTCTAAAATAGTCATTTTTCAGCCTGTTAATGAGCCCCTAATGTGATTGGATAAAGGTTTTCTGAGTGGGCCAATCACAACTAAGGAGGTGTGTGTTTGTTTAGAGGACTAAAGGTGGGGTTTGTTTGTTTGCTATATTTGATATCATAAAGCCCAGTAAGTGCAGTCCACTCATTCCTTTCACAGTTTAACTAAAAGCAGTGTGTATGTCTTTATGAACAGAGCATTTTTTATATTTTAACAATGTACATGTGACCTATGGCTTTATTCTTTAAGGTTACAACAACCAACAAAAATACCATTTTGCACAATGCTGTCACTTTAAATTTGTATTTATTTTCCTTTTCAGTTTAATTCCCAGATTGTTTTATTTTCCTTTATAAAAATGTACTTCTATTTCTTTTGTTTGTTTTAACTTAATTTATTCTTTTAATTTTCCGTTATAATATTTAATTCAGAATGATATGATATTTTTCAAGGGCAGATAATAAAGTTTTAAAAGGGTAGTACAATACAAACATAAAATATAACTGCAAGCGACAAAACGGTTATCATCAGGTTCCAAGTAGATGTAGAGTTAAAGTGTCATGAGTCTGGGGGCAGTGTTCCACTGAGTTCAGACTCTCAACTTATTTCTGAGTTTTGTGTGTCTGTTATTATTATGTTGTCAGTTTCTATATATATTTTGGGTTTTTGTCACTTGTGCCCTCCTCTCCTCCAGACACTCCCACTAACTGCTCACAGTCTGTTCCCCAGTCATCTCAGCTGTAAGCAGATGTACTGTACCTCTAAATGTTTAAAATAATTTTTAAACATTTAGAGGTGAAAATCTTCCATAGTGTTGCTTTAAAATGCACAGGAGAGGCATGCTGTACTTCAGTTTTTCTTCAGAAGAAAATAAACTTCCCTGTCATTAAATGTGCCCCTCTCACAGTGCACAAACGGAGAGACTGGACCCAAACGCTGTAGCTGTAGATTGCAGTGATTTAATTGAGGCAAAAAACCAAAACATGACATGTGTACCATCAATCCCTCTGGCTCCAATCTATAAAATCACTCTTCACTTTAAAGAAATTGTTTCACCCAAAAGTCTGGTCAAGAATTGTTTCCTTCACCTAAGGACCACTGTTTGAAAACACATTCCATGGTAAAAAGGATGATAAGGATCACATTTCGTGCCAGGAACAGATTTAGTCTGCAATCATAAATCCCTGAACCTCTGCCCAACCAGACAGTTTTCTGCTTAAGTACTGTTTGAATTCTTCCAGATCCCTTGAGTAAATTCCACAGAGCACTAGGAATTATCCACAGTTCAACATTACCCTTTGGTGGACAGCTACAGAATTTGTTTGCATTACTTCTGTCAACTGCTGAACTATTTTTTTTTTTTTTTTTGACTGAACATCAACTCTCTCTTCAAGTTTTCATTCCTCAGGATAATTCTCAGGACACTGTTTGACGAGATGACCAACTCTGTGTTGGACAATGATGGGTTTGAAGTGTTTCATTATTCATTGATTTTAAATGTGTTTAATGCATGTTTGAAGGCATGTTTGAAAATGTTTAAATGAATCTTGTTGTAATGCATGTTAATTATAGAAGGACAAGTTTATAAAAGTGCATGCACATTGAAAGTTAGTCATGAATCACTAAAGTTAGCTTAGACTTTATACATAAGTTCAATTCAGTTCAATTTTATTTATATAGCACCAAATCACAACACAGGTTATCTCAAGGCACTTTAAAAAAAAAAAAAAAGAGTGGGTTTAGGCCATACTCTCAAAATTATAGAATCCAGCAAAGACCCTTTAGAGCAAGCACTGCGGTGACACAGGCAAGGAAGAACTTCCCTTTAATGGGCAGAAACCTCGAGCAGAACCATAGCTCATAGAGGACGGTCATCCACCTCGACCGGCTGGGTTGAAAAAAGAGGTAAAAAGTAGGAGGCCTGGCAGTAGCTACATTCAAAACAAACGTAACAAATACAATTCAACATTAACATTCACAGCCAGACATTTCAGTATCAAGCCAGGTTAGGCACCACGTGTGAGTGAAGGCCTGGCAGCGGCAACATTTTTAACTATAGGCCTTACCAAAGAGAAAAAATTTCAACTTACTCTTGAATAAAGAGAGAGTGTCTGCCTCCTGAGCTGAACTGGGAAGATCCACAGGAGGGGAGCTTGATAACTGAAAGCTCTACCTCCCAATCTACTTCTGGACACCTTGGGGACCACCAGTAGTTTGGAGTTTTGGGAGCACAGAGCTCTGGTTGGATGATAGGTAACTATGAGTTTTTGCAGGTAAGAAGGAGCCATACCATTAAGGGCTTTATAAGTTAGGAGTAATATCTTGAATTCTATATTTTATTGTGAGCCAATGAAAAGAAGCTAAAAACTGGGGTAATGTGATCTCTCCTCCCTGTTTTCATCAGGATACGTGCAGCTGCATTCTGAATGAGTTGGAGAAACTTTATGGACTTATTAGGACAACCTGAAAAAAGTGAATTACAATAGTCTAGCCTCAAGGTGATAAAGGTGTGGACAAGTTTCTCTGCATCTTTATGAGACAGGATGGACCTAATTTTAGAAATATTACGCAGATGGAAGAAGGCAGTCTTAACGGTTTACTGTATATGAGAGTTAAAAGACATATCTTGGTCAAAAACAACTCCAAGATTCCTAAGAGAAAACTTAGAAGCCAGTGCAATGCCATCTAATGTTGTTATCTTACTACAAAGAGTACTTCTAGTATGTTTGGGGCCAAGAACAATGACTTCAGCTTTATCTGTATTCAGCAATAGAAAGTTGTAGTTCACCCAGGTTTTAATATTCTTAAGACACTCCTGGAGTGAACCCAAATGGCTGGGATCGTCTGGATTGATGGATAAATATAATTGAGTGTTGTCAGCGTAACAATGAAAATGAATAGAATGCTTCCTCATAATGTCTCCCAAAGGCAGCATGTAGAATGTTAACAGTACTGGTCCAAGTGTCAGGCGGTGGCCCTCGCGAGCCACCATAAGACGCCACACCATCACCAGAGAGTTGTGTCAAAGTCTTTATTACGGTGAAATCACAATAATACAAGCCGCTGAGGCTATGACACCAACAAGTCAACACACAGGGAGGCGTAAGGCTAATAAGCTCACTCACGGGTCCACAGGATGAGACGGTCACACCACAGACAGGCAATGTAGTATTAATCCATACGTACGATCGCTCCAACGATCAGCAACAGTCACTGCTGCAAGGATGCAGCCGCTATCATCGGATTAAGAAGCCGGCCGCTAACGACCGCAAATGCAGAACAGCTGTTCAGGTCTTGACAGCTGAACGGAAGCCTCCCCGAGCGCTGTCACAATAAGAGCTCTAGGAGCCGGAATAACAACGCCGCTGTCAAGACCTGACAGGAATAGCCCGAGCATAAATAACGTTAGCGCTCGGGTCATAACACCAAGTACCAATCCCTGCGGAACTCCATAGTTAACTGTGGTCTGAATAGAGGACTTGTTATAAACATAGACAAACTGGGGACGGGTATACTGTTTCCTTACTGGACCGGAGTTCATTCGATTCTCCTGCGATGGGAGACAATTAGTTCCCTTTCATGTCAGTCAAGTTTTTCCCCTGGAAACTTATTCAGTTTAAGGGAGGAACACTCTAGTTCAGTGAGAGAGTAGTTCTGTGTGAAAGTTTGTCTAAGTCTGTGTGTCCTGCTTTTAAGGCTCTTTTTTTTTTTTTTTTTATTTAAGTTTTTGTAAAAGGTATACAGGTCATTACAGCATTGCATTGTTTACATTTTCATCACATGTTCCCTTATTTTTTGCTATTTGACAACATTGGTAGGATAATTATTACAACACCCCTTTTTTTTTTAAAGTGAAAGAAAAAGTGAAATTAAAGAGAATAAAATTTAAAAAAACCGAACAAACAAACAAACAGAACAGCAAAAAACAAACAAACAGAAAATTAAGTAATTAAAAGTAAAAGAGCATCTGAGTAGCGTTGGAACAAAGAGCGGGACCATTATTGAAATGGTATTTGTCAAAGATTAGATCTAATGGAAGACACATATGCGGTCCAGGGTTGCCAAAAGTTCATGAACCCATCCATGTCCTGTCTCAGTGCGAATGTCAACTTTTCCATCGAGTAAATGTCTTGAATCACATTAATCCAATCTTCAGGTGTAGGACAGTCCTTCAGCATCCATTTTTTAGTTAGGGCTTTTTTACTTGCCAATATTAAAACATTGAATAAGTATTTATCTCCTCGTCTTTCCAGTGAGTCCGGTAGTAAACCCAAATATAAAGTTACAAAAGAAAAGGGAACTGTTATTTTGAATATTTTCCCCAATATTGTCTGTACATTGGTCCAATATTGGTGGATAACTGGGCATGACCAAAACACATGAAAATGATTTGCAGTCTTTTCACCACACAAGCGCCAACAGTTCAACCCCTTATGGGTAAATTGTTTTGTGCAGGTGTTCTGAAAAATCTTACCAAATTTTTCCATCCAAATTCTCTCCACTGCAGGGATAGAGGTACTTTTCCATTGCTGTTTATTTAGCTTTCCCCATATTTCCAATTGTAAAGTGAAATTCCCCTTTTTTTCCCATCTCTCTTTTATATATGATGTGTTGTCTCCTTTTAAGTCTTGAAGACCTTGGTATATTTTAGAAATGTATCTGATCCCTGGGATCCCTTTATATGCCATTAAGAAGACCTTCAGAACACCTGACTGGGCCCTTTCTAAATCCTCCTTTTTAAGTATATTGTTTATGTGGTGTCTAAGCTGAAAGAACCTGTAAAGGTCTTGATTTATTAGACCTTGTTTTTTCAAATCTTCAAAACTTCTTAAAGTTTGCCCCTTAAAAAAATCGTAATATTTTATCAGCCCTTTCTCTTTCCACTCTTTAAATCTAGTGTCTGTTTTATTGGGGGTAAAGTCTTGATCATAGACAATCCATTGCAGAAGTCGATAGGGCTCTTTAGCTTGATTCTCTCTGACTATCTTAAACCAAATTTTTAGCGGGGTCTCTATCCACGGGTTAGTGTTATTCAAGAGTTTAGGTAAGGCATTGTTCCCTATTATCGCCTGTAGGGGGATGTCACTTGTTATTTGGCATTCGATCTCCTTCCATTGTGCAGTGTAGACTGGGTTACATATCTCTATTAAAGTTTTAATTTGTGCGGCTTTAAAATAGTCCCTGATATTTGGCAGCGTGAGCCCACCTTTGTCTTTGTTTAGCTGTAAGGTTCTATATCTGATTCTAGGTCTCTTGCCCTGCCATATGAATCTTGAGATCCTTCTGTCCAGCTCCTGCCATGTTTTTTGGGGAGGTTCTACCGGTATTGTTTGGAAAAGGTATAGAAGACGTGGAAGTATATTCATTTTGACTGCTTCAATTCTTTGTGCAGTACCTAAGAATGGTATCATATTCCATCTTGCTAGGTCAGATTTTATTTTTGTCACCAGTGGATCATAGTTTAGTGTTATAATTTTGTTGAGTTGTTTCGGGATATTGACCCCCAGATATTTCATAGATTCCAACTCCCAGTTAGTTTTGAGTTCACTTAGTGAATAATGATTTGGGTCATAGTTGACTGTTAAAACTTGGGTTTTATGCATGTTTAATTTGTACCCCGATAAATCTCCATAGTCTGAAAAAACTGAGATTAGTTCTGGTAAAGAAGTGTCCGGCTGCCCTAGGTATATTAAAATGTCATCAGCAAAGAGTGCTATTTTATGTTCCTTCTGACCAAGTGTAATACCTTGAATTTCTTGATTTTGTCTTATCCATTGGCTCAGAGGTTCTATGAAGATTGCAAAGAGCAGTGGAGACAGGGGGCAGCCCTGACGACATCCTCTTTCCAGCTCAAAAGATGATGATAAATTACCGTTAATCCTTATTTTAGCTGTTGGTTTTTTATATAATGCCTGTATAGTTCTAATGAAGTTGTTATGAAAATTGAAACTGGATAAGATTCTATATAGGAAAGACCAGTCAACCGAATCGAATGCTTTTTCAACATCTAATCCCAATATGACTGCATTTAAGTTATATTTTTTTATATGATGGATTATGTGTAAAGTGCGTCGAATGTTGTCTTGTGTCTGTCTTTGTCTTATAAAACCTGTTTGGTCTAAGTGAATTAAGTCTGTCAGTATGTTTTCTAACCTTTTGGCAAGGATAATGGTAAAAAGCTTATAGTCCTGATTTAATACACTGATTGGTCTGTAGTTGGAGCATTCTAGTTTATCCTTTTCAGGTTTAGGTATAACTGCAATGACCCCTTCTCTCCAGGAGAGGGAGGATTTCCCCTGTGTGGAGGACATAGTTAAATGTTTTCAGGAGGAGAGGAGATAGTTGCTGTTTAAAGGTTTTGTACCATTCTGCTGTATAGCCATCTGCTCCTGGGGATTTGTTAGCTTTAAGTTTCATAATTGTTTTTTCCAATTCTTTAGGTTGTATTTCTGACAGTAGTGTTTTATTTTGTGATTCCGTAAGTTGGGGAAGGTTTAATGTGTTTAGGAATGTCTCGGATGCGTTTTTATGTTTTTTGTGGGAGTATAAGTTCTTATAGTAATTCTCAAAGCTTTTAAGAATATCCTGAATTCTGAATTTTATTTCCTTTGATTCTGGGTCTCTGATTTTGTAGATTGCTCTTTCTGTTTGTTGTTTCCTCAGTTTATAGGCTAGTAATTTTGCCGATTTACTGCCTGCTTCATAGTGTTTTTGTTTCAGAAATGTAAGTTTCTTCTGGATTTCTATTGTGTAGATCTCATTTATTAGGGCCTGAGCCACTGACAACGTCAGTCGGCGAAAGCCCTATTGTATCTGCTTGCGTTTATTTATTTTTATTAGGGCCTGAGCCACTGACAACGTCAGTTGGCGAAAGCCCTATTGTATCTGCTTCGTTTATTATTAGGGCCTGAGCCACTGACAACGTCAGTCGGCGAAAGCCTTATTGTATCTGCTAGCATTTATTTATTAGGGCCTGAGCCACTGACAACGTCAGTTGGCGAAAGCCCTATTGTATCTGCTTGCGTTTATTTTTTTTTTTCGTTATTAGGGCCTGAGCCACTGACAACGTCAGTCGGCGAAAGCCCTATTGTATCCGCTCACGTTTCTTTATTAGGGCCTGAGCCACTGACAACATCAGTCGGCGAAAGCCCTATTGTAATTGCTCACGTTTATTAGGGCCTGAGCCACTGACGTCAGTCGGCGAAAGCCCTATTGTATCCGCTCACGTTTCTTTATTAGGGCCTGAGCCACTGACAACGTCAGTCGGCGAAAGCCCTATTGTATCCGCTTGCGTTTCTTTATTATTATTTTTCACTATTATTCTGCCTAAATGATCGCATTTTTCACCCTCTGAACGTTAACCAAAACGCGATTTTTTTTGGCAAACCCCTCAGACCCGGCAAAAAATTCGATAAACTGGAAAACATATGTGCCCCCCCACCCCTCATTTTTGTGGGTGGGGCCAAACGTGCAAGGTCTATGGAGACTGGAGACCATAAACTTTGCCGTAGACACATCAAATTTGGGTGAGGTGTCAATCACCTCAAGACGTGCAAAAAACATCATTGTGGCCCATACCCACCACCAACAGGAAGGCCGCCATCTTGCCTCAAAGTCGTCCCACCTCCAATTCGGGAAAAAAGTCACACCTCGCATTTGAACGCACTTGTCCTAGGGACCAGATCCAATTGAGCTCATTTTTACATGGGGGCATCTACAGGCATTACCCATTAAAAGATATATAAATTAAGTCAAGATCTCAAAAGGCGTGGCCAGGGCGCCATGGCCAAGTTTGACTCCTCCCCTTACAAATTCAACCACCTGTAACTCAGCCAAAACTTGTCCGATGTCCACAAAACTTTACATGAAGGAAAATAGTCCCACCCCGAACGCAATGACCTCAAAATACCTGACAACCGATATAGCGCCACATAGTGGTTAACAAAAGAATTGCTGAAAACTGTTTTATTTATTACTCACACGCAGCTGGGCAGAATGATGTGAAATTTTCTGAGATTCATCAGAACACAGCCATGATCATAACTGAACATCAACATTAGTATGACATCAAACGTGTTAACATGGACACGCCCTCCTCGCCATTCAATCCGTGACCTTCATGGGAGGGGTGGGAACGTCCTGGAGTCATGAAATTTGGAACATAGGTTTAGGTTACTGTCACATATAGTACAATATGGGTGGACAACACATAACTGACAAGGAAGTGTTGCCATGGCGCCATGGCGAAGTTTGACTCCTCCCCTTACACCTTCAACCACCTGTAACTCGGCCAAAACTGGTCCCATGTCCACAAAACTTTCCAGGAAGGAAAATAGTCCCACCCCGAACACAATGACATCAAAATACCTGACAACCGATATAGCGCCACATAGTGGTTAATGAAAGAATTGCTGAAAAATGTTTCATTTATTACTCACAAGCGGCTGGGCAGAATGATGTGAAATTTTCTGAGATTCATCAGATCACAGCCATGATAATAACTGAACATCAACAATAGTATAACATCAAACGTGTTAACATGGACACGCCCTCCTCGCCATTCAATATATGAGCATATGGGGAGGGGTGGGAAGGTCTTGGAGGTCTAAATTTTTCAACATATCTTGAGGTCACTGTCATATCTAGTCCAATATTGGTGGACAACACATAACTTACAGGGAAGTGTTGGCATGGCAACATGGCAACAGTTGACTACTCGCCATGAAATTTCAGAAAGTTGTATCTTGGACAAACTTTGTCTGATTTTCATCAAATTTTCGACAATCGATAAGAGTCCCACCATGAACACTCCTATATAAAATAACAAAAGTTTTAGCGCCGCCTAGTGGTAACAACATTAGACCCTTGTAAAATGGACAAACTTTGTACAATTTGCAACAAATTTTAGATGATCAATATTCTCCCTTCCACAAACTCGTCTATATAAAAATAATAAACAAAACTCATAGCACCCCCTAATGATTAAAGGAAAAATTACTGACGACTGTTTTTTTTTTAAATTTTCTCTCACCAGCTTAACAAAATTACATGAAGGAATGACTTGGGCTCGTTGATGGTACATGCACATAGCACAGAACTGATTCCATGGCAACTGCTGTTCTTCAGTGGCTTTCTCACCAAACAAAACATCACAGTTACAGCTCAGACAATTCTCGCCTGATTCTGAAAAATCTTTGCACAAATCATACTGATCCCACTCTGAACGTGTCTGTATATCAATATTCACAAAACTGTCACTCCCACACCTACTGCTGACATGAGGCACTGCACAAAATTGTTTCTAATTTTGCACAAAGACCAGTGATCACGATGACATGACCTTTTCAGTGGTTCCTCAGAGTGCATTGGACTACCTTTGGTGGAAGTCACTTTTGTTCTGCGATAAGCACAGTTGCCATGGAAACCCACTCATTGCATTTCAATAACGGACATTTATACATGGGGCAAACTTGCAACAATTTGCACTAAATTTTTGACGATTGATATTAGTCCTGCACCAAACATGTTTATATAAAAATAACAAACAAAAGTTTTAGCGCCCCTATTTTAAAAAGGAAGAATTGCTGAAAATTTTTTTCTCCCTTTTTCTCTCACTAGCAGAAAAAAAAAATACATGAAGGAATCACTAGGGCTGATTGACAGTACATGTAGATAGTACAGAACTGTTTCTATGCCGACCAGCGTGCTTCAACACACACAGTGCGGAGCATTGCAGCTAGATAGAATAATATGTAGATATATAAACACCCAGTGCGGAGCATTGTAGCTAGATGGAATAAATATATAAGTATATAAACACACACACAGTGCAGAGCATTGTTGATAAATGGGATGAAATAGCACAACCGTCTACTAAGTTATCCTACATGGTATGATTATGTACCTACACATATTCTCACCCTCCATAGCGATCAGTATTTTCCTAGTTGTATGCCGGAGGGGACCACTGTATAAGTCTTTTGCATTCAAAACTATTAGGTTGTCACGACTTTTTTCTATTTCTGCGAGCAGCCCTGCTTGGGTTGTACAGTCTGACAGCCGTTGGGAGGAAGGACCTGCAACACCTCTCGGTTGTGCACCTAGGATGACGTAGTCTGCTGCTAAATTAGCTCCTCCGTGCATTCAGTATATCCTGCATAGGGTGGAACTCGGACTCCAGCAGAGATGACAGTTTACCCACCGTCCTTCTCTCTCCTATCTCCTCCACTGGGTCAATGTGCTGCCCCAGGACAGAGCTAGCTTTCTTGATCAGTTTGTTCAGTCTCTTCCTATCGGCTGCCATAATGCCACTGCCCCAGCACACCACTCCAAAAGTGATTGCTGATGCCACCACCGTGTCCTAGAATGTCTTCAGCAGCGCCACTTGTACACCAAAAGACCTGAGTCTCCTCAGTAGGAACAGCCTGCGCTGTCCCTTCTTGTAGAGGGTGTCAGTATTGTGTGACCAGTCTAGTTTATTGTTCAGATGAACACCCAGGTACTTATAGCATGTCACCATCTCGATGTCTGTTCCCTGTATATTTACTGGTGCTGTGAGGGGTTGTCCTTGCCTGCGGCAGTCCACCACTAGCTCCTTAGTTTTCCTCTAGTTGATCTGGAGGCAGTTCCGATGGCACCAGTCCACAAAGTCCTGGTGGCTGCACGGTGGCGCAGTGGTTTAGCACTGTGGCAGCAGTTTTACCCTCGGCCGGGGGATCGCGGGGATCATTAGATCGTGGGTTCGATCCCAGCCCCCGACCAACAGTGAGCTGTGTGGAGTTTGCATGTTCTCCCCGTGTTGCGCGGGTTTACTCCGGGATTTCTCCGGTTTCCTCCCGCACACCAAAAACATGTAGGTTTAGGGCGTTCGCGCACGCAGCGACCACCAGCCGGTGGCTTATCACCAGACTGCAAACCAAGTCTACCTATGGGTACAAATAAGTAACAAAAAAAAAAAAAGTCCCGGATAAGCCCTCTGTACTCAGCTTCATCTCCATTGGAGATGAGGCCAACGATCACAGAGTCATCAGAGAACTTCTGTAGATGGCAATGTGTTGTGTTGTGTGAGAAGTCCGCAATATAAAGGGGGAACAGGAAGGGAGTCAAAACCGTTCCCTGGGGGGCCTCCGTGCTACCGATGATCGTGTCAGACACACAGTCCCGGGTTCTCACAAACTGATGCCAGTTAGTGAGGTAGTCCAGGATCCATGATGACAGGTGCTGGTCCACCCCTGCGCACAGCAGCTTGTCCTTCAGGATCATCATTTGGATAGTGATGAAAGCACTGGAGAGGTCAAAGAACATGATCCTCACCACATTCCCGGCCTTCTGTAGGTGGGACAGACAACGGTGAAGGAGGATGATCACCGCATCCTCCACCACACTGCCATGCTGGTAGGCGAACTGCAGTGGATCCATCGCTGGGCCCACCAGGGGGCGCAGGAGAGCAAGTAGCAGTCTCTCAAGGGTTTTCATCATGTGGGACGTCAAGGCCACTGGTCTGTAACTGTTCAGGTCTTTGGGGTGGGAAGTCATTGGTACAGGTACCACACAAGATGTTTTCCACAGCTGTGGTACCCTCCCAAGCTTCAGGCTCAGGGTGAAGATGTGCTCCATAATCCCACACAGCTGGTCTGCACAGGACTTGAGGAGCTTTGCGCTGATGCCGTCCGGTCCCGACGCCTTCCTCGCCTTGATCTTCCTCAGCTCCGTCCTCACCTGGGTCTTAGTCACGGTCAGGATGGGGGAGCTGTGTGTTGGAAGTGGGAGTTGGGAGATCTGCGCCAAATGGTTTTCTTTAATATTCATGCAGCCCTTGCAGTGATGACGGCACATTTTCCGAGCAAGAAAGGGACGACGGGCGGAGATTTGTCACACTCCGCGCACTCCTAGATAAAAATATTTGACAAAAGGGATAGTGCCACTTACTGCTCACAGGAAGATCTGCGCCAAATGGTTTACTTTATTATTCATGCAGACCATGCAGTGATGACGGCACATTTTCCGAGCCAGCGAGGGAGGACGGGCGCCGGGTTCCGCGGTCGCGCGGGGGGCGAAGGTCCGTTTACACCTGCCTGCAGGTTTAATTAGGGCCTGAGCCACTGACAACGTCAGTCAGCGAAAGCCCTATTGTATCCGCTCGCGTTTATTTATTAGGGCCTGAGCCACTGACAACGTCAGTCGGCGAAAGCCCTATTGTAATTGCTCACGTTTATTAGGGCCTGAGCCACTGACAACGTCAGTCGGCGAAAGCCCTATTGTATCCGCTTGCGTTTCTTTATTTTTTTTCACTATTATTCTGCCTAAATGATCGCATTTTTCACCCTCTGAACGTTAACCAAAACGCAATTTTTTTTGGCAAACCCCTCTGAGCGGGCAAAAAATTCGATAAACTGGAAAAAAATATGTGCCCCCCCACCCCTCATTTTTGTGGGTGGGGTCAAACGTACAAGGTCTATGGAGACAGAAGACCATAAACTTTGCCGTAGACACATCAAATTTGGGTGAGGTGTGAATCACCTCAAGACATGCAAAAAACATCATTGTGGCCCATACCCACCGCCAACAGGAAGGCCGCCATCTTGCCTCAAAGTCGCCCCACCTCCAATTCGGGAAAAAAGTCACACCTCGCATTTGAACGCACTTGTCCTAGGGACCTGCTCCAATTGAGCTCATTTTTGCATGGCGGCATCTATAGGCATTGGCCATTAAAAGTTATATAAATTAAGTCAAAATCTCAAAAGGCGTGGCCAGGGCGCCATGGCGAAGATTGACTCCTCCCCTTACAAATTCAACCAGCTGTAACTCCCGCAAAACTTGTCCGATGCCCACAAAACTTTCCATCAAGGAAAATAGTGCCACCCCGGATACAATGACATCAAAATACCGGACAAAAGATATAGCGCCACATAGTGGCTAATGAAAGAATTGCTGAAAACTGTTTTATTTATTACTCATGCACGGCTGGCCAGAATGACGTGAAATTTTCAGAGTTTCATCAGAACACAGACATGATCATAACTGAACATCAACGTTACTATGACGTCATACATGTTACCATGGACACGCCCTTCTCGCCATTCAACCCATGAGCTTATGGGGCGGGGTGGGAAGGTCTTGGAGATCTAAATTTTTCAACATATGTTGAGGTCACTGTCATATGCAGTCCAATATGGGTGGACAACACATAACTTACAGAGAAGTGTTGCCATGGCAACATGGCGACGGTTGACTACACGCCATGAAATTTCGGACAGTTGTATCTTGGACAACCTTTTTCTGATGTCCACAAAACTTCCCATCAAGGAAAATAGTGCCACCCTGGATACAATGACATCAAAATACCGGACAATAGATATAGTGCCACATAGTGGCTAATGAAAGAATTGCTGAAAACTGTTTTATTTATTACTCATGCACGGCTGGCCAGAATGACGTGAAATTTTCAGAGTTTCATCAGAACACAGACATGATCATAACTGAACATCAACGTTACTATGACGTCATACATGTTACCATGGACATGCCCTTCTCGCCATTCAACCCATGAGCTTATGGGGCGGGGTGGGAAGGTCTTGGAGATCTAAATTTTTCAACATATGTTGAGGTCACTGTCATATGCAGTCCAATATGGGTGGACAACACATAACTTACAGAGAAGTGTTGCCATGGCAACATGGCGACGGTTGACTACACGCCATGAAATTTCGGACAGTTGTATCTTGGACAACCTTTTTCTGATGTCCACAAAACTTCCCATCAAGGAAAATAGTGCCACCCTGGATACAATGACATCAAAATACCGGACAATAGATATAGTGCCACATAGTGGCTAATGAAAGAATTGCTGAAAACTGTTTTATTTATTACTCATGCACGGCTGGCCAGAATGACGTGAAATTTTCAGAGTTTCATCAGAACACAGACATGATCATAACTGAACATCAACGTTAGTATGACGTCATACATGTTACCATGGACATGCCCTTCTCGCCATTCAACCCATGAGCTTATGGGGCGGGGTGGGAAGGTCTTGGAGGTCTAAATTTTTCAACATATGTTGAGGTCACTGTCATATGCAGTCCAATATGGGTGGACAACACATAACTTAAAGGGAAGTGTTGCCATGGCAATATGGCGACGGTTGACTACACGCCATGAAATTTCGGAAAGTTGTATATTGGACAAACTTTTTCTGATTTCCACCAAATTTTCAAAAATGGATAACAATCCCACCCTGACCATTCCTATATAAAAGAACAAAAGTTTTAGCACCGCCTAGTGGTAACAACATTAGACCCTTGTAAATTGGACATACTTTGCATGATTTGCAACAAATTTTATACGATCAATATTCTCCCTTCCCCAAACTCGTCTATATACAAATAATAAACAACACTCATAGCGCCCCCTAATGATTAAAGGAAAAATTACTGACGGGCAAAACTTGTCCGATGGCTATAAAACTTTCCATGAAGGAAAAAATTGCCACCCCGGACACAATGACATCAAAATACCTGACAAAACATATAGTGCCACATAGTGGATAATGCAAGAATTGCTGAAAACTGTTTTATTTATTACACTCAGCTGGCCAGAATGACGTGAAATTTTCTGAGTTTCATCAGAACACAGCCATGATCATAACTGAACATCAATGTTAGTATGACTTCAAACATATTACCATGGACATGCCATGACAAAAGAGATAATGCCATTTACTGCTCACAGGAAGATCTGAGCAAAATGGTTTACTTTATTATGCATGCAGCCGTTGCAGTGATGACGGCACATTTTCCCAGCCAGCGAGGGACTAGGGGCGCTGGGTTCTGCGGGCGTGTGGGGGGCGAAGGCCCGTTTACACCTGCTTGCAGGTTTAATTTATTAGGGCCTGAGCCACTGACAACGTCAGTCGGCGAAAGCCCTATTGTATCCGCTCACGTTTCTATATTAGGGCCTGAGCCACTGACAACGTCAGTCGGCGAAAGCCCTATTGTATCCGCTCGCGTTTCTTTATTATTATTAGGGCCTGAGCCACTGACAACGTCAGTCGGCGAAAGCCCTATTGTATCCGCTCGCGTTTATTTATTATTAGGGCCTGAGCCACTGACAACGTCAGTCGGCGAAAGCCCTATTGTAATTGCTCACGTTTCTTTATTATTATTTTTCACTATTATTCTGCCTAAATGATCGCATTTTTCACCCTCTGAACGTTAACCAAAACGCGATTTTTTTTGGCAAACCCCTCAGACCCGGCAAAAAATTTGATAAACTGGAAAACATATGTGCCCCCCCACCCCTCATTTTTGTGGGTGGGGCCAAACGTGCAAGGTCTATGGAGACTGGAGACCATAAACTTTGCCGTAGACACATCAAATTTGGGTGAGGTGTCAATCACCTCAAGACGTGCAAAAAACATCATTGTGGCCCATACCCACCACCAACAGGAAGGCCGCCATCTTGCCTCAAAGTCGTCCCACCTCCAATTCGGGAAAAAAGTCACACCTCGCATTTGAACGCACTTGTCCTCGGGACCAGATCCAATTGAGCTCATTTTTACATGGGGGCATCTACAGGCATTGCCCATTAAAAGTTATATAAATTAAGTCAAGATTTCAAAAGGCGTGGCCAGGGCGCCATGGCGAAGTTTGACTCCTCCCCTTACAAATTCAACCACCTGTAACTCGGCCAAAACTGGTCCCATGTCCACAAAACTTTCCAGGAAGAAAAATAGTCCCACCCTGAACGCAATGACATCAAAATACTTGACAAATGATATAGCGCCACATAGTGGTTAATGAAAGAATTGCTGAAAACTGTTTCATTTATTACTCACAAGCGGCTGGGCAGATTGATGTGAAATTTTCTGAGATTCATCAGAACACAGCCATGATCATAACTGAACATCAACATTAGTATGACATCAAACGTGTTAACATAGACACGCCCTCCTCGCCATTCAATCCGTGACCTTCATGGGAGGGGTGGGAACGTCCTGGAGTCATGAAATTTGGAACATAGGTTTAGGTTACTGTCACATATAGTACAATATGGGTGGACAACACATAACTGACAAGGAAGTGTTGCCATGGCGCCATGGCGAAGTTTGACTCCTCCCCTTACACCTTCAACCACCTGTAACTCGGCCAAAACTGGTCCCATGTCCACAAAACTTTCCAGGAAGGAAAATAGTCCCACCCCGAACGCAAAGACATCAAAATACCTGACAACCGATATAGCGCCACATAGTGGTTAATGAAAGAATTGCTGAAAACTGTTTCATTTATTACTCACAAGCGGCTGGGCAGAATGATGTGAAATTTTCTGAGATTCATCAGATCACAGCCATGATAATAACTGAACATCAACAATAGTATAACATCAAACGTGTTAACATGGACACGCCCTCCTCGCCATTCAATATATGAGCATATGGGGAGGGGTGGGAAGGTCTTGGAGGTCTAAATTTTTCAACATATCTTGAGGTCACTGTCATATCTAGTCCAATATCGGTGGACAACACATAACTTACAGGGAAGTGTTGCCATGGCAACATGGCAACGGTTGACTACTCGCCATGAAATTTCAGAAAGTTGTATCTTGGACAAACTTTGTCTGATTTTCATCAAATTTTCGACAATCGATAAGAGTCCCACCCTGAACACTCCTATATAAAATAACAAAAGTTTTAGCGCCTCCTAGTGGTAACAACATTACACCCTTGTAAAATGGCCAAACTTTGTACGATTTGCAACAAATTTTATACGATCAATATTCTCCCTTCCCCGAACTCGTCTATATACAAATAATAAACAAAACGCATAGCGCCCCTAATGATTAAAGGAAGAATTACTGATGACTTTTTTTAAAATTTTTATCTCACCAGCTTAACAAAATTACATGAGGGAATGACTTGGGCTCATTGATAGTACATGTACATAGTAGAGAACTGTTTCCAGGGCGACTGGCGTGCTTCAGTGGCTTTCTCGTCAAACAAAACATGACAGTTACAGCTCAGACAATTCTCGCCTGATTTGGAAAAATCTTTGCACAAATCATACTGATCCCACTCTGAACATGTCTGTATATCAATATTCACAAAACTGTCACACCCACACCTACTGCTGACATGACGTACTGCACAAAATTGTTTCTAATTTTGCACAAAGACCAGTAGTCATGATGACATGACCTTTTCAGGGGTTCCTCAGAGTGCATTGGACTATCCTCGGTGGAAGTCACTTTTGTCCTGCGATAAGCACAGTTGCCATGAAAACCCATTCCTTGCCAATCAATATGTTTTATACTTTGGAGGGTTGGGAATGTCCAAGAGTCACCAAATGTGGAACGTAAGTCAACATGACTCTCTTCAGTAGTTCTGTGGTTTCTGCAACATGTACCTGAAAGGTAAGTGTTACCATGGCCACATGTCCGAGTTTACCTGATCGCAATATGTTGGATAGTTGTAATTTGGACAAAATGTGTCAGACTGTCACCGGAATTGCGATGATGGAGATTAATCCCGCTCCACACATTTGCCCCACCCACAAAAATGAGTGGTGGAGGTGCACATATCTTTTCCACTTGACCTATTTTGTTGCCGGAATTGCTATGATGGAGATTAGTCCCATTCTGCGCACTTACTTCTACATAAAAATATTTGTCATACATTTGCGGATTAATTTGCCTCTTGAACATATTGCACACCGATTTGACAAAGGCAGACAAAATGTGCTATATAAATACACTCGCTTGCTTTGTAACAATTTTTCGAATAAAGTACACAATGGCTTACAAACTGCAGCTCTTTATTTCAAAGATGCAAAACTGTAACCATAACCATGACACAATACAAGAATATAAACTGACATGCATGATCAATATGTATCATTGTTCTACCATGTTATAGCGCATAACTGTCTCATGCTACAGCACTACTCTAATGCACACGTCACAAAACCACGGCTGCTGTGGGGTTTTTAAAAGGAAGAATTGCTGAAAAATTTTTTCTCTCTTTTTCTCTCACTGGCAGAAAAAAAAATGCATGAAGGAATCACTAGGGCTGATTGACAGTACATGTAGATAGTACAGAACTGTTTCCATGGTGACCAGCGTGCTTCAACACACACAGTGCAGAGCATTGTAGCTAGATGGAATAATATGTAGATATATAAACACCCAGTGCGGAGCACTGTAGCTAGATGGAATAAATATGTAAATATATATACACACAGTGCAGAGCATTGTTGCTAGATGGGATGAAACAGCACAACCGTCTACTTAGTTATCCTATATGGTATGATTATGTACCCATACATATTCTCACCCTCCATAGCGACCGGTATTTTCCTAATTGTATGCTGGAGGGGACCATTGTATGTCTTTTGCATTCAAAACTATTAGGTTGTCACGTCTTTAGGCTATCTCTAAGAGCAGCCCTACTTAGGTTGTACAGTCTGACAGCCGTTGGGATGAAGGACCTGCGAAACCTCTCGGTTGTGCACCTAGGATGATGTAGTCTGCTGCTAAATGAACTCCACCGTGCGTTCAGTATGTCCTGCATAGGGTGGAACTCGGACTCCAGCAGAGATGACAGTTTAGCCACCGTCCTTCTCTCTCCTATCTCGTCCACTGGGACAACGCGCTACCCCAGGACAGAGCTAGATTTCTTGATCTGTTTGTTCAGTCTCTTCCTATCGGCTGCCATAATGCCACTGCCGCAGCAGACCACCGTGTCATACAATGTCTTCAGCAGTGCCCCTTGTACACCAAAAGACCTGAGTCTCCTCAGTAGGAACAGCCTGCGCTGTCCCTTCTTGTAGAGTGCGTCAGTATAGTGTGACCAGTCTAGTTCATTGTTCAGATGAACACCCAGGTACTTATAGGATGTCACCATCTCAATGTCTGTTCCCTGTATATTTACTGGTGATGTGAGGTGTTGTCCTGAAATGAGAGTGGAGCAACTTCAGCAGAGGGACATGACTGAAAGTTTGGAGACATTGTTTTTGGGCACAATGACTACGGCACCTCCACCTAATGTGCGTGGAAGAAGTCGATTGCAGTAAATGGCCAGCAGGTACTGTTTAAAGCGAGGGAGGACGGGCGGCGGGTTCCGCGGTCGCACGGGGGGGCGAAGGCCCGTTTACACCTGCCTGCAGGTTTAATTATTATTATTATTATTATTCTGCCTAAATGATCGCATTTTTCACCCTCTGAACGTTAACCAAAACGCGATTTTTTTTGGCAAACCCCTCTGACCGGGCAAAAAATTCGATAAACTGGAAAAGATATGTTCCCCCCCACCCCTCATTTTTGTGGGTGGGGCCAAACGTACACAAATTTTCAAGGTCTATGGAGACTGGAGACCATAAACTTTGCCGTAGACACATCAAATTTGGGTGAGGTGTGAATCACCTCAAGACATGCAAAAAACATCATTGTGGCCCATACCCACCGCCAACAGGAAGGCCGCCATCTTGCCTCAAAGTCACCCCACCTCCAATTTGGAAAAAAGTCACACCTTGCATTTTAACGCACTTGTCCTAGGGACCAGATCCAATTGAGCTCATTTTTGCATGGGAGCATCTACAGGCATTGGCCATTAAAAGTTATATAAATTAAGTCAAAATCTCAAAAGGCGTGGCCAGGGCGCCATGGCCAAGTTTGACTCCTCCCCTTACAACTTCAACCACCTGTAACTCGGCTAAAAATGGTCCCATGTCCACAAAACTTTCCATGAAGGAAAATAGTCCCACCCCGAACGCAATGACATCAAATCACCTGACAACCGATATAGCGCCACATAGTGGATAATGAAAGAATTGCTGAAAAATGTTTCATTTATTACTCACAAGCGGCTGGGCACAATGATGTGAAATTTTCTTAAGATTCATCAGAACACAGCCATGATCATAACTGAACATCAACAATAGCATAACATCAAATGTGTTAACATGGACACGCCCTCCTCACCATTGAATCCGTGACCTTATGGGGAGGGGTGAGAACGTCCTGGAGTCATGAAATTTGGAACATAGGTTTAGGTTACTGACACATATAGTACAATATGGGTGGACAACACATAACTGACAAGGAAGTGTTGCCATGGCGCCATGGCAAAGTTTGACTCCTCCCCTTACAACTTCAACCACCTGTAACTCGGCCAAAAATGGTCCCATGTCCACAAAACTTTCCATGAAGGAAAATAGTCCCACCCCGAACGCAATGACATCAAAACACCTGACAACCGATATAGCGCCACATAGTGGTTAATGAAAGAAATGCTGAAAACTGTTTCATTTATTACTCACAAGCTGCTGGGCAGAATGATGTGAAATTTGCTGAGATTCATCAGAACACAGCCATGATCATAACTGAACATCAACATTAGTATGACATCTAGCGTATTACTATGGACACGCCCACCTCACCATTCAATCCGTTAGCTTATGGGGAGGGTTGGGAACGTCCTGGAGTCATGAAAATTGGAACATAGGTTTAGGTGACTGTCACATATAGTCCAATAGGGGTGGACAACACATAACTGACAAGGAAGTGTTGCCATGGCGCCATGGCGAATTGCTAAATTATTGCAGCAGCACTGTAGTCAGTCCTCCTCTACAGTAATGCTTAACACAGGCTGTCCACAGGGCTGTGTGTTGAGCCCCACTTTGTATTCATTGTACACATATCACTGCATACCTGTTCATCCCACAAACAATATAGAGAAGTTTGCAGATGACACAACAATAGTGGGCCTCATTTCAGGAGGAGATGAGTCCCACTGGTGAGATGGTGCTCAGATAATAATATGCTACTGAATACATAATAAAAAACAGAACTCATTATTAATATTAGGAAGCATAGCAGTAAGCCACCTCCTCTATACATAGTCAAGGAGTGTGTGGAGAGTGAAGACAGGCAACCACTAGAGGGAGGCAAAGTACAAGAAGAGAAGAGAAGCAGTCTACAGGGGATGCATTACAACATAACTTTTGGAAGTTATAGCTAAATTATTGCAGCAGCACTGTAGTCAGTCCTCCTCTACAGTAATGCTTAACACAGGCTGTCCACAGGGCTGTGTGTTGAGCCCCACTTTGTATTCATTGTACACATATCACTGCATACCTGTTCATCCCACAAACATTATAGAGAAGTTTGCAGAAGACACAACAATAGTGGGCCTCATTTCAGGAGGAGATGAGTCCCACTGGTGAGATGGTGCTCAGATAATAATATGCTACTGAATACATAATAAAAAACAGAACTCATTATTAATATTAGGAAGCATAGCAGTAAGCCACCTGGGTAGTACGGCCCCAAACATGTCTACATAAGCATAACAAACAAAAGTTTTAGCGCACCTATTGTTAAAAGGAAGAATTGCTGAAATTTTTATTTTCTCTCTTTTTCTTTCACCAGCAGAAAAAACAAATACATGAAGGAATCACTAGGGCTCATTGACAGTACATGTAGACAGTGCAGAACTGTTTCCATGGCGACCAGCGTGCTACAATGGCTTTCTCTCCATATAAAACATGACAGTTACACCTAAGACAATTCCTGCCTGATTTACAATAATCTTTGCACACATAATAGTGATCCCACTCGGACATGTCTGAATATCAATATTCACAAAACTGTCACAACCACACCTACTGCTGACATGACGTACTGCACAAATTTGTATCACATTTTGAACCAAGTCCAGTAGTCAGAATGAAATGACATTTTCAGTGGTTTCTCAAAGTGAATTGAACTACCCTCAGTGGAAGTCACTTTTGTACTGCGATAAAAACAGTTGCCATGAAAACACACTCCTTGCCTATCAATATGTTTTATACTTTGGAGGGGTGGGAAACTCCAAGAGTCACCAAATGTGGAACTTAAGTAAAGATGACTCTCTTCTGTAGTTCTGTGCTGTCTCCAACATGTACCTGAAATCTAATTGTTACCATGGCCGCATGTCCGAGTTTACCTGATCGCAATAAGTTGGATAGTTGTAATTTGGACAAACTGTGTCGGACTGTCACCAGTCATTGATAGCACATGTACATAGTACAGAACTGTTTCCAGGGCGACTGGCGTACTTCAGTGGCTTTCTTGCCAAACAAAACATGACAGTTACAGCTCAGATAATTCTCGCCTGATTTGGAAAAATCTTTGCACAAATCATACTGATGCCAATCTGAACATGTCTGTATATCAATATTCACAAAACTGTCACACCCACACCTACTGCTGACATGACGTACTGCAAAAAATTGTTTCCAATTTTGCACAAAGACCAGTAGTCATGATGACATGACCTTTTCAGGGGTTGAAACTGACATGCATGATCAATATGTATCATTGTTCTACCATGTTATAGCGCATAACTGTCTCATGCTACAGCACTACTCTAATGCACACGTCACAAAACTACGGCTGCTGTGGGGTTTTTAAAAGGAAGAATTGCTGAAAATTTTTCTCTCTTTTTCTCTCACTAGCAGAAAAAAAAATGCATGAAGGAATCACTAGGGCTGATTGACAGTACGTGTAGATAGTACAGAACTGTTTCCATGGCGACCAGCGTGCTTCAACACACACAGTGCAGAGCATTGTAGCTAGATGGAATAATATGTAGATATATAAACACCCAGTGCGGAGCATTGTAGCTAGATGGAATAAATATGTAAATATATATACACACACAGTGCAGAGCATTGTTGCTAGATGGCATGAAACAGCACAACCGTCTACTTAGTTATCCTATATGGTATGATTATGTACCCATACATATTCTCACCCTCCATAGCGACCGGTATTTTCCTAATTGTATGCTGGAGGGGACCATTGTACGTCTTTTGCATTCAAAACTATTAGGTTGTCACGTCTTTAGGCTATCTCTAAGAGCAGCCCTACTTAGGTTGTACAGTCTGACAGCCGTTGGGAGGAAGGACCTGCGAAACCTCTCGGTTGTGCACCTAGGATGATGTAGTCTGCTGCTAAATGAACTCCACCGTGCGTTCTGTATGTCCTGCATAGGGTGGAACTCGGACTCCAGCAGAGATGACAGTTTAGCAGTTTAGCCACCGTCCTTCTCTCTCCTATCTCCTCCACTGGGACAACGCACTACCCCAGGACAGAGCTAGCTTTCTTGATCTGTGTGTTCAGTCTCTTCCTATCGGCTGCCATAATGCCACTGCCGCAGCAGACCACCGTGTCATACAATGTCTTCAGCTGCGCCCCTTGTACACCAAAAGACCTGAGTCTCCTCAGTAGGAACAGCCTGCGCTGTCCCTTCTTGTAGAGTGCGTCAGTATAGTGTGACCAGTCTAGTTTATTGTTCACATGAACACCCAGGTACTTATAGGATGTCACCATCTCAATGTCTGTTCCCTGTATATTTACTGGTGATGTGAGGTGTTGTCCTGAAATGAGAGTGGAGAAATTTCAGCAGAGGGACATGACTGAAAGTTTAGAGACATTGTTTTTGGGCACAATGACTACGGCACCTCCACCTAATTCTGCGTGGAAGAAGTCGATTGGAGTAAATGGCCAGCAGGTAGTGCTCAAAGCGAGGGAGGACGGGCGACGGGGTCCGCGGTCGCGCGGGGGGCGAAGTCCGTTTACACCTGCCTGCAGGTTTAATTATTATTATTATTATTATTCTGCCTAAATGATCGCATTTTTCACCCTCTGAACGTTAACCAAAACGCGATTTTTTTTGGCAAACCCCTCTGACCGGGCAAAAAATTCGATAAACTGGAAAAGATATGTGCCCCCCCATCCCTCATTTTTGTGGGTGGGGCCAAACGTACACAAATTTTCAAGGTCTATGGAGACTGGAGACCATAAACTTTGCCGTAGACACATCAAATTTGGGTGAGGTGTGAATCACCTCAAAACATGCAAAAAACATCATTGTGGCCCATACCCACCGCCAACAGGAAGGCCGCCATCTTGCCTCAAAGTCGCCCCACCTCCATTTTGGAAAAAAGTCACACCTTGCATTTTAACGCACTTGTCCTAGGGACCAGATCCAATTGAGCTCATTTTTGCATGGGAGCATCTACAGGCATTGGCCATTAAAAGTTATATAAATTAAGTCAAAATCTCAAAAGGCGTGGCCAGGGCGCCATGGCCAAGTTTGACTCCTCCCCTTACAACTTCAACCACCTGTAACTCGGCTAAAAATGGTCCCATGTCCACAAAACTTTCCATGAAGGAAAATAGTCCCACCCCGAACGCAATGACATCAAAACACCTGACAACCGATATAGCGCCACATAGTGGATAATGAAAGAATTGCTGAAAAATGTTTCATTTATTACTCACAAGCGGCTGGGCACAATGATGTGAAATTTTCTTAGATTCATCAGAACACAGCCATGATCATAACTGAACATCAACAATAGCATAACTTCAAACGTGTTAACATGGACACGCCCTCCTCGCCATTGAATCCGTGACCTTATGGGGAGGGGTGAGAACGTCCTGGAGTCATGAAATTTGGAACATAGGTTTAAGTTACTGACACATATAGTACAATATGGGTGGACAACACATAACTGACAAGGAAGTGTTGCCATGGCGCCATGGCAAAGTTTGACTCCTCCCCTTACAACTTCAACCACCTGTAACTCGGCCAAAAATGGTCCCATGTCCACAAAACTTTCCATGAAGGAAAATAGTCCCACCCCGAACGCAATGACATCAAAACACCTGACAACCGATATAGCGCCACATAGTGGTTAATGAAAGAAATGCTGAAAACTGTTTCATTTATTACTCACAAGCGGCTGGGCAGAATGATGTGAAATTTGCTGAGATTCATCAGAACACAGCCATGATCATAACTGAACATCAACATTAGTATGACATCTAACGTATTACTATGGACACGCCCACCTCGCCATTCAATCCGTTAGCTTATGGGGAGGGTTGGGAACGTCCTGGAGTCATGAAAATTGGAACATAGGTTTAGGTGACTGTCACATATAGTCCAATAGGGGTGGACAACACATAACTGACAAGGAAGTGTTGCCATGGCGCCATGGCGAATTGCTAAATTATTGCAGCAGCACTGTAGTCAGTCCTCCTCTACAGTAATGCTTAACACAGGCTGTCCACAGGGCTGTGTGTTGAGCCCCACTTTGTATTCATTGTACACATATCACTGCATACCTGTTCATCCCACAAACATTATAGAGAAGTTTGCAGATGACACAACAATAGTGGGCCTCATTTCAGGAGGAGATGAGTCCCACTGGTGAGATGGTGCTCAGATAATAATATGCTACTGAATACATAATAAAAAACAGAACTCATTATTAATATTAGGAAGCATAGCAGTAAGCCACCTCCTCTATACATAGTCAAGGACTATGTGGAGAGGGTAGAGGCTTTTAAGTTTCTGGTTGTTCAGATTTCTCACAACCTTACCTGGGTAGTACGGCCCCAAACATGTCAGCTAAATTATTGCAGCAGCACTGTAGTCAGTCCTCCTCTACAGTAATGCTTAACACAGGCTGTCCACAGGGCTGTGTGTTGAGCCCCACTTTGTATTCATTGTACACATATCACTGCATACCTGTTCATCCCACAAACATTATAGAGAAGTTTGCAGATGACACAACAATAGTGGGCCTCATTTCAGGAGGAGATGAGTCCCACTGGTGAGATGGTGCTCAGATAATAATATGCTACTGAATACATAATAAAAAACAGAACTCATTATTAATATTAGGAAGCATAGCAGTAAGCCACCTCCTCTATACATAGTCAAGGAGTGTGTGGAGAGTTAAGACAGGCAACCACTAGAGGGAGGCAAAGTACAAGAAGAGAAGAGAAGCAGTCTACAGGGGATGCATTACAACATAACTTTTGGAAGTTATAGCTAAATTATTGCAGCAGCACTGTAGTCAGTCCTCCTCTACAGTAATGCTTAACACAGGCTGTCCACAGGGCTGTGTGTTGAGCCCCACTTTGTATTCATTGTACACATATCACTGCATACCTGTTCATCCCACAAACATAGAGAAGTTTGCAGATGACACAACAATAGTGGGCCTCATTTCAGGAGGAGATGAGTCGCACTGGTGAGATGGTGCTCAGATAATAATATGCTACTGAATACATAATAAAAAACAGAATTCATTATTAATATTAGGAAGCATAGCAGTAAGCCACCTGGGTAGTACGGCCCCAAACATGTCTACATAAACATAACAAACAAAAGTTTTAGCGCACCTATTGTTAAAAGGAAGAATTGCTGAAATTTTTATTTTCTCTCTTTTTCTTTCACCAGCAGAAAAAACAAATACATGAAGGAATCACTAGGGCTCATTGACAGTACATGTAGACAGTGCAGAACTGTTTCCATGGCGACCAGCGTGCTACAATGGCTTTCTCTCCATATAAAACATGACAGTTACACCTAAGACAATTCCTGCCTGATTTACAATAATCTTTGCACACATAATAGTGATCCCACTCGGACATGTCTGAATATCAATATTCACAAAACTGTCACAACCACACCTACTGCTGACATGACGTACTGCACAAATTTGTATCACATTTTGAACCAAGTCCAGTAGTCAAAATGAAATGACATTTTCAGTGGTTTCTCAAAGTGAATTGAACTACCCTCAGTGGAAGTCACTTTTGTACTGCGATAAAAACAGTTGCCATGAAAACACACTCCTTGCCTATCAATATGTTTTATACTTTGGAGGGGTGGGAAACTCCAAGAGTCACCAAATGTGGAACTTAAGTAAAGATGACTCTCTTCTGTAGTTCTGTGCTGTCTCCAACATGTACCTGAAATCTAATTGTTACCATGGCCGCATGTCCGAGTTTACCTGATCGCAATAAGTTGGATAGTTGTAATTTGGACAAACTGTGTCGGACTGTCACCAGTCATTGATAGTACATGTACATAGTACAGAACTGTTTCCAGGGCGACTGGCGTACTTCAGTGGCTTTCTTGCCAAACAAAACATGACAGTTACAGCTCAGATAATTCTCGCCTGATTTGGAAAAATCTTTGCACAAATCATACTGATGCCAATCTGAACATGTCTGTATATCAATATTCACAAAACTGTCACACCCACACCTACTGCTGACATGACGTACTGCACAAAATTGTTTCCAATTTTGCACAAAGACCAGTAGTCATGATGACATGAACTTTTCAGGGGTTCCTCAGAGTGCATTGGACTATCCTCGGTGGAAGTCACTTTTGTCCTGCGATAAGCACAGTTGCCATGAAAACCCATTCCTTGCCAATCAATATGTTTTATACTTTGGAGGGTTGGGAATGTCCAAGAGTCACCAAATGTGGAACATAAGTCAACATGACTCTCTTCAGTATTTCTGTGGTTTCTGCAACATGTACCTGAAATGTAAATGTTACCATGGCCACATGTCCGAGTTTACCTGATCGCAATATGTTGGATAGTTGTAATTTGGACAAAATGTGTTGGACTGTCACCGGAATTGCGATAATGGAGATTAATCCCGCTCCGCACATTTGCCCCACCCACAAAAATGAGTGGTGGAGGTGCACATATCTTTTCCACTTGATCTATTTTGTTGCCAGAATGATGTGAAATTTTCTGAGATTCATCAGAACACAGCCATGATAATAACTGAACATCAACAATAGTATAACATCAAACGTGTTAACATAGACATGCCCTCCTCGCCATTCACACCGTGAGCTTATGGGGAGGGGTGGGAAGGTCTTGGAGGTCTCAATTTTTCAACATATGTTGAGGTCACTGTCATATGTAGTCCAATATTGGTGGACACCACATAACTTACAGGGAAGTGTTGCCCTGGCAACATGGTGACGGTTGACTACACGCCATGAAATTTCGGAAACTTGTATCTTGGACAAACTTTTTCTGATTTTCACTAAATATTTGACAGTAGATAATAGTCCCACCCTGAACAGTCCCTAAAATTTCCCAATTTCAAATTCTCCTTTTAACTAAGATAAATTTGCAGATTAATTTGCCTCTTGAACATATTGCACACCTTTTTGACATAAGCAGACAAAATGTGCTATATAAATAGACTTGTTTGCTTTGTAACAATTTTTGGAATAAAGTACACAATGGCTTACAAACTGCAGCTCTTTATTTCAAAGATGCAACACTGCAACCAAAACCATGACACAATACAATATAAACTGACATGCATGATCAATATGTATCATTGTTCTACCATGTTATAGCGCATAACTGTCTCATGCTACAGCACTACTCTAATGCGCACGTCACAAAACCACGGCTGCTGTGACATCCTAAATGGAACCACTGAATTTCACAGTTTTGGTTATCACAGGAAACCATGTCATCCAGCTCTTCTGGCTGCCTGCAAGTCCACCACACTTCTGCTGTGTTCTGTGCCTGCCAGATGTGGCAGGTGTGGAAAAGCACATGGAAATTCATTTAAAGAATGTCCTGCTCGCAATGCAGACTGCAAGAAATGTCAGAAAAAGGGGCATTTTGCTGCTTTGTGTAAAACAAAAATGACAGTGGAGGAACTTCAGCAGAGGGACATGAGTGAAAGTTTGGAGACATTGTTTTTGGCCACAATGACTACGGCACCTCCACCTAATGCTGCGTGGAAGAAGTCGATTGGAGTAAATGGCCGGCAGGTAGGGTTCAAAGCCAGGGACGACGGGCGGCGGGTTCCGCGGTCGCGCGGGGGGCGAAGGTCCGTTTACACCTGCCTGCAGGTTTAATTTTTTTTTTTTTTTTATTATTATTCTGCCTAAATTATCGCATTTTTCACCCTCTGAACGTTAACCAAAACGCGATTTTTTTTGGCAAACCCCTCTGACCGGGCCAAAAATTCGATAAACTGGAAAAAATATGTGCCCCCCCACCACTCATTTTTGTGGGTGGGGTCAAACGTACAAGGTCTATGGAGACAGAAGACCATAAACTTTGCCGTAGACACATCAAATTTGGGTGAGGTGTGAATCACCTCAAGACATGCAAAAAACCTCATTGTGGCCCATACCCACCGCCAACAGGAAGGCGGCCATCTTGCCTCAAAGTCGCCCCACCTCCAATTCGGGAAAAAAGTCACACCTCGCATTTGAACGCACTTGTCCTAGGGACCTGCTCCAATTGAGCTCATTTTTGCATGGCGGCATCTATAGGCATTGGCCATTAAAAGTTATATAAATTAGGTCAAAATCTCAAAAGGCGTGGCCAGGGCGCCATGGCGAAGATTGACTCCTCCCCTTACAAATTCAACCAGCTGTAACTCCCGCAAAACTTGTCCGATGTCCACAAAACTTTCCATCAAGGAAAATAGTGCCACCCCGGATACAATGACATCAAAATACCGGACAAAAGATATAGCGCCACATAGTGGCTAATGAAAGAATTGCTGAAAACTGTTTTATTTATTACTCACGCACGGCTGGCCAGAATGACCTGAAATCTTCAGAGTTTCATCAGAACACAGACATGATCATAACTGAACATCGTTAGTATGACGTCATACATGTTACGATGGACACGCCCTTCTCGCCATTCAACCCATGAGCTTATGGGGCGGGGTGGGAAGGTCTTGGAGGTCTAAATTTTTCAACATATGTTGAGGTCACTGTCATATGCAGTCCAATATGGGTGCACAACACATAACTTACAGGGAAGTGTTGCCATGGCAACATGGCGACGGTTGACTACACACCATGAAATTTCGGACAGTTGTATCTTGGACAACCTTTTTCTGATGTCCACAAAACTTCCCATCAAGGAAAATAGTGCCACCCAGGATACAATGACATCAAAATACCGGACAATTGATATAGCGCCACATAGTGGCTAATGAAAGAATTGCTGAAAACTGTTTTATTTATTACTCACGCACAGCTGGCCAGAATGACGTGAAATTTTCAGACATTCATCAGAACACAGACATGATCATAACTAAACATCAACGTTATTATGATGTCATACATGTTACCATGGACACGCCCTTCTCGCCATTCAACCCATGAGCTTATGGGGCGGGGTGGGAAGGTCTTGGAGGTCTAAATTTTTCAACATATGTTGAGGTCACTGTCATATGCAGTCCAATATGGGTGGACAACACATAACTTACAGGGAAGTGTTGCCATGGCAATATGGCGACGGTTGACTACACGCCATGAAATTTCGGAAAGTTGTATCTTGGACAAACTTGTTCTGATTTCCACCAAATTTTCAAAAATGGATAATAATCCCACCCTAAACCTTCCAAAATAAAATAACAAAAGTTTTAGCGCCACCTAGTGGTAACAACATTAGACCCTTGTAAATTGGACATACATTGCACGATTTGCAACAAATTTTATACGATCAATATTCTCCCTTCTCCGAACCCGTCTATATACAAATAATAAACAACACTCATAGCGCCCCCTAATGATTAAAGGAAGAATTACTGACGGACAAAATTCTCTCATGTAGAAGTTAATAATTTTAAAATTAACTTATAAACTCTGAATATTTTAAGCTCTAGAAATTGAGAATATTTATTTCCGATGAATTCCCGATATATATAAAGGAAGAATTACTGACGGACAAAATTCTCTCATGTAGAAGTTAATAATTTTAAAATTAACTTATAAACTCTGAATATTTTAAGCTCTAGAAATTGAGAATATTTATTTCCGATGAATTCCCGATATATATAAAGGAAGAATTACTGACGGACAAAATTCTCTCATGTAGAAGTTAATAATTTTAAAATTAACTTTTAAACTCTGAATATTTTAAGCTCTAGAAATTGAGAATATTTATTTCCGATGAATTCCCAATATATATTTCCTTTGTCCCATGGCGAGGAGTCAACCTTCTCCATGGTAACACTTACCTAATCAGTGATGTGCAGATCCAAAGAGACCAACAGCTGCTCTGAGTCTGAGAGTGTATTAAAGATCTTTGACTCTTTAAAATGGAGTCCTGTAACAACTCCTTCAAAATGGGAGAAAACAGGCCACTGTCTCATTTACAAACAGCAGAATTGTTACCTACGATGCAGCAAAGTTCAGACTCCTCAGCCTCACAGCAACCCCATTTTAATGACCAAGCACCTCCCACTGGACATATCATTCATTCAAAAACAGTTCAATAAATATTTCTACAAAAACAGTTTACAGTTCACCATCTTCCAATATACAATATCTCACAAAAGTGAGTACACCCCTCACATTTTTATAAATATTTTATTATATCTTTTCATGGGACAACACTGAAGATATGACACTTTGATGTAATGTAGTCAATTTACAGCTTGTACAACAGTGGAAATCTGTTGTCCTCTTAAAATTACTCATGACTTCAATCTTGAAGGTTGTTCTCCAAAATTTACAACAATTTTCTTATCATTTT
This sequence comes from Pholidichthys leucotaenia, assembly GCA_020510985.1. NCBI lineage: Eukaryota > Metazoa > Chordata > Actinopteri > Cichliformes > Pholidichthyidae > Pholidichthys > Pholidichthys leucotaenia. The sequence goes on from CM035844.1 coordinate 157,572,565, forward strand.
ATACTTTTCTTTGTCAATCTATCTACATTTGAAACCATTTCCCTCAAATTTGTAATTTCCTCTTGTAAAATTGACTTTTCCTGTACATTTGAGACTATTATAAATTTGTGGATCATTTTATGAATGATTTTTCTTTATATTTTAATAAAATTACTGTTTCAATATAAATTTGAAACACATTGTTTAAGGGGAAAAAGCCAAAATATTATCACAATTTACACTTTTGACCATAATTTTGCAGAGCAACAACCAAAGAATAATTATAACTGCAATGGTCATGTGCCCGTAGCAAGCAGCGCCTCTTTGTGTTGGTCATATCATGTGACTTCTCCCATGGAAAAAGCACATACATCGCATCAGGAATCACAGCATTGAAGCGGAGAGGACATGAAGGGAGAGGAAGTGCCTGTATTCAAAAAAAATAAAAACAACAACAACAAAAAAGTACATATTTAATAAAAACATTAAAATAATATTTCAATTATTCATTGGATTCGTCTGCAAGCCAAGGACCATCTCTGGTTAAAATTTCAGCAAAATCCATCCAGTAGTTTCTACATAATCCTACTAAATCACTGCAAGAAGTTTGAGCCTTGGTAGAGGTATGCAGTCATGGATCACCCCCAAAATGTAATGGTTTGTGTGTAGGCCAAGAACCACTTCTGGTGAAAATTTCATCCAAATTCATCCAGTAGTTTTGGAGTATTGTTGGAAAAGTGTGTGAAGAATTTATCACTGCCCGCAAATATCCAAAAGTTGTTCCAAACAAGGGAGAAACGATATCACTTCAGAGGAACATGTATATTTCAAAAGCCTACAGTGAGAACAACCACCAAGCAACACTGTATTTCAGTGCAAGGAGTCAGATTATGGAACGATTATGGACCTGAATTAAAATCATGTACAACGCTTGGACAATTTAAACAAAAACTAAAGGAAGAAATACTCCAAACATATTTACAAGACGACATGTAAACTCACATAAGGATTGACATATCCAGCCTGTGATGTGTTGTAGCTTAGTTTTTTTTTTTTTCCTCTCTATGACATTCTGTCTTAGATTTGTTTTGAATAGTAACCGCTTAACTTAGCTTAGTTTTCTTTTTTTTCTCTCAGTCACACTTTGTCTAAGCTTTGTTTTAAATTGTAATCACTCTTGTCTTGTTTACTCTTTTTTCTCTTTTGAATTCTTGGATGGAATATGGGTGGGCAATATAAGCTGCGGCTTCAGCCATCACCCATTTCAGATAACTCACGTGGAATTGTTTAGTAGAAGGAGTCTTTGTCTAATTTGACCTTGTTGTTATATTATACAGTTTCTTTTAACCTGTACTGTATTATCCGAAATAAATTCATTCATTCATTCAGGATATAACAGCCTTGGTGGAGGTATGAATTCCACAGGAAGTTTTCAGTTTCAAATTTAGTAATGTTTTCTCACACAACTTATAACAAAATAAACGTAGCACTTATATCTAACGGTTAACATGCAAAATGTTAAGTTTAAACCAACTTACAAGTGTGCTTGCCTCAGAACAAACATGCTAATGCTAACGGGCTAGCCGCGAACATTAGCTAAAATGCTAATCTCAAGGGAAACAAATTTAGCAATGTTTTCTCACACAACTTATAACAAAATAAACGAAGCACTTATATCTAACGGTTAACATGCAAAATGTTACGTTTAAACCAACTTACAGGCTGGTTGGGAGAGGAATGACGTACGTCGTCTTCTTCTGAGCTTTTATGGTGGTTGGCAAACGCCTTGTACGAGCATTACCGCCACCTTCTGGAACGGACTGTGATTCGAAATGGGATTACTGTCCTATATCCTTGAAATTAGTCCTGTTGCCCTAATAAACCTAAAAACTGCATGATAGACTGTTGTGTTCGTGTTCGTTGAGGAGAGAAGAGACTTGCAGTTGAACCAACGTAACTTTATTTTAGCGACAGCTCACACAGACACTTTCACATCGGCTCCCATGTTGGCCGTTTCTTATTCTACTGAGTGCATCATTCCAACAAGCGGTAACAAGGTAGCAGCGACGCCTAGTGGTAAACACTGATCATTACATCCCCCTTTCTTTGAGGTGAATAAACATTAATAAACATTGATGCAAAACAGTGTATATGTATTCAGTATGAATGGACTAATACAAAACACAAATTTCAGTTCTCCCTGAATCAACATGCCCAAAGAAATTAACATCTGTTACATTTTTCTTATTCTTTGCTTTTTGCTTTTTTTTTTTTTTTTCTTATAAGTCCAACCTATCTGGTTTCTTTATTTCTCGTTTTGATCTTCTCGGTTCATCTTTGTCAGGTGGAACATTTGCTTCACAGTTCATAAGAGGTGTGGTTGTGGGAGATTCTGGGTGAGCATTATTGGGCCCACCAGGTGCTTGTGGAGTCTTGAGGAGACTGCGGCGATTGCGCCTGAGCACCTGTCCATCCTCGGTTCTCACTGTGAATGATCTTGGAGCAACTTCCTGTAATACAACTCCTTTAGTGTTCCAGCCAGATGCATCCTCGATCCTAACTGGGTCGTTGTTGGCCAGTGGAGAGAGTGGTTTGGCTGAAGTGTCATAGAATGTCTTTTGTTTCAGTTTCTGCTTCTCAAGCTTGTTTCTGAGTTTTGTATCTTTCCTTTGTGAAGTAGCATTTGGGTAGCTGGGAAGCGTTGTACGCAGCTTTCTGTTCATTAGTAGCTCAGCAGGTGACAGTCCGCACTGAAGTGGAGAGGCGCGGTAACTGAGTAGAGCCAAGTATGGATCCGAGTTGCTGTCTGCAGCTTTCTTAAGCAGTTGCTTCAGAATGTGGACGCCTTTTTCTGCTTGTCCATTTGATTGTGCATAGTGTGGGCTTGACGTCACATGCCGAAATTCATACTGTTCTGCAAACTGCTGCCATTCCCTGCTACTGAAACATGGTCCATTATCTGTCACCACAAGGTGTGGGATGCCATGCCGAGCAAATGTGGATTTGATATGAGTGATCACACAGGCTGATGTAGTGCTTGAGAGTAGTGCCATTTCTGGAAAGTTGGAAAAGTAGTCCATGACTACTAAGTAGTCTTTGCCTTTAAGGTGAAACAGGTCTATCCCTACTTTGTGCCAAGGGGATGCAGGACTTTCAGATATCACCATTGGCTCTTTGCTTTGTTTACTTCGGTGTTTCTGGCACGTTTCACAACTACTCACAAGCGTCTCGATGTCTTTGTTTAGTCCAGGCCAGTACACTGACTCCCTTGCTCTCCTTTTACATTTTTCAATCCCAAGGTGTCCTTCATGTATCCTGTTTAACAAATCTGGTCTTAGAGCCTCAGGGATGACTATTCTTCCTTTCTTCAGTAATAGTCCATCAACAAAACTGAGATCTCCTCTGACATGGTAATAGCGAGGGCAAGATCCTGCAGGCCATCCCTCGTCCATGTTCTGAATGACACGCTGTAGCTCGGTGTCCTGTGATGTCACCTCAGCTATTTGTTTCGACTTTGTGTCAGATACTGGCAGAGTACACGACACCATGTTGATGTGATTTTCAATATCCTCATCTGTGGAACTCAGACACTTTTCAGCAGGTGCTCTGGACAAGGCATCTGCGAGTATCAGGTGCTTTCCCGGTGTATAAACCAGTTCAAAATCGTACCTTTGCATTTTCATCATTAGGCGTTGGATCCGTGGAGACATTTCGTTAAGATTCTTCTTGATAATGGAGACGAGTGGGCGGTGGTCAGTTTCCACAGTAAAAGACGGCAGTCCATAGACATAACTGTGAAACCGCTCCAGCCCGTAGGAAACGCCTAAACACTCCTTTTCAATCTGGGCATATTTGCATTCAGACTTTGTCATAGCCCTTGACGCATAGGCTACTGGTTTCCAGTACTCTCCTTCTGCCTGTAGGAGCACTGCTCCGATGCCATCTTTGGACGCGTCAGTTGACACTTTGAGCTTTTTCCGGTGGTCATAGTAGGCTAATGCTGGTGCTCTGGTAAGAGTTTGCTTAAGTCTTTGCCACTCTTGCTCATGTTTTTCGGCCCATTTAAAGTCACAGTCATTGTGTAAGAGCTCTCGGATGCATGACGTCTTTGCTGTGAGGTTGGGAATAAATTTGCCTATGAAATTTACCATTCCCATGATGCGTAACACGCCCGTTTTGTCTGTTGGTCTTGGCATGTTCAGTATTGCTTTCACCTTATCGCCATCTGGTTGTATGCCTTGAGCTGTGAGTTTGTCTCCGAGGAAGAGAATCTCTTGTACTGCAAACTCACACTTGGCTCTATTGAGTTTCAGCCCGTACTTCTGAATGCGCTCCATCACTTTGTTAAGTCTCTGGTTGTGCTCTTGGAGAGTCGAGCCCCATACAATAATGTCATCTATGTAAACTCTGACTCCCTCTAGGCCTTCAATGATCTGTTCCATCGCTCTGTGGAATATTTCTGGTGCAGATTTTATTCCAAATGGCAGCCTAAGAAAACAGTATCTACCGAAAGGTGTGTTAAAAGTACAGTACTTAGTGCTGCTCTCATCCAGTTTTAACTGCCAGAAACCCTGAGAAGCGTCGAGCTTTGTGAAGTAGTTAGCTCCTGCCATCTCACTGACTATTTCCTCACGTGTGGGGATTTGGTAGTACTCGCGCTTAATGTTCTCATTTAGATCTTTTGGGTCCATGCACATTCTCAACTCACCATTCTTTTTCTTTGTGACGACCATCGAGTTGACCCAGTCTGTGGGCTCCTGCACCTTTTTGATCACGCCCAAGTTGGTCATCCTGTCCAGTTCTCGTTTGAGGGCTTCACGCAGTGGAGCTGGGACCCTACGTGGTGCGTGCACAACTGGTTGGGCGCCTTCTTTTAGCTGGATTTTATATGTAAAGGGCAGTGTGCCAAAACCTTTGAACACATCAGAAAAGTTTTGCACAATAGCATTAGTGTCACACTTGGAATCTGATTCAATGCAGTACACTCTTTTCACTAACCCTAGCTCTTCACAGCTTTTATCACCCAACAGTGATTCACATTTCTCATTCACAACAGAAAAGTTTACATTGTGCACTTTACCTTTAACAACAACATTCAGTTTACAGGTACCAAAACACTGTATGGGTTGCCCATTGTAATCTTTCAACCCTGATTTCTTTCTGTATATGTGTGGCTTAACCTGCATTTCCTTTACATCAGACATGCTAATGAGGTTAGCTTTTGCACCAGTGTCCAGTCTCATAGTGACGATAGTCCCGTTAACCAGCAGAGGAGTGATCCACTTGTCCTCATTGGTAATGCTGTTGACTTTTTCTTCTTCATTTTCACAGTCAACGATGCCCACAAAGAAAGTGTCACTTAAGTCTGTGTCTTCGACTACATTCACGTTTTTGCCTTTCTTTCCTTCCTTTCTTTTGGTGAAGCATTGCTTGGCAAAATGATTCTTTCCATGGCAGTTGGAGCATACTTTACCAAACGCTGGGCATTGCTTTGGCTTGTGCTGTAATCTGCAACGCTTGCAGAAGAACGTGGGATCCTCGGTCCGCTGTGCAGTCCCGGCCCGTGAGCGACGCCTCCCGCTCTGAGATGACACGGCGCCGACCGCTGCTCCTTCACTCGGAGGTGTGGCACCTGGCATGCCGCAGAACGTTTTCATGTGCTTCTGGGACAGTTCGCTTGCCTGGCAGAGTTTAACAGCCATCTCCAGCGTCAACTCCGTCTCACGAAGCAGTCTCTCTCTTAACTTTTTGTCCTCAACACCAAAAACAATTTGATCTCTGATCATTGAGTCCTTCAGTGTCCCAAAATTGCAGGATTGTGCTTTCAAACGGAGAGCGGTCAAAAAACTGTCAAAGGGCTCACTCTGTTGCTGCATACGAGATCTAAACATGTATCTTTCATATGTCTCGTTTTTCTTAGGAGTGCAGTGAGCATCAAACTTAGCGAGCACGACATCCAGCTTATTTGGGTCTTCACCCGTTCCGAACACGAACGTGTTGTACACTTCAATGGCCTGTGGCCCCGCTAAGTTCAGCAAAAGTGCTACCTTTCTCGAGTCCGGCTTCGTGTCCAGGCCCATGGCCGTGACATACAAGTTGAACTGCTGCTTGAATGCCCGCCATTTTTCATCCGCATTACCTGACAATTTCAGGTTTTCCGGCGGCTTCAACTCCATGACGACTTCTCACGTGGTCGCTCAGTTCATGCAGTTTACTCCTGGTACCATGTTGTGTTCGTGTTCGTTGAGGAGAGAAGAGACTTGCAGTTGAACCAACGTAACTTTATTTTAGCGACAGCTCACACAGACACTTTCACATCGGCTCCCATGTTGGCCGTTTCTTATTCTACTGAGTGCATCATTCCAACAAGCGGTAACAAGGTAGCAGCGACGCCTAGTGGTAAACACTGATCATTACAATAGACCGCATCTCCTGAACTTCTCTGCAAAATCTCTTTCATACTGAGCTGGTTTTGTCCTGCGATAAGCACAGTTGCCATGGAAACCCACTCATTGCATTTCAATAACGGACATTTATACATGGGGCAAACTTGCAACAATTTGCACTAAATTTTCGACGATTGATATTAGTCCTGCACCAAACAAGTCTACATAAAAATAACAAACAAAGTTTTAGCGCCCCTATTTTTAAAAGGAAGAATTGCTGAAAACTTTTTTCTCTCTTTTTCTCTCACTAGCAGAAAAAAAAAAAGCATGAAGGAATCACTAGGGCTGATTGACAGTACATGTAGATAGTACAGAACTGTTTCCATGGCGACCAGCGTGCTTCAACACACACAGTGCAGAGCATTGTTGCTAGATGGAATAATATGTAGATATATAAACACACACAGTGCAGAGCATTGTTGCTAGATGGGATGAAACAGCACAACCGTCTACTTAGTTATCCTATATGGTATGATTATGTAACCATACATATTCTCACCCTCCATAGCGACCGGTATTTTCCTAATTGTATGCTGGAGGGGACCATTGTATGTCTTTTGCATTCAAAACTATTAGGTTGTCACGTCTTTAGGCTATCTCTAAGAGCAGCCCTACTTAGGTTGTACAGTCTGACAGTCGTTGGGAGGAAGGACCTGCGAAACCTCTCGGTTGTGCACCTAGGATGATGTAGTCTGCTGCTAAATGAATTCCACCGTGCGTTCAGTATGTCCTGCATAGGGTGGAACTCGGACTCCAGCAGAGATGACAGTTTAGCCACCGTCCTTCTCTCTCCTATCTCGTCCACTGGGACAATGCGCTACCCCAGGACAGAGCTAGCTTTCTTGATCTGTTTGTTTAGTCTCTTCCTATCGGCTGCCATAATGCCACTGCCCCAGCAGACCACCGTGTCATACAATGTCTTCAGCAGCGCCCCTTGTACACCAAAAGACATGAGTCTCCTCAGAAGGAACAGCCTGTGCTGTCCCTTCTTGTAGAGTGCGTCAGTATAGTGTGACCAGTCTAGTTCATTGTTCAGATGAACACCCAGGTACTTATAGGATGTCACCATCTCAATGTCTGTTCCCTGTATATTTACTGGTGATGTGAGGTGTTGTCCTGAAATGAGAGTGGAGCAACTTCAGCAGAGGGACATGACTGAAAGTTTGGAGACATTGTTTTTGGGCACAATGACTACGGCACCTCCACCTAATGCTGCGTGGAAGAAGTCGATTGGAGTAAATGGCCAGCAGGTACTGTTCAAAGCGAGGGAGGACGGGCGGCGGGTTCCGCGGTCGCGCGGGGGGGCGAAGGTCCGTTTACACCTGCCTGCAGGTTTAATTATTATTATTTTTCTCTATTATTCTGCCTAAATGATTGCATTTTTCACCCTCTGAACGTTAACCAAAACGCGATTTTTTTTGGCAAACCCCTCTGATCGGGCAAAAAATTCGATAAACTGGAAACGATATGTGCCCCCCCACCCCTCATTTTTGTGGGTGGGGCCAAACGTACAAGGTCTATGGAGACTGGACACCATAAACTTTTCCGTAGAGACATAAAATTTGGGTGAGGTGTGAATCACATCAAGACATGAAAAAAACATCATTGTGGCCCATACCCACCGCCAACAGGAAGGCCGCCATCTTGCCTCAAAGTCGCCCCACCTCCAATTTGGAAAAAAGTCACACCTTGCATTTTAACGCACTTGTCCTAGGGACCAGATCCAATTGAGCTCATTTTTGCATGGGAGCATCTACAGGCATTGGCCATTAAAAGTTATATAAATTAAGTCAAAATCTCTAAAGGCGTGGCTAGGGCGCCATGGCCAAGTTTGACTCCTCCCCTTACAACTTCAACCACCTGTAACTCGGCTAAAAATGGTCCCATGTCCACAAAACTTTCCATGAAGGAAAATAGTCCCACCCCGAACGCAATGACATCAAAACACCTGACAACCGATATAGCGCCACATAGTGGATAATGAAAGAATTGCTGAAAAATGTTTCATTTATTACTCACAAGCGGCTGGGCACAATGATGTGAAATTTTCTTAGATTCATCAGAACACAGCCATGATCATAACTGAACATCAACAATAGCATAACATCAAACGTGTTAACATGGACACGCCCTCCTCGCCATTGAATCCGTGACCTTATGGGGAGGGGTGAGAACGTCCTGGAGTCATGAAATTTGGAACATAGGTTTAGGTTACTGACACATATAGTACAATATGGGTGGACAACACATAACTGACAAGGAAGTGTTGCCATGGCGCCATGGCAAAGTTTGACTCCTCCCCTTACAACTTCAACCACCTGTAACTCGGCCAAAAATGGTCCCATGTCCACAAAACTTTCCATGAAGGAAAATAGTCCCACCCCGAACGCAATGACATCAAAACACCTGACAACCGATATAGCGCCACATAGTGGTTAATGAAAGAAATGCTGAAAACTGTTTCATTTATTACTCACAAGCGGCTGGGCAGAATGATGTGAAATTTGCTGAGATTCATCAGAACACAGCCATGATCATAACTGAACATCAACATTAGTATGACATCTAACGTATTACTATGGACACGCCCACCTCGCCATTCAATCCGTTAGCTTATGGGGAGGGTTGGGAACGTCCTGGAGTCATGAAAATAGGAACATAGGTTTAGGTGACTGTCACATATAGTCCAATAGGGGTGGACAACACATAACTGACAAGGAAGTGTTGCCATGGCGCCATGGCGAATTGCTAAATTATTGCAGCAGCACTGTAGTCAGTCCTCCTCTACAGTAATGCTTAACACAGGCTGTCCACAGGGCTGTGTGTTGAGCCCCACTTTGTATTCATTGTACACATATCACTGCATACCTGTTCATCCCACAAACATTATAGAGAAGTTTGCAGATGACACAACAATAGTGGGCCTCATTTCAGGAGGAGATGAGTCCCACTGGTGAGATGGTGCTCAGATAATAATATGCTACTGAATACATAATAAAAAACAGAACTCATTATTAATATTAGGAAGCATAGCAGTAAGCCACCTCCTCTATACATAGTCAAGGAGTGTGTGGAGAGTTAAGACAGGCAACTACTAGAGGGAGGCAAAGTACAAGAAGAGAAGAGAAGCAGTCTACAGGGGATGCATTACAACATAACTTTTGGAAGTTATAGCTAAATTATTGCAGCAGCACTGTAGTCAGTCCTCCTCTACAGTAATGCTTAACACAGGCTGTCCACAGGGCTGTGTGTTGAGCCCCACTTTGTATTCATTGTACACATATCACTGCATACCTGTTCATCCCACAAACATTATAGAGAAGCTTGCAGATGACACAACAATAGTGGGCCTCATTTAAGGAGGAGATGAGTCCCACTGGTGAGATGGTGCTCAGATAATAATATGCTACTGAATACATAATAAAAAACAGAACTCATTATTAATATTAGGAAGCATAGCAGTAAGCCACCTGGGCAGTACGGCCCCAAACATGTCTACATAAACATACCAAACAAAAGTTTTAGCGCACCTATTGTTAAAAGGAAGAATTGCTGAAATTTTTATTTTCTCTCTTTTTCTTTCACCAGCAGAAAAAACAAATACATGAAGGAATCACTAGGGCTCATTGACAGTACATGTAGACAGTGCAGAACTGTTTCCATGGCGACCAGCGTGCTACAATGGCTTTCTCTCCATATAAAACATGACAGTTACACCTAAGACAATTCCTGCCTGATTTACAATAATCTTTGCACACATAATAGTGATCCCACTCGGACATGTCTGAATATCAATATTCACAAAACTGTCACAACCACACCTACTGCTGACATGACGTACTGCACAAATTTGTATCACATTTTGAACCAAGTCCAGTAGTCAGAATGAAATGACATTTTTAGTGGTTTCTCAAAGTGAATTGAACTACCCTCAGTGGAAGTCACTTTTGTACTGCGATAAAAACAGTTGCCATGAAAACACACTCCTTGCCTATCAATATGTTTTATACTTTGGAGGGTTGGGAAACTCCAAGAGTCACCAAATGTGGAACTTAAGTAAAGATGACTCTCTTCTGTAGTTCTGTGCTGTCTCCAACATGTACCTGAAATCTAATTGTTACCATGGCCGCATGTCCGAGTTTACCTGATCGCAATAAGTTGGATAGTTGTAATTTGGACAAACTGTGTCGGACTGTCACCAGTCATTGATAGTACATGTACATAGTACAGAACTGTTTCCAGGGCGACTGGCGTACTTCAGTGGCTTTCTTGCCAAACAAAACATGACAGTTACAGCTCAGATAATTCTCGCCTGATTTGGAAAAATCTTTGCACAAATCATACTGATGCCAATCTGAACATGTCTGTATATCAATATTCACAAAACTGTCACACCCACACCTACTGCTGACATGACGTACTGCACAAAATTGTTTCCAATTTTGCACAAAGACCAGCAGTCATGATGACATGACCTTTTCAGGGGTTCCTCAGAGTGCATTGGACTATCCTCGGTGGAAGTCACTTTTGTCCTGCGATAAGCACAGTTGCCATGAAAACCCATTCCTTGCCAATCAATATGTTTTATACTTTGGAGGGTTGGGAATGTCCAAGAGTCACCAAATGTGGAACATAAGTCAACATGACTCTCTTCAGTAGTTCTGTGGTTTCTGCAACATGTACCTGAAATGTAAATGTTACCATGGCCACATGTCCGAGTTTACCTGATCACAATATGTTGGATAGTTGTAATTTGGACAAAATGTGTTGGACTGTCACCGGAATTGCGATGATGGAGATTAATCCCGCTCCGCACATTTGCCCCACCCACAAAAATGAGTGGTGGAGGTGCACATATCTTTTCCACTTGATCTATTTTGTTGCCAGAATGATGTGAAATTTTCTGAGATTCATCAGAACACAGCCATGATAATAACTGAACATCAACAATAGTATAACATCAAACGTGTTAACATAGACATGCCCTCCTCGCCATTCACACCGTGAGCTTATGGGGAGGGGTGGGAAGGTCTTGGAGGTCTCAATTTTTCAACATATGTTGAGGTCACTGTCATATGTAGTCCAATATTGGTGGACAACACATAACTTACAGGGAAGTGTTGCCCTGGCAACATGGTGACGGTTGACTACACGCCATGAAATTTCGGAAAGTTGTATCTTGGACAAACTTTTTCTGATTTTCACGAAATATTTGACAGTGGATAATAGTCCCACCCTGAACAGTCCCTAAAATTTCCCAATTTCAAATTCTCCTTTTAACTAAGATACATTTGCGGATTAATTTGCCTCTTGAACATATTGCACACCTTTTTGACATAAGCAGACAAAATGTGCTATATAAATAGACTTGTTTGCTTTGTAACAATTTTTGGAATAAAGTACACAATGGCTTACAAACTGCAGCTCTTTATTTCAAAGATGCAACACTGCAACCATAACCATGACACAATACAATATAAACTGACATGCATGATCAATATGTATCATTGTTCTACCATGTTATAGCGCATAACTGTCTCATGCTACAGCACTACTCTAATGCGCACGTCACAAAACCACGGCTGCTGTGACATCCTAAATGGAACCACTGAATTTCACAGTTTTGGTTATCACAGGCAACCATGTCATCCAGCTCTTCTGGCTGCCTGCAAGTCCACCACACTTCTGCTGTGTTCTGTGCCTGCCAGATGTGGCAGGTGTGGAAAAGCACATGGAAATTCATTTAAAGAATGTCCTGCTCGCAATGCAGACTGCAAGAAATGTCAGAAAAAGGGGCATTTTGCTGCTTTGTGTAAAATAAAAATGACAGTGGAGGAACTTCAGCAGAGGGACATGAGTGAAAGTTTGGAGACATTGTTTTTGGCCACAATGACTACGGCACCTCCACCTAATGCTGCGTGGAAGAAGTCGATTGGAGTAAATGGCCAGCAGGTACGGTTCAAAGCCAGGGACGACGGGCGGCGGGTTCCGCGGTCGCGCGGGGGGCGAAGGTCCGTTTACACCTGCCTGCAGGTTTAATTATTTGTTATTTTTCTGCCTAAATGATCGCATTTTTCACCCTCTGAGCGTTAACCAAAACGCGATTTTTTTTGGCAAACCCCTCTGACAGGGCAAAAAATTCGATAAACTGGAAAAAATATGTGCTCCCCCACCCCTCATTTTTGTGGGTGGGGTCAAACGTACAAGGTCTATGGAGACAGAAGACCATAAACTTTGCCGTAGACACATCAAATTTGGGTGAGGTGTGAATCACCTCAAGACATGCAAAAAACCTCATTGTGGCCCATACCCACCGCCAACAGGAAGGCGGCCATCTTGCCTCAAAGTCGCCCCACCTCCAATTCGGGAAAAAAGTCACACCTCGCATTTGAACGCACTTGTCCTAGGGACCTGCTCCAATTGAGCTCATTTTTGCATGGCAGTATCTATAGGCATTGGCCATTAAAAGTTATATAAATTAAGTCAAAATCTCAAAAGGCGTGGCCAGGGCGCCATGGCGAAGTTTGACTCCTAACCTTACAAATTCAACCAGCTGTAACTCCCGCAAAACTTGTCCGATGTCCACAAAACTTTCCATCAAGGAAAATAGTGCCACCCCGGAAACAATGCCATCAAAATACCGGACAAAAGATATAGCGCCACATAGTGGCTAATGAAAGAATTGCTGAAAACTGTTTTATTTATTACTCACGCACGGCTAGCCAGAATGACGTCAAATTTTAAGAGATTCATCAGAACACAGACATGATCATAACTGAACATCAACGTTAGTATGACGTCATACATGTTACCATAGACACGCCCTTCTCGCCATTAAACCCATGAGCTTATGGGGCGGGGTGGGAAGGTCTTGGAGGTCTAAGTTTTCCAACATATGTTCAGGTCACTGTCATATGCAGTCCAATATGGGTGGACAACACATAACTTACACGGAAGTGTTGCCATGGCAACATGGCGACGGTTGACTACACGCCATGAAATTTCTGACAGTTGTATCTTGGACAACCTTTTTCTGATGTCCACAAAACTTCCCATCAAGGAAAATAGTGCCACCCCGGATACAATGACATCAAAATACCGGACAAAAGGTATAGCGCCACATAGTGGCTAACGAAAGAATTGCTGAAAACTCTTTTATTTATTACTCACGCACGGCTGGCCAGAATGACGTCAAATTTTCAGAGATTCATCAGAACCCAGACATGATCATAACTGAACATCAACGTTAGTATGACGTCATACATGTTACGACGGACACGCCCTTCTCGCCATTCAACCCATGAGCTTATGGGGCGGTGTGGGAAGGTCTTGGAGGTCTAAATTTTTCAACATATGTTGAGGTCACTGTCATATGCAGTCCAATATGGGTGGACAACACATAACTTACAGGGAAGTGTTGCCATGGCAGCATGGCGACGGTTGACTACACGCCATGAAATTTCGGAAAGTTGTATCTTGGACAAACTTTTTCTGATGTCCACAAAACTTTCCATCAAGGAAAATAGTGCTACCCCGGATACAATGACATCAAAATACCGGACAAAAGATATAGTGCCACATAGTGGCTAACGAAGGAATTGCTGAAAACTGTTTTATTTATTACTCACGCACGGCTGGCCAGAATGACGTCAAATTTTCAGAGATTCATCAGAACACAGACATGATCATAACTGAACATCAACGTTAGTATGATGTCATACATGTTACCATGGACACGCCCTTCTCGCCATTAAACCCATGAGCTTATGGGGTGGGGTGGGAAGGTCTTGGAGGTCTAAATTTTTCAACATATGTTGAGGTCACTGTCACATGCAGTCCAATATGGGTGGACAACACATAACTTACAGGGAAGTGTTGCCATGGCAACATGGCGACGGTTGACTACACGCCATGAAATTTCGGAAAGTTGTATCTTGGACAAACTTTTTCAGATGTCCACAAAACTTCCCATCAAGGAAAATAGTGCCACCCCGGATACAATGACATCAAAATACCGGACAAAAGATATAGCGCCACATAGTGGCTAACGAAAAAATTGCTGAAAACTGTTTTATTTATTACTCACGCACGGCTGGCCAGAATGACGAGAAATTTTCAGAGATTCATCAGAACACAGTCATGATCATAACTGAACATCAACGTTAGTATGACGTCATACATGTTACCATGAACACCCCCTTCTCGCCATTCAACCCATGAGCTTATGGGGCGGGGTAGGAAGCTCTTGGAGGTCTAAATTTTTCAACATATGTTGAGCTCACTGTCATATGCAGTCCAATATGGGTGGACAACACATAACTTACAGGGAAGTGTTGCCATGGCAACATGGCGACGGTTGACTAAACGCCATGAAATTTCGGAAAGTTGTATCTTGGACAAACTTTTTCTGATGTCCACAAAACTTTCCATCAAGGAAAATAGTGCCACCCCGGATACAATGACATCAAAATACCAGACAAAAGATATAGTGCCACATAGTGGCTAACAAAAGTATTGCTGAAAACTGTTTTATTTATTACTCTAAACTAAATATGTATTACTAAATATGTAAATATATATACACACACAGTGCAGAGCATTGTTGCTAGATGGAATAATATGTAGATATATAAACACCCAGTGCGGAGCATTGTAGCTAGATGGAATAAATATGTAAATATATATACACACACAGTGCAGAGCATTGTTGCTAGATGGGATGAAACAGCACAACCGTCTACTTAGTTATCCTATATGGTATGATTATGTACCCATACATATTCTCACCCTCCATAGCGACCGCTATTTTCCTAATTGTATGCTGGAGGGGACCATTGTATGTCTTTTGCATTCAAAACTATTAGGTTGTCACGTCTTTAGCCTATCTCTAACAGCAGTCCGACTTAGGTTATACAGTCTGACAGCCGTTGGGAGGAAGGACCTGCGAAACCTCTCGGTTGTGCACCTACGATGATGTAGTCTGCTGCTAAATGAACTCCACCGTGCGTTCAGTATGTCCTGCATAGGGTGGAACTCGGACTCAAGCAGAGATGACAGTTTAGCCACCGTCCTTCTCTCTCCTATCTCGTCCACTGGGACAATGCGCTACCCCAGGACAGAGCTAGCTTTCTTGATCTTTTTGTTCAGTCTCTTCCTATCGGCTGCCATAATGCCACTGCCCCAGCAGACCACCGTGTCATACAATATCTTCAGCAGCGCCCCTTGTACAAGACCTGAGTCTCCTCAGTAGGCACAGCCTGCGCTGTCCCTTCTTGTAGAGTGCGTCAGTATAGTGTGACCAGTCTAGTTTATTGTTCAGATGAACACCCAGGTACTTATAGGATGTCACCATCTCGATGTCTGTTCCCTGTATAGTTACTGGTGATGTGAGGTGTTGTCCTGAAATGAGAGCGGAGGATTTTGGGCACAATGACTACGGCACCTCCACCTAATCCTGCGTGGAAGAAGTCGCTTGGAGTAAATGGCCAGCAGGTAGTGTTCAAAGCGAGGGAGGACGGGCGGCGGGTTCCGCGGTTGCGCGGGGGGGGCGAAGCCCGTTTACACCTGCCTGCAGGTTTAATTATTTATTTTTCTGCCTAAATGTTCGCATTTTTCACCCTCTGAACGTTAACCAAAACGCGATTTTTTTTGGCAAACCCCTCAGACCCGGCAAAAAATTCGATAAACTGGAAAACATATGTGCCCCCCCACCCCTCATTTTTGTGGGTGGGGCCAAACGTACAAGGTCTATGGAGACTGGAGACCATAAACTTTGCCGTAGACACATCAAATTTGGGTGAGGTATGAATCACCTCAAGACATGCAAAAAACATCATTGTGGCCCATACCCACCACCCACAGGAAGGCTGCCATCTTGCCTCAAAGTCTCCCCACCTCCAATTCGGGAAAAAAGTCACACCTCGTATTTGAACGCACTTGTCCTAGGGACCTGATCCAATTGAGCTCATTTTTGCATGGTGGCATCTATAGGCATTGGCCATTAAAAGTTATATAAATTAAGTCAAAATCTCAAAAGGCGTGGCCAGGGCGCCATGGCCAAGTTTGACTCCTCCCCTTATAAATTCAACCACCTGTAACTCAGCCAAAACTTGTCCGATGTCCACAAAACTTTACATAAGGAAAATAGTCCCACCCCGAACGCAATGACCTCAAAATACCTGACAACCGATATAGCGCCACATAGTGGTTAACAAAAGAATTGCTGAAAACTGTTTTATTTATTACTCACACGCAGCTGGGCAGAATGATGTGAAATTTTCTGAGACTCATCAGAACACAGCCATGATCATAACTGAACATCAACATTAGTATGACATCTAACGTATTACTATGGACACGCCCACCTCGCCATTCAATCCGTTAGCTTATGGGGAGGGGTGGGAATGTCCTGGAGTCATGAAAATTGGAACATAGGTTTAGGTGACTGTCACATACAGTCCAATATGGGTGGACAACACATAACTGACAAGGAAGTGTTGCCATGGCGCCATGGCGAATGTTGACTCCTCCCCTTACAACTTCAAAGTCCTGTAAGTCGGGCAAACCCTTTCTGATGTGCACCATTCCTTCCATAATGGAAAATAGTTCCACCCCGAACGCAATGTCATCAAAATACCTGACAACAAATATAGCACCACATAGTGGTTAACAAAAGAATTGCTGAAAACTGTTTTATCGATTACTCACGTGCGGCTGGGCAGAATGATGTGAAATTTTCTGACATTCATCAGACCACAGCCATGATCATAACCTGAAAACCTATATAGCGCCACATAGTGGTTACTGAAAGAATTGCTAACCCACTATTTACTAAATGCCTAATGCCTCTCTGTAGTTGCACAATTGCAGATAAAAAAAATAGACCTAATTAAAATCTCGAAGCACCCCACAAAGAGATATTTTTTGCACATCTTTTGCACTCAAATTTTATGTCTCAACGGCAAAGTTTACAGTCTCCATAGACCTTGAAAATTTGTGTACGTTTGGGGGGGAACATATCTTTTCCTGTTTATCGAATTCTTTGCCGGGTCTGAGCGGTCTTAGGATTTATAAATTTTTGAACATATGTACCTAACAGCCACACATTTGAGGCAAAAATTGCACACCCACTAGTGCCTAAGCAGCTCTCTGTATTTCAACAATTGCAGATAAAAAAAACGGACCTAAAACCTCAAAGCCCCCCAACAAGAAAAATTGTATGATGTTCTCTCATGTAGAAGTTAATAATTTTAAAATTAACTTTTAAACTCTGAATTGTTTACTAAATGGCTCTCTGTACTTGCACAATTGCAGATAAAAAAAATGGACCTAATGTACCTAACAGCAACACATTTGAGGCAAAAATTGCACACCCACTAGTGCCTAAGCAGCTCTCTGTAGTTGAACAATTGCAGATACAAAAATGGACCTAAAACCTCGAAGCCCCCCCCCCAACAACAAAAATTGTATGATGTTCTCTCATGTAGAAGTTAATAATTTTAAAATTAACTTTTAAACCCTGAATATTTTAAGCTCTAGAAATTGAGAATATTTATTTCCGATGAATTCCGGCTATATATTTCCGATATCTCATGGCGAGGAGTCAACCTTCTCCATGGTAACACTTACCTAATCAGTGATGTGCAGATCCAAAGAGACCAACAGCTGCTCTGAGTCTGAGAGTGTATTAAAGATCTTTGTCTCTTTAAAATGGAGTCCTCTAACAACTCCTTCAAAATGGGAGAAAACAGGCCACTGTCTCATTTACAAACAGCAGAATCGTTACCTACGATGCAGCAAAGTTCAGACTCCTCAGCCTCACAGCAACCCCATTTTAATGACCAAGCACCTCCCACTGGACATATCATCCATTCAAAAACAGTTCCATAAATATTTCTACAAAAACAGATTACAGTTCACCATCTTCCAATATACAGTATCTCACAAAAGTGAGTACACCCCTCACATTTTTATAAATATTTTATTATACCTTTTCATGGGACAACACTGAAGATATGACACTTTGATGTAATGTAGTCAATGTACAGCTTGTACAACAGTGGAAATCTGTTGTCCTCTTAAAATTACTCATGACTTCAATCTTGAAGGTTGTTCTCCAAAATTTACAACAATTTTCTTATCATTTTATACTTTTCTTTGTCAATCTATCTACATTTGAAACCATTTCCCTCAAATCTGTAATTTCCTCTTGTAAAATTGACTTTTCCTGTACATTTGAGACTATTATAAATTTGTGGATCATTTTATGAATGATTTTTCTTTATATTTTAATAAAATTACTGTTTCAATATAAATTTGAAACACATTGTTTAAGGGGAAAAAGCCAAAATATTATCACAATTTACACTTTTGACCATAATTTTGCAGAGCAACAACCAAACAATAACTAGATTGACTGCAATGGTCATGTGCCCGTAGCAAGCAGCGCCTCTTTGTGTTGGTCATATCATATGACTTCTCCCATGGAAAAAGCACATACATCGCATCAGGAATCACAGCATTGAAGCGGAGAGGACATGGAGGGAGAGGAAGTGCCTGTATTAATAAAAACAACAACAACAACAACAAAAAAAGTACATATTTAATAAAAACATTAAAATAATATTTCAATTACTCATTGGATTCGTCTGCAAGCCAAGGACCATCTCTGGTTAAAATTTCAGCAAAATCCATCCAGTAGTTTCTACATAATCCTACTAAATCACTGCAAGAAGTTTGAGCCTTGGTAGAGGTATGCAGTCATGGATCACCCCCAAAATGTAATGGTTTGCGTGTAGGCCAAGAACCACTTCTGGTGAAAATTTCATCCAAATTCATCCAGTAGTTTTGGAGTATTGTTGGAAAGGTGTGTGAGGATATAAGAGCCTTGGTGGAGGTACGTATTCCACAGGAAGTTTTCAGTTTCAAATTTAGCAATGTTTCCTCACACAACTTATAACAAAATAAACG
The DNA here is from genome assembly GCA_020510985.1 of Pholidichthys leucotaenia. Taxonomy (NCBI): domain Eukaryota; kingdom Metazoa; phylum Chordata; class Actinopteri; order Cichliformes; family Pholidichthyidae; genus Pholidichthys; species Pholidichthys leucotaenia. Next base: position 157,591,959 of record CM035844.1, read on the forward strand.
TAGCACTTATATCTAACGGTTAACATGCAAAAGGTTAAGTTTAAACCAACTTACAGGTGTGCTTGGTTCAGATCAAACATGCTAATGCTAACGGGCTAGCCGCGAACGTTAGCTAAAACGCTAATCTCAAGGGTAACAAATTTAGCAATGTTTTCTCACACAACTTGTAACAAAATAAACGGAGCACTTATATCTAACGGTTAACATGCAAAATGTTACGTTTAAATCAACTTACAGGCTGGTTGGGTGAGGACTGACGTACGTCGTCTTCTTCTGAGGTTTTATGGCGGTTGGCAAACGCCTTGTAGGAGCATTACCGCCACCTTCTGGAACGGACTGCGATTCGAAATGGCATTACTGTCCTATATCCTTGAAATTAGTCCTGTTGCCCTAATAAACCTAAAAACTGCATGATAGACCGCATCTCCTGAACTTCTCTGCAAAATCTCTTTCATACTGAGCTGGTTTTGTCCTGCGATAAGCACAGTTGCCATGGAAACCCACTCACTGCATTTCAGTAACTGACATTTATACATGGGGCACACTTGCAACAATTTGCACTAAATTTTCGAAGATTGATATTAGTCCTGCACCAAACAAGTCTACATAAAAATAACAAACAAAAGTTTTAGCGCCCCTATTTTTAAAAGGAAGAATTGCTGAAAATGTTTTTCTCTCTTTTTCTCTCACTAGCAGAAAAAAAAATGCATGAAGGAATCACTAGGGCTGATTGACAGTACGTGTAGATAGTACAGAACTGTTTCCATGGCGACCAGCGTGCTTCAACACACACAGTGCAGAGCATTGTAGCTAGATGGAATAATATGTAGATATATAAACACCCAGTGCGGAGCATTGTAGCTAGATGGAATAAATATGTAAATATATATACACACAGTGCAGAGCATTGTTGCTAGATGGGATGAAACAGCACAACCGTCTACTTAGTTATCCTATATGGTATGATTATGTACCCATACATATTCTCACCCTCCATAGCGACCGCTATTTTCCTAATTGTATGCTGGAGGGGACCATTGTATGTCTTTTGCATTCAAAACTATTAGGTTGTCACGTCTTTAGGCTATCTCTAAGAGCAGCCCTACTTAGGTTGTACAGTCTGACAGCCGTTGGGAGGAAGGACCTGCGAAACCTCTCGGTTGTGCACCTAGGATGATGTAGTCTGCTGCTAAATGAACTCCACCGTGCGTTCAGTATGTCCTGCATAGGGTGGAACTCGGACTCCAGCAGAGATGACAGTTTAGCCACCGTCCATCTCTCTCCTATCTCGTCCACTGGGACAACGCGCTACCCCAGGACAGAGCTAGCTTTCTTGATTCAATTTAATTCAACTTTATTTATATAGCGCCATTTCACAACAACAGTCATCTCATAGCACTATCAACTGTAGGGGGGACCCCCACAGTTGCAGAAAGACCCCAGCAATCAGGCGATCCCCTGTGAGCAAGCACTTGGCGACGGTGGAGAGGAAAAACTCCCTTTTAACAGGAAGAAACCTCCAGCAGAACCAGGCTCAGGGAGGGGCAGTCATCTGCTGCGACTGGCTGGGGGGTGAGGGGAAAGAGAAGAAGAAAAGAACAGACATGTAGAGAGCAAACAGCACGATGGGGACTCAATCTATGGGAGAGAACAAACAAATGTTAATGACCAGCAAAAAAAAAAAAATATTTCATAGAGAGTGAGGAAAGGAGTGAGGCCCAGTGCATTACTGGAGGTCCCCCGGCTGACTAAACCTATTAGCAGCATAACTAAGGGAGGGTTAAAAAACTCATGATCCCTCCCTAATTGTAGGCTATATCAAAAAGGTAGGTTTTAGCCCTATTCTTAAAAACAGAGAACGAGTCTGACTCCCGAATCCAGATTGGCAGCTGATTCCACAGGAGAGGAGCTTGATAACTGAAGGCTCTGCCTCCCATTGTACTTTTGGAGATTCTAGGTATTACAAGAAATCCTGCATTTTGGGAGCGTAGTGCTCTGTCAGGATGATACGGTAGTATCAGATCTTTTAAATAAAAAGGAGCCTGATTGTTTAGAGCTTTGTAAGTAAGAAGAAGGATTTTAAACTTAATTCTAAACTCTATGGGAAGCCAATGAAGGGAGGCCAGAACCTGAGAGATATGATCTCTCTTTCTAGTACCTGTTAAAACTCTTGCTGCAGCATTTTGGATCAGCTGAAGACTTTTTAAAGATGTTTTAGGACAGCCTGATAATAAAGAATTACAATAATCTAATCTCGAGCTAACAAAAGTGTGGATCAGTTTCTCAGCATCACTCAGAGACAAAATGCTCCTAATCTTGGCAATATTACGCAAATGATAGAAGGCAGTCTTAGAAACAAATTTAATATGTGAATTGAAGGACAAATCCTGATCAAAAATAACTCCAAGGTTCCTCACAGAGCTATTAAGAGAAAGAGTAACTGCATCCAAACTGAAAGTTTGATTTGGAAAGGAATTTCTAAGGTTTTTTGGACCAACAAGAATGACTTCAGTCGTATCTGAATTTACAAGTCATCCAAGCTTTGATTTCCTTAAGACAGGCTTCTAACTTGGCTAATTGATTAGTATCATCTGGCTTCATTGACAGGTATAATTGTGTGTCATCTGCATAACAATGAAAATGTATACAGTGCTTTCTAATAATGTTGCCTAACGGAAGCATATATAAACTAAAAAGAGTAGGGCCTAGCACAGATCCCTGTGGAACTCCATGACTAAGCTTTGAGCTGAAAGAAAACTCATCATTTACATGAACAAACTGGACCCTATCAGATAAATAAGATCTAAACCACTGCAATGAAGTTCCATTAAGTCCAACATAGTGTTCTAATCTATCAAGTAAAATATTATGATCAATAGTATCAAAAGCTGCACTAAGATCTAAAAGGACAAGTACAGAAACTAGTCCATTATCAGATGCAATGAGGAGGTCGTTAGTGACCTTTGCTAAGGCTGTTTCAGTACTATGATGGATTCTAAACCCAGATTGAAACTCTTCAAGTAAACCATTTCCCTGCAGGTGGTCAAATAATTGCGTAGCAACAACTCTTTCTAAGATTTTTGAAATGAAAGGGAGATTAGAGATTGGTCTATAGTTAGCTAAAGCTCCTGGATCTAGCGTTGGCTTTTTGAGTAAGGGTTTAATTACAGCCGTTTTAAAAGCCTGCAGTACATGGCCTAAAGTTAATGAAGAATTCATTATATGAAGAATAAAGCTACCAATAAGTGGGAAGACTTCTTTAAATAACCTGGTAGGAATAGGGTCTAAAAGACAAGTTGAAGGTTTGGATGAGGAAACTATTTTGTCTAACTCACAAAGGTCGATTGGAGTAAACTCATCAAGACAGACATCAATAGAAGGAGTTGTAGTAGTTACAGTATTTAAGTTAACTGTGGGAAGAATCTGATTGATTTTATCTCTGATGGATGAAATTTTATTATTGAAAAAGTTCATAAAGTCCTGACTAGTAAGCTCTAAGGGGATGCTAGGATTGACAGAGTCCTGACTCTTTGTCAACCTGGCTACAGTACTGAAAAGAAACCTGGGATTATTCTTGTTCTCTTCTATTAATGCAGAGTAATAACTCGTTCTAGCTTTTCTAAGAGATTTTTTATAAATTAAAAGATGATTTCTCCAAGCTAAATAGATTTCATCTAAATTAGTAGAGCGCCATTTTCTTTCTAATTGACGAGTCTTTTGTTTTAAGCTACGAGTTTCTGTGTTGAACCAAGGAGTTAAAAATCTCTGATTAGACTTTTTCTTTTTTAAGGGGGCCACCAAGTCTAGAGCCTGATGCAGAGAAGCTGAAACACTATCCACCATGTTATCAATTAAAGAAGGAGCAAGCTGTCTATAGCTTATTTCCGTTGTGTTGACACATGGCATAGAGGAAACAATCTGCATAAATTTGGAAACAGCATCATCTGAGAGGCATCTACTGTGATAATATTTTTCTTTAGGAGCCAAATAGTCAGAAATAGTAAAATCAGAGGTTAACAGACAATGGTCTGACAGTACAGGGTTATGAGGAGACACTACAAGATTTACTATTTCGATGCCATATGTCAGAACAAGGTCCAATGTATGGTGGAGGTAATGAGTAGAATTTCCTACTTTCTGAGAAAACCCAATCGAGTCTAATATTGAATTAAAAGCCACATTAAGGCAGTCACTATCTACATCCACATGTATATTAAAGTCCCCTACTATAATTATTCTATCAGATTTCAGCACTAAATCAGCTAAGAAATCAGCAAATTCGGATAAAAATTCTGAATAGGTTGATGGGGGACGATAAACTATGGCAAATAAAATTGGGTTTAACCTGAAATTGCTAAAGTGCCCAACACTGAGGACCAGGCCCTCAAAGGAATTATAACATGTTTTTTGCTTTACATTAACTAGTAATTTGGAATGGTAAATTGTTGCTACTCCTCCTCCACGACCAGAACTTCTGGGATTTTGACAGTTTAAATAACCAGAGGGAGTTGATTCATTTAAACCAACATAATCCTCTTGCCCTAACCAAGTCTCTGTAAGGGAAATTAAATCAATCTGATGATCAATTAACAGATCATGGACTAACAGAGACTTGGGAGTTAGAGACCTAATATTTAATAAACCACATTTAATTTTTAAATTATGAGGCGGAACAGAGGCCAAATCATTCAATTTAGAGGCTTTATGTTTAATTTGAGTTTTACCAATATTTTGCTTTATCACTTTGGGATGCTTATGCATTATATTTTTATTTACTTTGGAGGGAGCAGACAACGATTCTCTGATGGGGAAGACAGGGGCTAAGTTGAGGAGTGGCGGATGAAGAGGAGCTGCAGAGAGGCGTGTAAGACTGCGACTGTGCTTCCTGGTCCCAACTCTGAGTAGTCAGGGTTTTGGAAATTTGGATAAAAAAGATGCCAGATTGTTAGATAAATGAGAAGCACCATCCAAAGTGGGATGAATGCTGTCTCGTCTCATAAGACCAGGTTTTCCCCAAAAAGAGCTCCAATTGTCAATGTAGCCCACGTCATTTTCATGATCTGTTTGTTCAGTCTCTTCCTATCGGCTGCCATAATGCCACTGCCGCAGCAGACCACCGTGTCATACAATGTCTTCAGCAGCGCCCCTTGTACACCAAAAGACCTGAGTCTACTCAGTAGGAACAGCCTGCGCTGTCCCTTCTTGTAGAGTGTGTCAGTATAGTGTGACCAGTCTAGTTCATTGTTCAGATGAACACCCAGGTACTTATAGGATGTCACCATCTCAATGTCTGTTCCCTGTATATTTACTGGTGATGTGAGGTGTTGTCCTGAAATGAGAGTGGAGCAACTTCAGCAGAGGGACATGACTGAAATTTTGGAGACATTGTTTTTGGGCACAATGACTACGGCACCTCCACCTAATGCTGCGTGGAAGAAGTCGATTGGAGTAAATGGCCAGCAGGTACTGTTCAAAGCGAGGGAGGACGGGCGGCGGGTTCCGCGGTCGCGCGGGGGGGCGAAGGCCCGTTTACACCTGCCTGCAGGTTTAATTAGGGCCTGAGCCACTGACAACGTCAGTCGGCGAAAGCCCTATTGTATCCGCTCACGTTTCTTTATTAGGGCCTGAGCCACTGACAACGTCAGTCGGCGAAAGCCCTATTGTAATTGCTCACGTTTATTTATTAGGGCCTGAGCCACTGACAACGTCAGTCGGCGAAAGCCCTATTGTATCCGCTCGCGTTTATTTATTAGGGCCTAAGCCACTGACAACGTCAGTCGGCGAAAGCCCTATTGTATCCGCTCGCGTTTATTTATTATTATTATTATTATTATTATTATTATTCTGCCTAAATGATCGCATTTTTCACCCTCTGAACGTTAACCAAAACGCGATTTTTTTTGGCAAACCCCTCTGACCGGGCAAAAAATTCGATAAACTGGAAAAGATATGTTCCCCCCCACCCCTCATTTTTGTGGGTGGGGCCAAACGTACACAAATTTTCAAGGTCTATGGAGACCATAAACTTTGCCGTAGACACATCAAATTTGGGTGAGGTGTGAATCACCTCAAGACATGCAAAAAACATCATTGTGGCCCATACCCACCGCCAACAGGAAGGCCGCCATCTTGCCTCAAAGTCGCCCCACCTCCAATTCGGAAAAAAGTCACACCTCGCATTTTAACGCACTTGTCCTAGGGACCAGATCCAATTGAGCTCATTTTTACATGGGGGCATCTACAGGCATTGGCCATTAAAAGTTATAGAAATTAAGTCAAAATCTCAAAAGGCGTGGCCAGGGCGCCATGGCGAAGTTTGACTCCTCCCCTTACAACTTCAACATCCTGTAACTCGCCCAAAACTTGTCCGATGTCCACAAAACTATACATGAAGGAAAATAGTGTCACCCCGGACGCAATGACCTCAAAATACCTGACAACCGATATAGCGCCACATAGTGGTTAATGAAAGAATTGCTGAAAACTGTTTTATTTATTACTCACAAGCGGCTGGGCAGAATGACGTGAAATTTTCAGAGATTCATCAGAACACAGACATGATCATAACTGAACATCAACGTTAGTATGGCATCATACATGTTACCATAGAAACGCCCTTCTCGCCATTCAATCCATGAGCTTATGGGGAGGGGTGGGAAGGTCTTGGAGGTCTAAATTTTTCACCATATGTTGAGGTCACTGTCATATCTAGTCCAATATGGGTGGACAACACATAACTTACAGAAAAGTGTTGCCATGGCAACATGGCGACGGTTGACTACACGCCATGAAATTTCAGAAAGTTGTATCTTGGACAAACTTTTTCTGATTTCCACCAAATTTTCAAAAATGGATAATAATCCCACCTTGAACATCCCTATATAAAATACGAAAAGTTTTAGCGCCACCTAGTGGTAACAACATTAGACCCTTGTAAATTGGACATACTTTGCACGATTTGCAACAAATTTTATACGATCAATATTCTCCCTTCCCCGAACCCATCTATATACAAATAATAAACAACACTCATAGCGCCCCCTAATGATTAAAGGAAGAATTACTGAGGGGCAACACTTCTCCGATGTCCACAAAACTTCACAGGAAGGAAAATAGTGCCACCCCGGACGCAATGACATCAAAATACCTGACAAAAGATATAGCGCCACATAGTGGTAAACGAAAGAATTGCTGAAAACTGTTTTATTTATTACTCGTGCGCGGCTTGCCAGAATGACGTGAAATTTTCTGAGATTCATCAAAATAGAGCGATGATCATAACTCAACATCAACGTTAGTATGACATCATACGTGTTACCATGGACACGCCCTTCTCGCAATTCAATCCATGAGCTTATGGGGCGGGGTGGGAAGGTCTTGGAGATCTAAATTTTTCAACATATGTTGAGGTCACTGTCATATGCAGTCCAATATGGGTGGACAACACATAACTTACAGGGAAGTGTTGCCATGGCAACATGGTGACGGTTGACTACTCACCATGACATTTCGGACAGTTGTATCTTGGACAACCTTTTTCTGATGTCCACAAAACTTTCCATCAAGGAAAATAGTGCCACCCCGGATACAATGACATCAAAATACCGGACAATAGATATAGCGCCACATAGTGGCTAACGAAAGAATTGCTGAAAAGTGTTTTATTTATTACTCACGTACGGCTGGCCAGAATGACGTGAAATTTTCAGAGATTCATCAGAACACAGACATGATCATAACTGAACATCAACGTTAGTATGACGTCATACATGTTACCATGGACACGCCCTTCTCGCCATTCAACCCATGAGCTTATGGGGCGGGGTGGGAAGGTCTTGGAGGTCTAAATTTTTCAACATATGTTGAGGTCACTGTCATATGCAGTCCAATATGGGTGGACAACACATAACTTACAGGGAAGTGTTGCCATGGCAACATGGCGACGGTTGACTACACGCAATGAAATTTCGGAAAGTTGTATCTTGGACAAACTTTTTCTGATGTCCACAAAACTTTCCATCAAGGAAAATAGTGCCACCCCGGATACAATGACTTCAAAATACCGGACAAAAGATATAGTGCCACATAGTGGCTAACGAAGGAATTGCTGAAAACTGTTTTATTTATTACTCACGCACGGCTGGCCAGAATGACGTGAAATTTTCAGAGATTCATCAGAACACAGACATGATCATAACTGAACATCAACGTTATTATGATGTCATACATGTTACCATGGACACGCCCTTCTCGCCATTCAACCCATGAGCTTATGGGGAGGTGTGGGAAGGTCTTGGAGGTCTCAGTTTTTCAACATATGTTTAGGTCACTGTCACATGCAGACCAATATGGGTGGACAACACATAACTTACAGGGAAGTGTTGCCATGGCAATATGGCGACGGTTGACTACACGCCATGAAATTTCAGAAAGTTGTATATTGGACAAACTTTTTCAGATTTCCACCAAATTTTCAAAAATGGATAATAATCGCACCCTATCTCAATATCTCTCTCAAATCTCAAAAGGCGTGGCCAGGGCGCCATGGCTAAGTTTGACTCCTTCCCTTACAAATTCAACCAGCTGTAACTCCCGCAAAAATTGTCCGATGTCCACAAAAATTTCCATCAAGGAAAATAGTGCCACCCCGGACACAATGACATCAAAATACTGGACAAAAGATATAGCCCCACATAGTGGCTAATGCAAGAATTGCTGAAAACTGTTTTATTTATTACTCACGCACGGCTGGCCAGAATGACGTGAAATTTTCAGAGATTCATCAGAACACAGACATGATCATAACTCATCATTAACGTAATGCCACTGCCGCAGCAGACCACCGTGTCATACAATGTCTTCAGCAGCGCCCCTTGTACACCAAAAGACCTGAGTCTCCTCAGTAGGAACAGCCTGCGCTGTCCCTTCTTGTAGAGTTCTTCTAGGGCTGATTGACAGTACGTGTAGATAGTACAGAACTGTTTCCATGGCGACCAGCGTGCTTCAACACACAGTGCAGAGCATTGTAGCTAGATGGAATAATATGTAGATATATAAACACCCAGTGCGGAGCATTGTAGCTAGATGGAATAAATATGTAAATATATATACACACAGTGGAGAGCATTGTTGCTAGATGGGATGAAACAGCACAACCGTCTACTTAGTTATCCTATATGGTATGATTATGTACCCATACATATTCTCACCCTCCATAGCGACCGCTATTTTCCTAATTGTATGCTGGAGGGGACCATTGTATGTCTTTTGCATTCAAAACTATTAGGTTGTCACATCTTTAGGCTATCTCTAAGAGCAGCCCTAATTAGGTTGTACAGTCTGACAGCCGTTGGGAGGAAGGACCTGCGAAACCTCTCGGTTGTGCACCTAGGATGATGTAGTCTGCTGCTAAATGAACTCCACCGTGCGTTCAGTATGTGCTGCATAGGGTGGAACTCGGACTCCAGCAGAGATGACAGTTTAGCCACCGTCCTTCTCTCTCCTATCTCGTCCACTGGGACAACGCGCTACCCCAGGACAGAGCTAGCTTTTTTGATCTTTTTGTTCAGTCTCTTCCTATCGGCTGCCATAATGCCACTGCCGCAGCAGACCACCGTGTCATACAATGTCTTCAGCAGCGCCCCTTGTACACCAAAAGACCTGAGTCTCCTCAGTAGGAACAGCCTGCACTGTCCCTTCTTGTAGAGTGCGTCAGTATAGTGTGACCAGTCTAGTTCATTGTTCAGATGAACACCCAGGTACTTAGAGGATGTCACCATCTCAATGTCTGTTCCCTGTATATTTACTGGTGATGTGAGGTGTTGTCCTGAAATGACAGTGGAGCAACTTCAGCAGAGGGACATGACTGAAAGTTTGGAGACATTGTTTTTGGGCACAATGACTACGGCACCTCCACCTAATGGTGCGTGGAAGAAGTCGATTGGAGTAAATGGCAAGCCGGTACTGTTCAAAGCGAGGGAGGACGGGCGGCGGGTTCCGCGGTCGCGCGGGGGGGCGAAGGCCCGTTTACACCTGCCTGCAGGTTTAATTATTAGGGCCTGAGCCACTGACAACGTCAGTCGGCGAAAGCCCTATTGTAATTGCTCACGTTTATTTATTAGGGCCTGAGCCACTGACAACGTCAGTCGGCGAAAGCCCTATTGTATCCGCTTGCGTTTATTTATTCTTTGTTATTTTTTTTCTCTATTATTCTGCCTAAATGATCGCATTTTTCACCCTCTGAACGTTAACCAAAACGCGATTTTTTTTGGCAAACCCCTCTGACAAGGCAAAAAATTCGATAAACTGGAAAACATATGTGCCCCCCCACCACTCATTTTTGTGGGTGGGGCCAAACATACAAGGTCAATGGAGACTGGAGACCATAAACTTTGCCGTAGATGCATCAAATTTGGGTGAGGTGTGAATCACCTCAAGACATGCAAAAAACATCATTGTGGCCCATACCCACCGCCAACAGGAAGGCCGCCATCTTGCCTCAAAGTCGCCCCACCTCCAATTCGGAAAAAAGTCACACCTCGCATTTTAACGCACTTGTCCTAGGGACCAGATCCAATTGAGCTCATTTTTACATGGGGGCATCTACAGGCATTGGCCATTAAAAGTTATATAAATTAAGTCAAAATCTCAAAAGGCGTGGCCAGGGCGCCATGGCGAAGTTTGACTCCTCCCCTTACAACTTCAACCACCTGTAACTCGCCCAAAACTTCTCCGATGTCCACAAAACTTTACATGAAGGAAAATAGTGCCACCCCGGACGCAATGACCTCAAAATACCTGACAACCGATATAGCGCCACATAGTGGTTAATGAAAGAATTGCTGAAAACTGTTTTATTTATTACTCACAAGCGGCTGGGCAGAATGACGTGAAATTTTCAGAGATTCATCAGAACACAGACATGATCATAACTGAACATCAACGTTAGTATGACGTCATACATGTTACGATGGACACGCCCTTCACGCCATTCAATCCATGAGCTTATGGGGAGGGGTGGGAAGGTCTTGGAGGTCTAAATTTTTCACCATATGTTGAGGTCACTGTCATATCTAGTCCAATATGGGTGGACAACACATAACTTACAGGGAAGTGTTGCCATGGCAACATGGCGACGGTTGACTACATGCCATGAAATTTCAGAAAGTTGTATCTTGGACAAACTTTTTCTGATTTCCACCAAATTTTCAAAAATGGATAATAATCCCACCCTGAACATCCCTATATAAAATAACAAAAGTTTTAGCGCCACCTAGTGGTAACAACATTAGACCCTTGTAAATTGGACATACTTTGCACGATTTGCAACAAATTTTATACGATCAATATTCTCCCTTCCCCGAACCCATCTATATACAAATAATAAACAACACTCATAGCGCCCCCTAATGATTAAAGGAAGAATTACTGAGGGAAAAAACTTCTCCGATGTCCACAAAACTTTACAGGAAGGAAAATAGTGCCACCCCGGACGCAATGACATCAAAATACCTGACAAAAGATATAGCGCCACATAGTGGTAAACGAAAGAATTGCTGAAAACTGTTTTATTTATTACTCGTGCGCGGCTTGCCAGAATGACGTGAAATTTTCTGAAATTCATCAAAACACAGAGATGATCATAACTCAACATCAACGTTACTATGACATCATACGTGTTACCATGGACACGCCCTCCTCGCCATTCAATCCGTGACCTTATGGGGAGGGGTGGGAAGGTCTTGGAGGTCTCAATTTTTCAACATATGTTGAGGTCACTGTCATATGTAGTCCAATATTGGTGGACAACACATATGAGGACATGGGTGGACAACACATAAGTTACAGGGAAGTGTTGCCATAGCAACATGGCGACGGTTGACTACACACCATGAAATTTCGGACAGTTGTATCTTGGACAACCTTTTTCTGATGTCCACAAAACTTCCCATCAAGGATAACAGTGCCACCCCGGATACAATGACATCAAAATACCGGACAATAGATATAGCGCCACATAGTGGCTAATGAAAGAATTGCTGAAAACTGTTTTATTTATTAATCACGTACGGCTGGCCAGAATGACGTGAAATTTTCAGAGTTTCATCAGAACACAGACATGATCATAACTGAACATCAACGTTATTATGACGTCATACATGTTTCCATGGACACGCCCTTCTCGCCATTCAACCCATGAGCTTATGGGGCGGGGTGGGAAGGTCTTGGAGGTCTAAATTTTTCAACATATGTTGAGGTCACTGTCATATGTAGTCCAATATGGGTGGACAACACATAACTTACAGGGAAGTGTTGCCATGGCAACATGGCGACGGTTGACAACACGCCATGAAATTTGGGAAAGTTCTATCTTGGACAAACTTTTTCTGATTTCCACCAAATTTTCAAAAATGGATAATAATCCCACCCCGAAAATTCCTATATAAAATAACAAAAGCTTTAGCGCCACCTAGTGGTAACAACATTAGACCCTTGTAAATTGGACATACTTTGCACGATTTGCAACAAATTTTATACGATCAATATTCTTCCGTCCACCAACACATCTATATACAAATAATAAACAACACTCATAGCGCCCCCTAATGATTAAAGGAAGAATTACTGACAGGCAAAACTTGTCCGATGTCCACAAAATTTTCCATGAAGGAAAATAGTGCCACCCCGGACGCAATGACATCAAAATACATGACTAAAGATAAAGCGCCACATAGTGGTAAAGGAAAGAATTGCTGAAAACTGTTTTATTTATTACTCGTGCGAGGCTTGCCAGAATGACGTGAAATTTTCTGAAATTCATCAAAACACAGAGATGATCATAACTCAACATCAACGTTACTATGACATCATACGTGTTACCATGGACACGCCCTGCTCGCCATTCAATCCGTGACCTTATGGGGAGGGGTGGGAAGGTCTTGGAGGTCTCAATTTTTCAACATATGTTGAGGTCACTGTCATATGTAGTCCAATATTGGTGGACAACACATATGAGGACAACACATAAATTACAGGGAAGTGTTGCCCTGGCAACATGGTGACGGGTGACTTCAAGCCATGAAATTTCGGAAAGTTATATCTTGGACAACGCATCTCCTGAACTTCTCTGCAAAATCTCTTTCATACTGAGCTGGTTTTGTCCTGCGATAAGCTCAGTTGCCATGGAAACCCACTCATTGCATTTCAATAACGGACATTTATACATGGGGCAAACTTGAAACAATTTGCACTAAATTTTCTACGATTGATATTAGTCCTGCACCAAACAAGTCTACATAAAAATAACAAACAAAAGCTTTAGCGCCCCTGTTTTTAAAAGGAAGAATTGCTGAAATTTTTTTTCTCTTTTTCTCTCACTAACAGAAAAAAAAATGCATGAAGGAATCACTAGGGCTGATTGACTGTACATGTAGATAGTACAGAACTGTTTCCATGGCGACCAGCGCGCTTCAACACACACAGTGCAAAGCACTGTAGCTAGATGGAATAATATGTAGACATATAACCACCCAGTGCGGAGCATTGTAGCTAGATGGAATACATATGTAAATATATATACACACACGGTGCAGAGCATTGTTGCTAGATGGGATGAAACAGCACAACCGTCTACTTAGTTATCCTATATGGTATGATTATGTACCCATACATATTCTCACCCTCCATAGCGACCGCTATTTTCCTAATTGTATGCTGGAGGGGACCATTGTGTCTTTTGCATTCAAAACTATTAGGTTGTCACGTCTTTAGGCTATCTCTAAGAGCAGCCCTACTTAGGTTGTACAGTCTGACAGCCGTTGGGAGGAAGGACCTGCGAAACCTCTCGGTTGTGCACCTAGGATGATGTAGTCTGCTGCTAAATGAACTCCACCGTGCGTTCAGTATGTCCTGCATAGGGTGGAACTCGGACTCCAGCAGAGATGACAGTTTAGCCACCGTCCTTCTCTCTCCTATCTCCTCCACTGGGACAACGCGCTACCCCAGCACAGAGCTAGCTTTCTTGATCTGTTTGTTCAGTCTCTTCCTATCGGCTGCCATAATGCCACTGCCCCAGCAGACCACCGTGTCATACAATGTCTTGAGCAGCGCCCCTTGTACACCAAAAGACCTGAGTCTCCTCAGTAGGAACAGCCTGCGCTGTCCCTTCTTGTAGAGTGCGTCAGTATAGTGTGACCAGTCTAGTTTATTGTTCAGATGAACACCCAGGTACTTATAGGATGTCACCATCTCAATGTCTGTTCCCTGTATATTTACGGGTGATGTGAGGTGTTGTCCTGAAATGAGAGTGGAAGAACTTCAGCAGAGGGACATGAGTGAAAGTTTGGAGACATTTTTTTTGGGCACAATGACTACGGCACCTCCACCTAATGTGCGTGGAAGAAGTCGATTGGGGTAAATGGCCAGCAGGTAGTGTTCAAAGCGAGGGAGGACGGGCGGCGGGTTCCGCGGTCGCGCGGGGGGCGAAGGCCGGTTTACACCTGCCTGCAAGTTTAATTTGATTTTTAATTTCTTTAATCTTGAGCGAGCCATTAGAATGAGTGTTGTCTTTGTGTTCTTTTTCTAGGCTCTTGAGCTCTGACTCTAGTGTGATTAGTTTTTCTTGTCTCAGTTTCTTTTGGGTTGCCAGTTTTGCAATAATTTTTCCCCTTATTACAGCTTTGCACGCATCCCACAGTATTAAAGGGGATACTTCCAAATATCTGAGAATATCTGATTCCAATTCATCTTTCAGTGGTCCTTTCAGGACACCTGAATTCAACCTCCAGGAAAATGTATTATTTGTGTATTTTTGGATGTTTAAATCCATATAGATCGGACTGTGGTCGGAGAGATCCATCAGTCCTATTTTACATGTTTTTACTCTTCCAATGTCTCTATTAAACATGAAAAAGTAATCAATCCTTGAGTAAGATGAATGTGGCGTTGAATAAAAAGTATAATCTTTTACATTGAGGTTGAATTCCCTCCATACGTCACAGATTCCCATTTCTTTTAGTAGCATCCGAGTATTCCTATTTTGGGTGTTATTTTGATGTGAAGAATTACCTGTTGCATCCCAGTATGGATTCAGTCTTAGATTGAAGTCTCCACCACATATCACTAAACCTTGGGCTTTAGTTATCATTAGGTCGAATACATTTTTATAAAATTTCCATTTAGCCCCTGGTAGTGCATATACATTCAGCAGGGTGATATCTTCTCCCTCTAGCCGCCCAGTTACCAAACTGTACCTCCCTTCTTTATCTTTGTGTTCTGATTTTTTTTCAAATGTAATTTTGGTTGATATCAATGTCGCTACTCCCCTCCTCCTCCCTGACTTATATGAAGATGAAGAGATCATTTTAAACCCTTGCCTATTGAGGTTAGTGTGTTCCACGTCTGTTAGGTGGGTTTCTTGTAAAAATATTATTTCTGCTTTGTCTTTTTTCATTTTGCGTAGAATCTTGGATCTTTTAACTGGATTCAGGATCCCTTTTACATTATATGAGGCTATTTTGGTTACACCCTGTTTCTCCATTGTATTTTCTTATTTAGTATAACAGTGTGGTGGCCCTCTTTTTTGCTACTCAGAAACTGAAAGAACATTAAGAACATAAAAAACATTAAGAACATAGTGTACGAAACTTTAAAACAAAAAACTGTCAAAAAAAACTTCCTGAGCTGGGGTCTCTTTAAAGACCCTGTAAGAGCCCTGATGGAGTGTAGGCTCTGAGGGAAATTCCTCAAACTCTGTTACGTGTTGAGGGCCCTCTCTTACCCCTGTAAGTTGTCCCATGTTTTTAACGTGAATTTCAGATCCAAATCCGAATTTGTAATGATTTTTTTTTTTTATGCCTATACCCTATGAGATTGTGTGCACCCTCCCACCCCCATCACAGCAAACATTCACTCTAATTCAGTATTTGTTAGTGTGGAGAGAACATGTGGGTCATTGTTACATTTCTATTTTAACATGATTTTTTTTCCCCTTTAAATTAAGAAGACATTTGTTTCTAATGCTATAACTGCTCCATGAAAGGTTTTACCACATGCTGATTCTGCATCTCCTTTAATGTTTGTTACCTTGTAGGAGGGGGGGTGGAAGTGCAGAGTGACTGAAAAGAAAAAAAAAAAAAAAAAAACCAAAAAGGTCGCTATTCCTTCCTGGAACTGGAAAGCTTATCTTTGTAGCTCTGGGGCTGGATTTCCCGCTGCTGGCCCGTGGATTTTGAAGGTCTCTGAGTGGACCACGTTTGAGCTCTGATTTTCTCGCTCAGATCCGCTGCGGGTTTAAACACCGTTACCGGGAGTCCTCTTCTTGCCATGTCAGTTGTTGCTTCTTCCGCTGAATTATAGAGTGTAGCATCATCTCACTTTGGCTCAGCAACAATTATTCTTCTGCTTAAAGACATTTTTGTTTCATCCAGGAATAATGCAAAGAAATCGATTTTCTTCCCCCAGGCCACAGCTGAAATCCCCTTTCTTTTGTTAAAACCAGCCTAAGGAATTTCCCCAATGTCCGGCTTCACTTTTATTGCCCCCATAAAACCTACACAGATCCACGACTCAGCTAATTTCCTTAAACTGTGGACATGCTGGATTTAAACAGTGAACTTTAAAGTACATTATTACAAACTCAATTCTAAACCTTCATTCTTTTCAGAACTATGAAAATGCAGATGGACTCTGATGTTTTTGATGTGGAAAATATGTGTGAAATGCATTAATCTGTGATTTTATATATATACATGCTAATGTTTATATGAATGTTTATTCCTGCATGTTGATTTAGAAGCACTTCTTATAATTTATACTAATCACTAAAGTTATCTTAGTTTAATACATAAAGGGAAATATTAACTTCCAGTATGTATGAGTTTTGCCTCGATATCACATGTGACTCCAACAGCCAATCTCTGCATGACGACTCTTCATTCCAAAGCGCTCCAAACAATGGAGTGGAAAAACACGCAATTAAAGCATTAGTAAACACGATTAACTCAACATTCCAAAAGATTAATCATGATTAAGAACTTTCATCGTCCAACACCACTAATATTAATGTAACAAGGCACAACAGCTCTTTGTTTACATGTTATTTTCCCTTCAGAAGGGCCACTCAGCCAGACAAAGCAAATGGGCTGTTGCCCGGGCAACAAAAGCCTGAATGTGTGCACTTCCTTGCTAAGATTGAAAAACAATGCTACTGGGGAGCCGTTACTCTTCCACACAGTGGGCTATTAGCTGCTTTTCTGATTCAACATCACAAAGAGGAGAAAATGTAAAGCTCCCTGATTGGCTGAGCTGCCCTCAATTAAAGTCAATTTTCTTCTATTCTGGAAGAGGAAATACTGATCAATGTTTTTATTCTGTTCATATCATTTAGATGATATTAGAAAATACATGTAGATCATTGATATTTGATTTGACTTGTAACTTCATCAGGTGCTGAGCTGCAGGAATTCTGAGTTCTTTGGTCATCTTCAATATTTGATCCAGTTTAATGTCAGTGTAATGTAACCGTTTTACAGATACTGAGCTCAGAAACGCACACACAACTGTTTTATTTGGCATCCCCAAACAAATGCAGCAACGCCGTGCCACTGTTCATGCCATGATGGTGCAGCGACTACACCTGTGTGTCTTTGTGGGGGGTGAGGTCACCTGAAAACTGACTGACCAGTCACACAGAAGCCAACCGAGGCACAGGCTGAGCAGCTGCAATTTTATGTTCTCCAGTTTATTTTATTCCTCCATATAACAAGTGAACTATAGTGTTGTGTCCATAATTATTAAAATGACGAGCAGGGCGGAGGACAGTTTATGTCTTTTATTAACAACTTACAAATAACACTCCAGTCACACAGCAGTGGGCTACAGCGCTCTGGGTCCAAGCGTCTACGATGAAAGAGGGCTTGCCTGTTCCGCCTCTAGCTTTTATACTGTAGCTGGCGTCACCACCGGAAGGATGGCTCGCCAGCCCCTCCCATTCTCGGTAAATCCCAGGCTGCCATATTGGTACTGATTTACAGACATAACAACCCCCCCCCCCCCAAGAAAAAAAAAAAATCAGACACACAGATTAGCCTACCCAAATTTTAGCCCGACTCACGCACTAACAAGAACACGATATGTACAAAAATGAATAGATAACACTGGTCAACACCAAATTTATTGTCTAAGTTTTTTTAGCTGATTTAGGACAGTTTTGATGTGCTGAATCCAAAAATCACTTTGGTTTTGCTCAATCAGCTCAGCTGTTTGAACTATGGCCACATGATTTCTGACGTTTTTGTTTACATGTACGGCTACTGTCACTTTATATCAGGGGTCACCAACCTTTTTGAAACCAAGAGCTACTTCATGGGTATCAAGTCATGTGAAGGGCACCAGCTTGACACACTCCTCTAAAATAACAAATTGAGTATATATATATATATATATATATATATATATATATATATATATATATATATATATATATAAATAATTATCAATAACTTAGTGGGTAACAGACAAGATCAATATTCAACACTTTATTTTCATTAATCCCAGCAATTGTTCAGATGATCACTTCTACATTTCATTAAAAAAAATGTCCAGTTTTCACCAGTCCCTTTTAACCATAAAAAACTAAACCCTTTTAATTCATGAACTATGTTGAACCATGTTTGAAAAAGTTATGCAACATTTAAGAAAAATCAACTTTCATATTAAATAAATCTTATCACATTTTTAACTGAACAAATCTGCTGCAATTCTGCTCAAAATCTGTTACATTTAATAAACACACTTATGTGTGTTCTTCTTCACTGGAATTATATCCATACAGTTCTTGCCAAGAATCATGCTGGAGTAATAACCAGCACTGTCCTTTCATGAGAAAAATCTAAACAAGCACTGGGAGTGCTTATATGCACGGTGGAGCAGTGGTTAGCACCGCGGCAGCAGATTACCCTCGGCCGGGGGATTGTGGGTTCGATCCCAGCCAACAGTGATCTGTGTGGAGTTTGCATGTTCTGGTTTTCCATGCAAAAAAATGCAGGTTAGGGAGTTAAGGGGCGCTTGCGACCGGCAGCTGGTGGCTTGTCACCGGACTGCAGAACAAATCCACCTACAGGTACAAGAAAAGTCCAAAAAAAAAACAAAAAAACAAGAGTGGGTAATGAAGTGTCGCTTCGCCGTCGCCCCGTAAATGAAACACAGGCAGCTTCCTTTCACGGTAGTAAAAAAAGAACTCTTCCTCCCGCTCACTTTGAAAATGATAAATTCTTTTATCAGTCTTAGTCTTTTTTTTGCCATGTTTTTGGCCTAGGAAACTGCACTCCGCCCACTATCTTCACTGTCCGCTAGCTTACGCTCCACAAGCGCGAAGGTTTTGTCATGCGCACGATACTGACCTTTGAACTAGGTCAGAGTTCACCTTAACTTTACGTATAATAAACATATTTTCATTTTTTTTATTTTTAAGACATTGTCATTTGAAAATCTATATAAATGCAAGTGTGATTTTAAAAAATAGCGGCAGAAAAAAATTACATCTTAGACGCAGCTCACTTGCGAGTTGTGCTATTTTTAGAACAGGCCTGCAGGCGACTCATGTGGTCCCTGCGGGCGACATGGTGCCCGCGGGCACCACGTTGGTGACCCCTGCTTTATATGATGCAAAATTATTCTTTCCTGAAATTGTCTGAATTTGGAACAATGATGAAATAACATTCAATTTACATGTACTTACCTTTATATAAAGGCAAGTACATGCACAGTACTAAGTTAGTACAGGTTTTTACTCAGCACCAGATCGAGAGAAACGGATGTCATTTTTGGATTCAGCGGTGCAAAATTGTCTTAAATCAGCCGAAAAAACACAGACAACTTACAAAAAATATTTTTGTAACCCTGTGTAATAGATCATGACAGAATTTTTACAACCATGTCTTTCAAAATGACAGAAAGTCCAGCATAACCTGTGTCTCAGGGTTTCTAAACTTCAACGTGTAACCACAGGAGGAGCTTCCTGTCTCACAAGAGATCAAAGTCTATGTGAAAGGTGTCTCACTTTTTACTCTACTGTAGATCATTCCATGTGATTTTAAGAGACTCATTCCAGTAAAAGCCTTTCCACATTCAGCACATAGGTTTATTTAACTTTACTGTGGGGAGATGATGTTGCCCCAAGTTACTTTTCTTCATAAAGTCCTTCAAACACTGAACACACCAATGGATTACCTCCACTATGGATGAGTTCATGTTTTCTTAAAGTACTCGTCCGAGTAAAGGCTTTTCTGTTGACATACAAAATGTTAAACTCCAGTGTGGATGAGTTGATGTCTTTTTAAGGGACGCATCTGAGTAAAGGCCCTTCCACACTGACCACACACAAACGGCTTAACACCAGTGTGGATGAGTTCATGGCTTCTTAAGTGACCCATATCAGTAAAGGCCTTTCCACACTGACCACACACAAACTGCTTAACACCAGTGTGGATGAGTTCATGTCTTCTTAAGTGACCCATCTCAGTAAAGGCCTTTCCACACTGACCACACACAAACTGCTTAACACCAGTGTGGATGAGTTCATGTCTTCTTAAGTGACCCATCTCAGTAAAGGCCTTTCCACACTGACCACACACAAACGGCTTAACTCCAGTGTGGGTGAGTTCATGGCTTTTTAAGTGACCCATCCGAGTAAAGACCTTTCCACACTGACCACACACAAACGGCTTAACACCAGTGTGGATGAGTTCATGGCTTCTTAAGTTACTCATCTGATTAAAGGCCTTTCCACACTGACCACACACAAACGGCTTAACACCAGTGTGGATGAGTTCATGGCTTCTTAAGTCACGCATCCGAGTAAAGGCCTTTCCACACTGACCACACACAAATGGCTTAACACCAGTGTGGATGAGTTCATGGCTTCTTAAGTTACTCATCTGATTAAAGGCCTTTCCACACTGACCACACACAAACGGCTTAACACCAGTGTGGATGAGTTCATGGCTTCTTAAGTTACTCATCTGATTAAAGGACTTTCCACACTGACCACACACAAACGGCTTAACACCAGTGTGGCTGAGTTCATGGGTTCTTAACTCACGCATCCGAGTAAAGGCCTTTCCACACTGACCACACACAAACGGTTTAACACCAGTGTGGATGAGTTCATGGGTTCTTAACTCATGTATCCGAGTAAAGGCCTTTCCACACTGACCACACACAAACGGCTTAACACCAGTGTGGATGAGTTCATGGCTTCTTAATTTACTCATCTGATTAAAGGCCTTTCCACACTGACCACACACTAATGGCTTAACACCAGTGTGGCTGAGTTCATGGGTTCTTAACTCATGCATCCGAGTAAAGGCCTTTCCACACTGACCACACACAAACTGCTTAACACCAGTGTGGATGAGTTCATGGGTTCTTAAGTCATGCATCCGAGTAAAGGCCTTTCCACACTGACCACACACAAACTGCTTAACACCAGTGTGGATGAGTTCATGGGTTCTTAAGTCATGCATCCGAGTAAAGGCCTTTCCACACTGACCACATACAAACTGCTTAACACCAGTGTGGATGAGTTCATGGGTTCTTAACTCATGTATCCGAGAAAAGGCCTTTCCACACGGACCACACACAAATGGCTTAACACCAGTGTGGATGAGTTCATGGGTTCTTAACTCATGCATCCGAGTAAAGGCCTTTCCACACTGACCACACACAAACGGCTTAACACCAGTGTGGATGAGTTCATGGCTTCTTAGGTTACTCATCTGAGTAAAGGCCTTTCCACACTGACCACACACAAACGGCTTAACACCAGTGTGGATGAGTTCATGGCTTCTTAAGTTTCTCATCTGATTAAAGGCCTTTCCACACTGACCACACACAAATGGCTTAACACCGGTGTGGATGAGTTCATGGGTTCTTAAGTCATGCATCTGAGTAAAGGCCTTTCCACACTGACCACACACAAACGGCTTAACACCAGTGTGGATGAGTTCATGGCTTCTCAAGTTTCTCATCTGATTAAAGGCCTTTCCACACTGACCACACACAAATGGCTTAACACCGGTGTGGATGAGTTCATGGGTTCTTAACTCACGCATCCGAGTAAAGGCCTTTCCACACTGACCACACACAAACGGCTTAACACCAGTGTGGATGAGTTCATGGCTTCTTAAGTCACGCATCCGAGTAAAGGCCTTTCCACACTGACCACACACAAATGGCTTAACACCAGTGTGGATGAGTTCATGGCTTCTTAAGTTACTCATCTGATTAAAGGCCTTTCCACACTGACCACACACAAACGGCTTAACACCAGTGTGGATGAGTTCATGTCTTCTTAAGTGACCCATCACAGTAAAGGCCTTTCCACACTGACCACACACAAACGGCTTAACACCAGTGTGGATGAGTTCATGGCTTCTTAAGTTACTCATCTTAGTAAAGGCCTTTCCACACTGACCACACACAAACTGCTTAACTCCAGTGTGGATCAGTTTATGTGTTTTTAAGTGACCCAACACTGTGAAACCTCTCCCACATTTTTGACAAAAGTACTGTTTATCCCTAGTGTGGTGTTTTCTCTCTATTCCTTTTCTACTCTTGTCACTGTGTGATTTGGCTTCGTTTGCTGCAGTTGGAGGATCTTCATCTTCCTGAAGCTGCTCAGGTTTCACTCTAGTTTTCCTTTCATGTTCCTACAGCAACAAGGACAGAGAAAAAAACAGGCTGTGAAAATACAGTGCTGTGAAAAAGTATTTCAAAAAAGTATTCCACACATGCATTGATGTGGAAACCAGCTTGTGCATCAACTTGATAGACAATGAAAACATTAAATGTTTGATGGAAATATTCATCGTTCAAATTTACCAAAACTATATGAAAAGTATAATTACTTTTCAGAAGCAATTGATTGTATTTACAATTATTTTCATGGACTTCACCAAGTAATTGATGAGTATTTGGACCCAAATCTGATATTTCTATACAGTGGTGCTTCAAAGTTTGTGAATCCTTTAGAATTTTCTGCATAAATATGACCTAAAGCCTCATCAGATTTTCACACGAGTCCTTAAAGTAGATAAAGAAAATCCAAAAATATTTTACTTTCATTTATTGAGGAAAATGATCCAATATTAAATACAGTGCATCCACAAAGTACTCACAGTGTTTCACTTTTTCCACATTTTGTTATGTTACAGCCTTATTCCAAGGTGGATTAAATTCATTTTTTTTCTCAAAATTCTACACACAAAACCCCATAATGACACAGTGAAAAAAGTTTTATTGAGGTTTTTGAAAATGTATTAAAAATAAAACACTAAGAACTCACATCTACATAAGTATTCACAGCCTTTGCTCACAACTTTGTTGATGCATCTTTGGCAGCAATTACAGCCTCAGGCCATTTTCAATATGATGCCACAAGCTTGGCACACCTACAGCAGTGTGAAAAAGTGTTTGCCCCCTTCCTGATTTCTCTTTTTTTGGATGTTTGTCACACTTAAATGTTTCAGATCAAACAAATTTAAATATTAGACAAAGATAACACAAGTTAACACAAAATACAGTTTTTAAATGAAAGTGTTTATTATTAAGGGTAAAAAAAAATCCAAACCTACATGGCCCTGAGTAAAAAGTGCCCCCCCCCCCCATTAAAACATATATTAACTGTGGTTTATCACATCTTTGGAAAGCTGAGATCAAGTTCTCAAGCCACACCCAGGCCTGATTACTGCCACACCTGTTCTCAATCAAGAAATCACTTAAATAGGACCTGCCTGACAAAGTGAAGTTGACCAAAAGATCCTCAAAAGATAGACGTCATGCTGCCATCAAAAGAAATTTAGGAACAAATGAGAAACACAGTAAATGAGATCTACTAGTCTGGAAAAGGTTAAAAAGCCATTTCTAAAGCTTTGGGACTCCAGCAAAGTACAGTGACAGCCATCCATACATCCATCTTCTACCGCTTTTCCGGAGGTCCGGGTCGCACAGGCAGCAGTTCAAGCAGAGAAGCCCAGACTTCCCTCTCCCCAGCCACCTGCTCCAGCTCTTCAGAGAGGATACCAAGGCGTTCCCTGACCAGCTGGCAGACATAGTCTCTCCACCGAGTCCTGGGTCTGCCCCAGGGTCTCCTCCCAGTGGGACGTGCCCAAAACACCTCAAGTGGGAGGCGTCCAGGAGGCATCCTAATCAGATGCCCATACCACCTCAACTGACTCCTTTCAATGTGGAGGAGCAGCGGTTCTACTCTGAGCCTGTCCTGGATGACTGAGCTCCTCACCCTATCTCTGAGGGTGAGTCCAGCAATCCTACGGAGAAAGCTCATTTCAGCCGCTTGTATCCGCGATCTCGTTCTTTCGGTCATTACCCAAAGCTCGTGACCATAGGTGAGAGTAGGAACGTAGATTGACTGGTAAATCGACAACTTTGCCTTAGAGCTAAGCTCCCTCTTCACCACAACAGACTGGAACAACGTATGCATCTCTGCAGATGCTGCTCCAATCCATCTGTCAATCTCTCGCTCCATTTTCCCCTCACTCGTGAATAAGACCCCAAGACACTGAAACTCCTCCACTTGGGGCAGGAGCCTGTCCCCAGCCAAGAGAGAACAATTCACCTTTTTCCGGCTGAGGACCATGGACTCGGACTTGGAGGTGCTGATTCTCTTCCCAGCCGCTTCACACTCAGCGGCAAACCGTCCCAGCAAAAGCTGCAGGTAATTGCTGGATGAAGCCAACAGGACAACATCATCTGCAAACAACAGAGATGAGATCCTGTGGTCACCAAGCATGACACCCTCCATTCCCTGGCTGCGCCTAGAAATCCTGTCCATAAAAATTATCAACAGGATCGGTGACAAAGGGCAACCCTGGCAGAGTCCAAATCTCACTGGGAATGAGTCCAACCGAGTGTTGGCAATACAAACCAAACTCTCACAATGGTCGTATAGAGACCGGATAGCTCGTAACAACAAGCCTGATACCCCATACTCCTGAAGCACCCCCCACAAAAAACCATAAGGGACACGGTCGAATGCCTTCTCCAAGTCCACAAAACACTTTGTGTGACTGACACTGTAGATAGGTAAAGCACAATTTCGTTCTACTGTACATGATTGGTTGTACGGTTGAATGACAATAATAATGACAATCCACTCGGGAGATCGGATCACAATTTGGTTCATCTCCTGCCGGTGTACAAACCCCTAGTGCACAGACAACCTCCAGCCATGCGCACAGTGAAGTTATCGTCTGAGGAGGCAATGGACACTCTAAAGGGCTGTTTTGAAACCACCGCCTGGGAGCAGCTCTGCGATCCAAATGGTGAGGACATCGATGGCCTCACTCACACCTTCACGGGCTACCTCAGCTTCTGTGTGGACAAATCCGTTCCCACCAAGACCATACGGTGTTGCTCAAACAACAAACCCTGGATCAATCCTGAGATAAAAACACTTCTGAGAGAGAAGAAGAGGATCTTCAGGTCGGGGAACAGGGAGATGCTGAAGTCCGTACAGAAGGAGCTGAGAAGAAAGATCAGAGAAGGCAAGGACAGCTTCAGGAAGAAGATGGAGGACAAGCTGCAACAGAGCGACAACAGCGGGGTCTGGAGGAACCTCAAAACCATCTTTGGGCTCAAGAATACCTCCCCCCAGGTCACGGGGGGCAGGGAGTGGGCAAACAATCTGAATCTGTTTTTCAATAGGTTTGACCAACCGCCCTCCCCCCCTGACTGCACAACAATCACTGCTGCCTCTAAAGACATCAAGTCCTGCTGCCCACTCCCCACTCCACCATCACCCCCCCACTTCCAGCACACAGCCCCCCATCCTGACCCTGACCAGGACCCAGGTGAGGACGGAGCTGAGGAAGATCAAGGCGAGGAAGGCGACGGGACCAGACGGCTTCAGCGCAAAGCTCCTCAAGTCCTGCGCAGACCAGCTGTGTGGGATTGTGGCGTACATCTTCAACCTGAGCCTGAAGCTGGGGAGGGTACCACAGCTGTGGAAAACATCTTGTGTGGTACCTGTACCAAAAACTTCCCACCCCAAAGACCTGAACAGCTACAGACCGGTGGCCTTGACGTCCCACTTGATGAAGACCCTGGAGAGACTGCTCCTTGCTCACCTGCGCCCCCTGGTGGGACCAGCGATGGATCCACTCCAGTTCGCCTACCAGCATGGCATCGGGGTGGAGGATGCGGTGATCTTCCTCCTTCACCGTTCTCTGTCCCACCTGGAGAAGCCCGGGAATGTGGTGAGGATCATGTTCTTTGACTTCTCCAGTGCTTTCAACACCATCCAACCGATGATCCTGAAGGACAAGCTGCTGCGCGCAGGTGTGGACCAGCACCTGTCATCATGGATCCTGGACTACCTCACGAACTGGCCTCAGTTTGTGAGAACCCGGGACTGTGTGTCCGACACGATCATTGGTAGCACGGGGGCCCCCCAGGGAACGGTGTTGGCTCCCTTCCTGTTCACTCTTTATACTGCGGACTTCTCACACAACACAACACACTGCCATCTACAGAAGTTCTCTGATGACTCTGCGATCATTGGCCTCATCTCCAATGGAGATGAAGCTGAGTACAGAGGGCTTATCCAGGACTTCGTGGACTGGTGCCATCGGAATTGCCTCCAGATCAACGCGAGGAAAACTAAGGAGCTGGTGGTGGCTGCCACAGGCATGGACAACCCCTCACAGCACCAGTAAATATACTGGGAACAGACATTGAGATGGTGACATCCTACAAGTACCTGGGTGTTCATCTGAACAATAAACTAGACTGGTCACACAATACTGACACACTCTACAAGAAGGGACAGCGCAGGCTGTTCCTACTGAGGAGACTCAGGTCTTTTGGTGTACAAGGGGCGCTGCTGAAGACATTCTATGACACGGTGGTGGTATCAGCCATCACTTTTGGAGTGGTCTGCTGGGGCAGTGGCATTACTGCAGCCGATAGGAAGAGACTGAACAAACTGATCAAGAAAGCTTGCTCTGTCCTGGGGCAGCGCCTTGACCCGGTGGAGGAGATAGGAGAGAGAAGGACGGTGGCTAAACTGTCATCTCTGCTGGAGTCCGAGTTCCACCCTATGCAGGACATACTGAATGCACCGAGGAGCTCATTTAGCAGCAGACTACATCATCCTAGGTGCACAACCGAGAGGTTTCGCAGGTCCTTCCTCCCTACGGCTGCCAGACTGTATAACCTAAGCAGGGCTGCTCGCAGATAGCAAAAAAGATGTAACAACCTAATAGTTTTTTTTGAATGCAAAAGATGCAATAGACTTATACAATGGTCCCCTCCAGCATACAACTAGGAAAATACCAGTCGCTATGGAGGGTGAGAATATGTATGGGCACATAATCATACCATGTAGGATAACTAAGTAGACGGTTGTGCTGTTTCATCCCATCTAGCTACAATGCTTTGCACTGTGTGTGTTTATATATTTACATATTTATTCCATCTAGCTACAATGCTCCGCACTGTGTGTTTATATATCTACATATTATTCCATCTAGCTACAATGCTCTGCACTGTGTGTGTTTATATATTTACATATTCATTCCACCTAGCTGCAATACTCCGTACTGTGGGTGTTTATATATCTACATATTTATTCCATCTAGCTACAATGCTCCGCACTGTGTGTTTATATACTCCTATATTTATTCCATCCAGCTACAATGCTCTGCATTGTGTGTCTGTATATATATATATATATATATATATATATATATATATATATATATATACAGTATATATATATATATTTATAGTAATATGTACATATGTATATTAGCTGCTCTTGCTTTTTTTTCTTGCCTTCTGATTGTTGCTCTGAGTGTTGCTATCCCTGTGCTATTGCAATCCTGGAATTTCCCCGTTGTGGGACTAATAAAGGCTTATCTTATCTTATCTTATAAGGGTGATTTAATTTAATTTAATTTAATTTAAACTGGTTGGGCAAACTCCCACGAACCCTCAAGGATTCTCCAGAGGGTAAAAAGCTGGTCCGATGTGCCACGGCCAGGACGAAAACCACATTGCTCCTCCTGAGTCCAAAGTTCGACCAACGGCCGGACTCTCCTCTCCAGTACCTTGGCGTAGAGCAGGCATATTAAATTCAGGGATGAGAATGGGGTTTGGGAAAAAAAGAGCAAACTAAGCCAGGGGTCTTAGTTAGGCCTGCGTCCCCCAAGGCGAAGCCTTGGTGGGGGCCCCCCAGAAGCTAACGAAATCTGGTGTTATAGAATGCTCAAATGTGGTCTTCTATTTAAAGTTAGAAGTAAGTACAAATGCATTTATAGTTTACCTTTTTAATCTGCTGCTGCATCACATGTGTAAATTTATGATATCCGAATGGTATGTTGATGTAATAATACTAAATTATATTTTACTACTATTTAATATGTTTAGAATGGTAAATGGCGTTCACTTATATAGCGCTTTTATCATCTCTGGATGACCAAAGCGCTTTACAGATCCTGCTATCCACCCATTCACGCACACATTCACACACTGATGGCGGCAGAGCTGCCATACACACACAGGCGCTCGCCTGGCCACCAGGAGCAACTGGGGGTTCAGTGTCTTGCTCAAGGACACTTTGACATGCAGACTTCAGACAGAGTGGGAATCGAACCCATGACCCTCCGATCAGTAGTCGGTCACACTACACCTGTGCCACAGCCGCCCCTAGAACTGACACAGAATTACATTTACATATGGGCCATTTCCACCAGTATCACCTTGGCTTTACTTTTTTCTACTTGGTTCTCTTTCTCGCCATTTCCACCTAAGTCCTCACAGTTTAACCGATACTATTTTCGTGCCTGTTCAGAGGCAGGGTATAACCGAGCCGAAAGCGAGGTGTGATTTGACGTCAATCGACTGCTAGCCACTGATTGGTCAGGGCGTAACGTCACGAAAGCGCCCGTCTTCGAAATCATTACGACCGCCATTTGCAATCACGGACTAACTCGGTCACGGAGTAAATACGATATTAATACAGACAGCGTTGTAGGTTTTGCGGAAATCTACACCGTGGTCCAACGAAGAGGTGCGGGGTCTTCTCTGCTTGCTGGCAGATACACAGTCAGAGGAGTGATCCGGACCCTACAGATGACTGCGTACTACTGATAAGCTGAAGACAGACGTGAGAGAACCATCCATGATGAGTGATTTGTAATATTGTGCATCTGTTCGCTTATTTATCCTGTTGGTGGTAAGCTCACTTTTGAGCCATACAGCCCCGTTCTGTGCTGGCTAACTCGTTTTAGCTAACGAATTTTGGCTAGTAGCTAGATAATACCAACTGTTGATTCGCGCTTGTTTTCTCCTAAATATTCGCTTGTGAGAGCAAAACGATGAAATATATCAATCCTGGTTAAAGTCCTGGTTTTTGTTTTGTATTGCACTTGGTGCTGCGCATTAAATTGTGTGCAATTTAATGCCGTTTTTTGCTGGCTAACTCGTTTTAGCAAACGAGTTTTGGGCAATAGCTAGATAATACCAACTGTTGATTCAATTCAATTCCATTCAACTTTATTTATATAGCGCCATTTCAAAACAACAGTCATCTCACAGCACTATCAACTGTAGGGGGAACCCCCACAGTTGCAGAAAGACCCCAGCAATCAGGCGATCCCCTGTGAGCAAGCACTTGGCGACGGTGGAGAGGAAAAACTCCCTTTTAACAGGAAGAAACCTCCAGCAGAACCAGGCTCAGGGAGGGGCAGTCATCTGCTGCGACTGGCTGGGGGGTGAGGGGATAGAGAAGAAGAAAAGAACAGATATGTAGAGAGCAAACAGCACGATGGGGACTCAATCTATGGGAGAGAACAAACAAATGTTAATGACCAGCAAAAAAAATATTTCATTGAGAGTGAGGAAAGGAGTGAGGCCCAGTGCATTACTGGAGGTCCCCCGGCTGACTAAACCTATTAGCAGCATAACTAAGGGAGGGTTCAGAAACACAAGATCCCTCCCTAATTGTAGGCTATATCAAAAAGGTAGGTTTTAGCCCTATTCTTAAAAACAGAGATCGAGTCTGACTCCCGAATCCAGATTGGCAGCTGATTCCACAGGAGAGGAGCTTGATAACTGAAGGCTCTGCCTCCCATTGTACTTTTGGAGATTCTAGGTATTACAAGTAATCCTGCATTTTGGGAGCGTAGTGCTCTGTTAGGATAATACGGTAGTATCAGATCTTTTAAATAAAAAGGAGCCTGATTGTTTAGAGCTTTGTAAGTCAGAAGAAGAATTTTAAACTTAATTCTAAACTCTATGGGAAGCCAATGAAGGGAGGCCAGAACCGGAGAGATATGATCTCTCTTTCTAGTACCTGTTAAAACTCTTGCTGCAGCATTTTGGATCAGCTGAAGACTTTTTAAAGATATTTTAGGA
Organism: Pholidichthys leucotaenia; assembly: GCA_020510985.1. Taxonomy (NCBI): domain Eukaryota; kingdom Metazoa; phylum Chordata; class Actinopteri; order Cichliformes; family Pholidichthyidae; genus Pholidichthys; species Pholidichthys leucotaenia. The sequence goes on from CM035844.1 coordinate 157,622,394, forward strand.
CAGCCTGATAATAAAGAATTACAATAATCTAATCTCGAGCTAACAAAAGCGTGGATCAATTTCTCAGCATCACTCTGAGACAAGATGCTCCTAATCTTGGCAATATTACGCAATTTTTTTTTTTTTTTTTTTTTTTGTAACTTATTTGTACCTGTAGGTAGATTTGGTTTGCAGTCTGGTGACAAGCCACCGGCTGCTGGTCGCTGCGTGCGCGAGCGCCCTAAACCTACATGTTTTTGGTATGCGGGAGGAAACCGGAGAAATCCCGGAGTAAACCCACGCAACACGGGGAGAACATGCAAACTCCACACAGCTCACTGTTGGTCGGGGGCTGGGATCGAACCCACGATCTCATGATCCCCCGGCCAAGGGTAAAACTGTGCTGCCACAGTGCTAAACCACTGCGCCACCGTGCAGCCAAAGAAGGCAGGCTTAGAAGGCAGTCTTAGAAACAAATTTAATATGTGAATTGAAGGACAAATCCTGATCAAAAATAACTCCAAGGTTCCTCACAGAGCTATTAAGAGAAAGAGTAACCGCATCCAAACTGAAAGTTTGATTTGGAAAGGAATTTCTAAGGTTTTTTGGACCAACAAGAATGACTTCAGTCTTATCTGAATTTAATAGCAGGAAATTACAAGTCATCCAAGCTTTGATTTCCCTAAGACAGGCTTCTAACTTGGCTAATTGATTACTATCATCTGGCTTCATTGACAGGTATAATTGTGTGTCATCTGCATAACAATGAAAATGTATACAGTGCTTTCTAATAATGTTGCCTAACGGAAGCATATATAAACTATAAGAGTAGGGCCTAGCACAGATCCCTGTGGAACTCCATGACTAAGCTTTGAGTTGAAAGAAAACTCATTATTTACATGAACAAACTGGAACCTATCAGATAAATAAGATCTAAACCAGTGCAATGAAGTTCCCTTAAGTCCAACATAGTGTTCTAATCTATCAAGTAGAATATTATGATCGATAGTATCAAAAGCTGCACTAAGGTCTAAAAGGACAAGTACAGAAACTAGTCCATTATCAGATACAATGAGGAGGTCGTTAGTGACCTTCGCTAAGGCTGTTTCAGTAGTATGATGGATTCTAAACCCAGATTGAAAGTCTTCAAGTAAACCATTTCCCTGCAGGTGGTCAAATAATTGCGTAGCAACAACTCTTTCTAAGATTTTTGAAATGAAAGGGAGATTAGAGATTGGTCTATAGTTAGCTAAAACTCCTGGCTCTAGTGTTGGCTTTTTGAGTAAGGGTTTAATTACAGCTGTTTTAAAAGCCTGCGGTACATGGCCTAAAGTTAATGAAGAATTGATTATATGAAGAATAAAGCTACCAATAAGTGGGAAGACTTCTTTAAATAACCTGGTGTAGCGGTTTGATTAAACCCCCCACAACACACAAACAGAACACAGAGACAGTCAGCTCGCACTCCTGGGGTTTGTTCCGCTGCACGCTGAGTTTACAGCCTTGAAGTTAAAGTGTTCATGCATTTTGCCCTTACTGTGACCTAGAGACTCAGATCAATATGTAGATGTGCTGGTTAGCCTCTTTGTCTGACACTTGGAGCGAGGTCTAGCTAATCTGCCCATTGTGATGTATGTCTTACAAATGCAAATACCTCCTGCCTGTTCTGTTGTCCCTTTGATCATTCTAAACTGTGGGGTACGTCTCTTTGATGTATTGTTATGATCAAGTATTTAAGGTGCAACTCTGTAACGCAATCTCTCTCTCTCAATCTGACTTCAACCCTGCTGCAGGACACAGATTTTGTGTCCCCTCTTCACTGAGAGCCTGAGGAATTCGGCTTCAGCCTGCTCACGCTATGGCTGGAGCCGAGTTCCCGTGACGGCGGTATGATTAATAAAACCTGCTTAAAACCACAGCACTGCTGCTTATATTTTTGCATGCCGCCTCACTGGTGACCCCTCGAACACGCACACGTTTTGTGCGAAAGCAACCTTCCGAGCTGGACAGCCACACAGCTGCGTTGGTGGCCCCTTGAAGACGCACACGTTTTGTGCAACGCAGCCTTCTGTTTTGGATGGCCACGCTGGCGAACCGACGCTGAAATAAACGAGCGGCCAGCGAACGCAACACCCGGGCATGAATGCTCCGTCGCCTGAGATCTGCACAACCACGCTGGACCGGCCGCTCTCACTGAGAGCGCACGCACCTCGTCCTCTCTCCACGACGGCAACCTCCAGGGCCGACGGGGAGCGCAGCGCGTGGAACTGAACGCACCATGGCCGCACGAGCGACAACGATCGTCTCCTCCCTCTCACCGCTCCAACGCAGCTGCACGAGCCCAAATCTACAGCAACAGCTCAACCTGGATTTTATTGGCGCCGTCTGCGCTGATCTCCGCCAAGTTTCTGCACCCTGACTCACCACTCCAGCGGCCCACCCACGCACTGAACCCCCGCGCACGCATCGGGGAGTTACAAGGACGGCGCATCACGCATGGGACAAGTAACGGCTCCACAGACTGCCTTCCTCCTTCGCCGCTGCCTTTCAGGGCTGCTCGCTCACCTGAGGCACGCATGCAGCATACTGGAAGGATTTGTTAACAGTCTCAGCCACGCCACAGACCGCCATCGTCCTCCGCAGCTGCCCACAGAACCTTCAGGGTTGCTCGTTCACCTGAAGCAAGCACGCAGCTCGCCACTGGATTTTTTAATGGTCTTAGCCACGGCACAACGGGATTTCAGCCGTCAGCTGTTCCCAGGAGCTTTGGGGTTACTTCAGCACCCAAAGCCAACAGTCCCTATGCTTTGTTTACTTTTTCTCTTACAGCCGCTCCTGCTTTTCTTCATGGCCACGAGAGGAGTCAGAGACTAATTTTTCTTCTTGTGGACCGCTGCACGTTAAACGGGACCAGCCCTTCGACATTGCGGACCCACAAGCAATTTTTGCGCGGCTCAGGACGATTTCACAGCTCCTGCCGGCACTTACTACCCCTCCCCTCCCTCCCCCTCCGCCTGCAGCGAGCTTCTCCCACAGCTCGCTCACACAGATGGATCATCGAGGTCGCGGCCCCCTACCGTTTCCCTCTTGGGGGGGAGCGTGTGTGGCGGTTCGTTTTAACCCCACAACAGACTAAGGACACTCAGCCCTCTTTTCTCTGTTTTCCTGCTACACTACTGAGATGCAATGTGCCATTCATGTATTTGTGATGCAAACATGCATGTATTGTGATGTAATGCGCCATTCGGTATAGTGTGCATATGGCTTGTCCTTACTGTGCTTTTTCTGAGCATCTTACATATGTAGATGTGCTTTGGTGTATTAATGTCTACAGGTAGACGAGTTTCTTCTGTCTCACCTGTGATGTTAATCGTTGCCTTTCATGCATGGTATTCACATCGCGGAGCAGCAAACACTTTTGGTGCGACTACCCCCCCCCCCCCCCCCCCCTGCACAGAGCTTTTCCCTGCTCGCTGCCCAGACTGCAACATCGAGGTCACGGTCCCCTACCGTTTCCCTCTTGGGGGGGAGCAGTGTAGCGGTTTGATTAAACCCCCCACAACACACAAACAGAACACAGAGACAGTCAGCTCGCACTCCTGGGGTTTGTTCCGCTGCACGCTGAGTTTACAGCCTTGAAGTTAAAGTGTTCATGCATTTTGCCCTTACTGTGACCTAGAGACTCAGATCAATATGTAGATGTGCTGGTTAGCCTCTTTGTCTGACACTTGGAGCGAGGTCTAGCTAATCTGCCCATTGTGATGTATGTCTTACAAATGCAAATACCTCCTGCCTGTTCTGTTGTCCCTTTGATCATTCTAAACTGTGGGGTACGTCTCTTTGATGTATTGTTATGATCAAGTATTTAAGGTGCAACTCTGTAACGCAATCTCTCTCTCTCAATCTGACTTCAACCCTGCTGCAGGACACAGATTTTGTGTCCCCTCTTCACTGAGAGCCTGAGGAATTCGGCTTCAGCCTGCTCACGCTATGGCTGGAGCCGAGTTCCCGTGACGGCGGTATGATTAATAAAACCTGCTTAAAACCACAGCACTGCTGCTTATTTTTCCATGCCGCCTCACTGGTAGGAATAGGGTCTAAAAGACAAGTTGAAGGTTTGGATGAGGAAACTATTTTGTCTAACTCACAAAGGTCGATTGGAGTAAACTCATCAAGACAGACATCAATAGAAGGAGTTGTAGTAGTTACAGTATTTAAGTTAACTGTGGGAAGAAGCGGATTGATTTTATCTCTGATGGATGAAATTTTATTATTGAAAAAGTTCATAAAGTCCTGACTAGTAAGCTCTAAGGGAATGCTAGGGTTGACAGAGTCCTGACTCTTTGTCAACCTGGCTACAGTCCTGAAAAGAAACCTGGGATTATTCTTGTTCTCTTCTATTAATGCAGAGTAATAACTCGTTCTAGCTTTTCTAAGAGATTTTATATAAATTAAAAGATGATTTCTCCAAGCTAAATAGATTTCATCTAAATTAGCGGAGCGCCATTTTCTTTCTAATTGACGAGTCTTCTGTTTTAAGCTACGAGTTTCTGTGTTGAACCAAGGAGTTAGAAATCTCTGATTAGACTTTTTCTTTTTTAAGGGGGCCACCAAGTCTAGAGTCTGATGCAGAGAAGCTGAAACACTATCCACTGTAGAAGACCTGGAAATGACGAGGCGGTTTTGTATCACAAAAGCAGAGTCTTTAATGAACAACTCTTCTATCTTGTCTCATCTGGTGCAGAGCTTGGCAGAAGGCAAAGACAAAGAATTCTGCCCAGCTCACTGGTTAAATACAGGCACACATCAAAGACATGCAAAACACAAGCTGAAATCCCCCGTTATCTAAATCCCCCATTAGTCCTGTTAACTCCTCCCTTCGTCTTGGGAGGTGATGGGAAAACCTCTCCTCGCCTTAGGGGGTGAAGGTGTCAAGTCTGTTGCCGCTGCGTCCTGTGACGTCGTTGGTCTTCACACGGCGGTGAGATTCCTTTGTCCCTTTCAGAGGTGTGAAGTTCCTTTGTATATTCTGTCCCAAACATTTCCACATGCTCTAACAAATGTAGGTATGAAATATATGAGTAATATATACCACATCCACCATGTTATCAATTACAGAAGGAGCAAGCTGTCTATAGCTTATTTCCGTTGTGTTGACACATGGCATAGAGGAAACAATCTGCATAAATTTGGTAACAGCATCATCTGAGAGGCATCTACTGTGATAATATTTTTCTTTAGGAGCCAAATAGTTAGAAATAGTAAAATCAAAGGTTAACAGACAATGGTCTGACAGTACAGGGTTATGAGGAGACACTACAAGATTTTCTATTTCTATGCCATATGTCAGAACAAGGTCCAATGTATGGTGGAGGTAATGAGTAGAATTTCCTACTTTCTGAGAAAACCCAATCGAGTCTAATATTGAATTAAATGCCACATTAAGGCAGTCACTATCTACATCCACATGTATATTAAAGTCCCCTACTATAATTATTCTATCAGATTTCAGCACTAAATCAGCTAAGAAATCAGCAAATTCGGATAAAAATTCTGAGTAGGTTGATGGGGGACGATAAACTATGGCAAATAAAATTGGGTTTAACCTAAAATTGCTAAAGTGCCCAATACTGAGGACCAGGCCCTCAAAGGAATTATAACATGTTTTTTGCTTTACATTAACTAGTAATTTGGAATGGTAAATTGTTGCTACTCCTCCTCCACGACCAGAACTTCTGGGATTTTGACAGTTTAAATAACCAGAGGGAGTTGATTCATTTAAACCAACATAATCCTCTTGCCCTAACCAAGTCTCTGTAAGGGAAATTAAATCAATCTGATGATCAATTAACAGATCATGGACTAACAGAGACTTGGGAGTTAGAGACCTAATATTTAATAAACCACATTTAATTTTTAAATTATGAGGAGGAACAGAGGCCAATTCATTCAATTTAGAGGCTTTATGTTTAATTTGAGTTTTACCAATATTTTTCTTTATCACTTTGGGATGCTTATGCATTATATTTTTATTTACTTTGGAGGGAGCAGACAACGATTCTCTGATGGGGAAGACAGGGGCTAAGCTGAGGGGTGGCGGATGAAGAGGAGCTGCAGATAGGCGTGTAAGACTGCGACTCTGCTTCCTGGTCCCAACTCTGAGTAGTCAGGGTTTTGGAAATTTGGATAAAAAAGATGTCAGATTGTTAGATAAATGAGAAGCACCATCCAAAGTGGGATGAATGCTGTCTCGTCTCATAAGACCAGGTTTTCCCCAAAAAGAGCTCCAATTGTCAATGTAGCCCATGTCATTTTTAGGACACCACACAGACAGCCAGCGGTTCAAGGATGACGAGCGGCTAAACATGTCATCACTGGTCAGATTGGGGAGGGGCCCAGAGAATACTACAGTGGCAGACATCGTTTTTGCAAAGTCACACACCGATTCCACATTAAGTTTCGTGACTTCCGACTGCCGGAGACGGATGTCATAAATGCCAGCGTGAATAACAATTGTGGAGTATTTACAGTTACTTTTAGCCAGCATTTTCAAATTTGACTCGATGTCGCCTGCTCTGGCCCCAGGAATGCATTTGACTATGGCCGCTGGAGTCTCTAGGTTCACGTTTCTGACTACAGAGTCGCCAATGATCAGAGTTTTTTCCTCAGCGGGTGTGTCGCTGAGCGGGGAAAAACGATTAGAAACGTGAACAGGTTGGTGGTGTACCGGGGCTTTGCGACTAGGCTTCCTTCTCACCGTCACCCACCAAGTCTCCTCGCTGCTGAGGAGAGCCGAGGGACGGCTGACAGGGGGGCCTAAGCTAGCTAGCGCCACTGCAGCTAAGGGGCGTCCGTCAAGTGTAACTGGCGCAGATGGTGTTTCAATGCAGCGGAGCCGGGATTCCAAATCGGACAACCTTGCCTCGAGCGCCTCAAAAAGACAACATTTATTACATTTACCGTTATTCCTGTATATATCTGCATCCTTTTATAGAAACGTGGACAGACTGTAATTTACTGTACATACTCTGTTGTCATTGAATCCTTATTTAAATCCTCCACCTGAACAATGAGAGCAAGTTTTTAGCCAAAGTCAAATTCCTTGTATGTGTTGTGCATACTTGGCCAATAAAGCTGATTCTGATTCTGATCACTAAAAGAGGCAGAGGTGTAGCTAAACATCTGACAAAGACAGCACACCAGAGGAGGAGAGGAAAGCGAGCTAGTAGCCATAGCTAGTGGCTGGAGAGCAAACCACACAGGCAGACAGCAAAACAGGAAGTGACGATACGTTACCACAAGGAAGTGACGATTCGTGCTTGTTTTCTCCTAAATATTCACTTGTGAGAGCAAAACGATGAAATATATCAATCCTGGTTATAGTCCTGGGTTTTGTTCTGCATTAAATTGTGTGCAATTTAATGCTAGAATGTGTTTCCACATGCCAGGGTTTAGCCTCCCTGTTTATAGTGGATACTGGTGAGACCACAGGAGCCGAAATCTCAACAATATAAAAGTGCTTTTTCAAACCAGTGATTTATAAAGTCATTCATATAATTTTCTAAAGCGTCAGAAAGAGAAGTCCATATATTATATCGATTCATTACACAGACAGTGATATATTTCAAGCATTTATTTATTTTAATTTGGATGATTATGGCTTACAGCCCCTGAAAAACCCCAAATTCAATTTGGCAAAAAATTAGAATATTACATAAACTTTAAAAATTAGTTTTTAAATAGAAATGTTGGCCGCTGAGGTGTTGGTTAATATGGGCTGTAGCCATAATCATCAATATTAAAATAAACACTTTCAATATATCACTGTCCCTGTAATGAATCTATATATGGGTTTCACTTTCTGAAATGAGTGACAAAAATATTTAACTTTTTCATGATAATCTAATTTTTGAGATGTGCCTGTATAAGTGTTGAACTTGCTTGAAAAAACTAACCACCATCCATTTCTGTTGTTCGTCTAGGGAGGAGGAAATCGGCCACTCAACAACGGACATTGCCACTGTGGAAAGTACTGAAATCCTTTGCTTTTATAGGTAAAGTGTCAAAACCAAATTAGCACAATTTCCACTTAATGTAAAAGGGACTGAACTGAGATTTATTTGACTGTGTGAGTATTAATTACAGAATAATTGAAAAAGACTGGCGCATCAACTGTAAAATAAACCACTTGTTAATGTATTTGTCAGATCACTTGTGTGATCCTTTGAGTTATGTTCATAACTGTATCTTTTGGGGAATGGCAGTTGTTCAGTCATCAATATAGTTTAGTTTATATGTGTAGTTTATACTCTATCATCAATAAAGTCATGCAGTAACAGGACACATTACAAATATTTGAGACCCATTGTCATGCTTCCTTTTATATTTTAGCAATAAAAGTACAAAACACCACCCACACTTGAAGCCAGTGCAAGAAGAGACACTTTTACAGACAAGACAAACTTTTATTGATAAAAACTCCATATTTTGACTGAGCGACTCCATAATCTGTGATGCACACCTTCAGTTGAAGTACTAGATTCCATTCCAGTGAATGTATTAGTTCATTCTGATTGCTGAGGCCACAGTAAAAGCAGATGATTTTAAATGCAACCCAGCCCTTGTAAAATCGACTTGACATCAGTGCAGCTACATGAAAATTGTGGTTAAATACAACAACAAAGTACTTTATTGTCACATTGGAATCGGAATCACTGCTGTTGTTTTTCTTTTAAATTCTTGGATGGAATATGGGTGGGCAATATAAACTGCAGCTTCAGCCATCACCCATTTCAGATAACCTATGTTGAACTGTGTAATCAGAGGAGTTATTGTTTAATTCGACTTTAAATTTTTTCCCCCTTTGTTATATTATTGTATTTTCTTTAAATCTATCCGAAATAAAGATTCATTCATTCACATTCCACCACTGGCTTTTAGTAATAAGTGTATTTCCCAAATATGTTTTAAACTTCCTTTATTTAACACCACACATTTCTGTCTTTTGTCTAGGCAAGAGGGAAACGATCGATCCACCCCAAACTGGACCTTGCGTCACTATTTACAGAGATACAGGCCTAAGATCTGCTAATCTGAGACCAGTGTGAGCTGCACATCCCAGCTGCTGAGTGAACCAGTCTTACAGTTTGAGTTTTGCACATTCTGAATAATCTGGAATTTGCTGCTGATTGTAATAAACAATTTAGTGACTTATGTGTTTGCATCATGATTTCTATTTTTGTCTGTTAATACACTGGTTGGAAAAGAGTCAATAGTACAAACCATTAATGGGTGACCTTGAAAATAATGGCTCATTTTTAAGAAATTTATGTCACATGGTGGTAACCTTCACATATAAAAAAGAGACATATGCAAAAACTTCAGAGGTTTGTCAGTGCAATACTACATGAATGCATGTATAGTACATTGTTGATGCAGAGAATATATATGTAACCTTGTGACTGCATTATTTTAATTGCTTTTAATCCTAGATCAAGTTTGTTTTGGCCTAAAATGCATCATAACAATGCTCTGCACTGTGTGTGTTTATATATTTACATATTTATTCCATCAAGCTACAATGCTCAGCACTGGGTGTGTTCATATTTATATATCTATATATTTATTCCATCTAGCTACAATGCTCCACACTGTTTTTATATATCTATATATTTATTCCATCTAGCTACAATGCTCCACACTGTGTGTGTTTATATACTTACATATTTATTCCACCTAGCTGCAATGCTCCGTACTGTGGGTGTTTATATATTTACATATTTATTCCATCTAGCTACAATGCTCTGCACTGTGTGTTTATATATTCATATATTTATTCCATCCAGCTACAATGCTCTGCACTGTGTGTCTGTGTGTGTGTATATATATATTTTATAGTAATATGTACATATGTATATTAGCTGCTCTTGCTTGCTTGTTTTTTTTTCTTGCCTTCTGATTGTTGCTCTGAGTGTTGCTATCCCTGTGCTGTTGCAATCCTGGAATTTCCCTGTTGTGGGACTAATAAAGGCTTATCTTATCTTATTATATCTTATCTTAACTGTCAAATACATCTTATTATACCGAACTCAGTAATGTTTACTTTTGAATATACATTTTGTGGCTAATATAGTTATTAACTGGCGATCAAATTGTGTCAGCTGATCATTTTTTGCTATGACAACATCTCAGACTCAGTGCAGCTGAAGCAGGTACGTCCATGATGTCTCAACGGTCCATGATTTTCATGCAGATCAGAGCAATTTTTTCCCACAATATTTTTATTGAACCTTTTTTTTTCCCTTCTTTTTTTTTTTTTTTTACAAACAGCACACACAGTCAGACACTAACACAAAAGTAATTTAAAAACTAAAAAGAACAATATAATGACAAAAAAAGGGTAATAAAAAACAGCAACCATTAACAAAAACAAGTCAACAACAATGTTCCTCTGTTTAGTCTAGGTAATCTATTACATTAGAATACATAATATACATTCACCAGCTTGGAATTTGCAAGGTCCACACATATCATTCACCTTCTTCAGAAGTTAAGTTTACTTTCTTTATATAATCAATGAAAGGTCTCCATATATTCTCAAACACATTTCCTTTGATTTCAGTATGTATGTTATTCTTTCTAGTGGAAGGTTGTTAACATCTGTCTTAAACACTGAGTCACATCTGGTCTATGAGTTTTTCAACAGTAATGCAATACATTTTTTTGGCATTAAGCAAACTGAGGTCTATGAATGTTCTTTCAATCTTATTAAAGTTATGTTTTTCTGGATACAGACCCACACAAAAACAGTTTAGGGTTCAATGTGAATTGTTTTGAAATTATTTTTTCAATTGTTACCCTCACCTCTCCCCAAAACACTCTTGATTTTTCTACATTCCCATAAACAGTGAAATAGGGTTACATTACTTAGATCAGAGCAATTTTTTGCACAGGAAATAAACCAGACATTCTTAAGCTCTACAACCACTGATCGTTTGTGAAGCTGTGCTGACAGTTGACAGGCTGAGTGACAGGCTCACTCAACCTGTCACTCATTTGTACAGGCTGTACATGAACGCCAGACTGACCGTTTGAAGTTGTAATTTTCCCACAACAGAGCCATCTGAGACACACACAGCGTACATATTTTAGTACCTAAACAGTGATAACTTGCAGAGATTACAGTGTAGTACGACGTACTTATAGCAAACTAGCAATAGCAACCATTAGCTTACCGTCACATATGACCTAGTTTGTATCCTCACATCTTTGGCTCTCTCCAGAAGCTGCAGAACTATTCCAGAGTGTTTCGTCTCACTGCCTGTACCCTTGTCTGATGGTCCTTTTTGGCATTTACGGTGAAAAAAGCCACAGACCAAGGAGTCGCCTTGTAAAGCCGCCATGTTGTGTTGGCTTGGGTCGTGTGTTTTACATCACGGGAGTGTGGCGCCGCCTTGCTGTAAAAAAAATCCCGCCCACCCCAGCTATACACGGCTTTACATGGTTGTAATGGAGGCACAACCGCGGCAGAAACGAGTAGTAACGAAAAGAAATGAGGAGAGTCGAACTGGGCTAGTGGAAATGAGGCAATAGTTCTAGAACAGACAAAATAATTTAACCAAGTAAAATAAATTATAAATATTAACAAAATTCCATTACCAAGTCCATCACCCATTTATTAAAATATACTGACATTCTGCAAGCATTTTGATTTATTAATGTGTGCATTTGTTAGTGTTACTAGGAATATAAAAAAGTTGCATATTAGTATATTTTAATATTTGAAAGATAATCTAAGAAAGTAAGTAAAACCTAAAAGATGTTTAATTAGTGTTTCAAATTATCAAGTGTTTCAAAACAGGCATGACGTCACAACTTACACATGCTATTTCATAACAAATTCTTTACGCGAAAATTCTCAAGTACATTACTTAAAACGAGAAAAAAATCTTACCTTGGAATGTGTCTTCCAATCACTAATTGCTATAATCGGGGCCGATTGTGATGAACTTTGACTGACATCTGAATTTAACCGTGTCCATTGATCGTTTTGAACACAGCACGAGCGAGTAATTCGATCTCCTTGTAGCCACAATTTTGAGATGTTTCTGGTTTTTTTCGAGCCATTCCCAAGGAAACTTGTTCCTTATCCCTTTGTCTTCTTGCTTTGTTGTCTTTCATGAGTTTTAGGTTCACCATTTTCACGAAATTTGGGAAAACTCGGTTGATTGAATTGTCCGCCATTTGCATTTCGCTCCGCGTGTGGGATATGACAAAGGAATAACAAAATCGTCGATTGGTTGCTTCAATAAGTATCAGCAAATCAGTGGCCTTGTTAAATTACATTACTGATCTCGCTGGGTAGCGCGTTTTGCGCGGTGGATTTGAGCAGCCGATCGAAAATACGACTTGCCGCTCATAACAGACCCCCCCCCAAAAAAAATTTTTCTCCTCGAATTTAGACGATTTACGAGAATGACCCTAGACATGATCAAATCCGAGGAATTCCTCAGATCCGCGGAGGATTCTCATCCCTGTAAATTAGCGGCCCAGAACCAACCTCCAAGTGGCCCAGACCACGGCAAGAAAATATAAATTTTATGAGAAAAATATGAAGAATCGATCCAACACACTCACACCAACAACACGCGTGACCGTCATCTGCACAAAGTTCAGATGCACCCCACCCACATGACCATTCCAGTCAGAGGTAGAGTGGTTTTCTAGCGTTGCTGACTGAGAGAAACATGACTTCATTCAAGTACTTTAACCCTCTGAGTGTGTGAATTTGCGTGCCCCTAGTGGCAGAGCGCGGCGCTGCGCCTGTCATCTCACTCTGACATGATCAGCTCCTTTCAGGATTTATACTGATTTGCCAGTTTCAGAAGGTGGCAGACATCCATTGGAGAACTCAATGGATGACACATAATACACCAAAGAAGAACTCCTCATTTCCTTTTCCTGTTTTTAGCATTTTAGCCCAGAAAGCTAATATGGCCGTGATCGATCATCGTCACTGTCACTCTGTCTGCTCTGTACGTGGAAAATAGCCATGAGATACAAGCGAAATTTATGTGGGATAATCATAAGACTTTGTAGATGTGGTAGAGACTGTGAATGACAAATGCAAAAATGTGTCAAAAATGTGAATGACAAATGCAAAACAACGACCAGGATGGGTGACAACGCAGCGACCACGCCAGCCAGCCTGCCACCATTTGTCAAGAGTAAGTGAGGAATTTCTGTTATTTTTTAATGTACTGATTTCTTGTTGATATACTTTGAAGATAAGATGATGAGGTACCTCTGTACAAAAAAAAAAAAAGGTTTCAAAAGACCAAACCATTCTTTGTGTAAATACGTCCAAAGTCCAGTTTTGACTGAGTTATGGAATTTCAAGAGGTGCATCGACATTATGCAAATTAGATGCATAAATTTATTCCTATCTGAAACTTTGGATCATATTTTACATCTTTCAAATTGACAATAAGCCATTATCTCTTACCACTTTAAGTTTATATCCTTGGAAAGCTGATTTTACTGACAAAAAATTATTTACCACTCTTGACCACTAGGGGTTATGTCACAATTCAGCGACAGACAACCTCAAAGAGTTCAATGCAGAAAAAAGCTCAAGTGATATGTAAGCCGTGGAGGCATTTATGGTGGTTTTAACCTGCTGGAAATGGGAGCAGTAATGAAAAGTCGCTTAGCAAATGTGTGGTGAGGCTTCATACTGCAGGGAAATGCAAGGAATGCAAGGAAAGGCAAGAGTGACTGAATCGCTTAGGACTGACTTCATCAGCTACAACAATATCCATCCATCCATGGATGGATGTTTATTTGCCATGTACATAATATCCATCCATGGATGGATGGATGGATATTATGTACATGGCAAATTAAAATGACCGAAATTCACAAAGTCAATGACTTGAATCCATCAGCAGCCTTTAGACAAACTAAACGTGCCAACATTTAAGATTTCAAAATAAGAGAGGTTTTTCCTGCTGTCTGGGTGGTGAAGAGATTTCTAAACTCTAAATATATAGAAATATTATAACACAAATAACTGCATCTTTGGTCATTTAAGTTAATTAATTTAATTAAACATTTTAATCATATTTTTTCTTTGAGTTACATTACTGTTCTGTTGTGGCTCTGCAAACTTACGGTCAAAAGTTTAAACTGTATAAGAAAAAAAAGTCAACATTTTACCACAATCTGTTTCAAATTTATGAAAAAAAAACCAAGTAATTTTATTCAAAAAATAAACAAAAATTAGCCATAAAAATCCACAAATTTATAATAAAGTCTAAAATGTACAAGAAAAGTAAATTTTACACATGTGGACAAAATTGTTGGTACCCCTCTGTTAATGAAAGAAAAACCCACAATGGTCACAGAAATAACTTGAATCTGACAAAAGTGGTAATAAATAAAAATTCTATGAAAATTAACCAATGAAAAACAGACAATACTTTTGAATTGTGGTTCAACAGAATTATTTAAAAAAAAAAAAAAACACCTCATAACAGGCTGGACAAAAATGATGGCACCCCTAGAAAAGATTGAAAATAATGTGACCATAGGGACATGTTCAACCAAGATGTGTCCTCTAATTAACATCACAGGTGTCTACAAACTTGTAATCAGTCAGTCGACCTATTTAAAGGATGACAAGTAGTCACTGTGCTGTTTGGTGACATGGTGTGCACCACACTAAACATGGACCAGAGGAAGCAAAGGAGACAGTTGTCTCAGGAGATTAGAAAAAAAATTATAGACAAGCATGTTAAAGGTAAAGGCTATAAGACCATCTCCAAGCAGCTTGATGTTCCTGTGACTACAGTTGCACATATTATTAAGAAATTTAAGATCTACGGGACTGTAGCCAACCTCCCTGGACGTGGCCGCAGGAGGAAACTTGATGAAGAATGGTAACAAAAAGAGCTCAGAACAAACTCTAAACACATTCATGGTCAACTCCAAGGTCAAGGTACATCAGTGACGAGACAAAATTAGAACTTTTTGGCAAGGCACATCAGCCCTATGTTCACAGACGCAAAAATGAAGCATACCAAGAAAAGAACAATGTCCCTACTGTGAAACATGGAGGAGGGTCTGTTATGTTCTGGGGCTGCTTTGCTGCATCTGGCACAGGGTGTCTTGAATCTGTGCAGGGTACAATGAAATCTCAAGAATATCAAGCTATTCTAGAGAGAAATGTGCTGCCAAGTGTCAGACAGCTTGGTCTCAGTCGCAGGTCATGGGTCTTGCAACAGGATAATGACCCAAAACACACAGCTAAAAACACCCAAGAATGGCTAAGAGCCAAACATTGGACTATTCTAAAGTGGCCTTCTATGAGCCCTGATCTAAATCCTATTGAACATCTGTGGAAGGAGCTGAAACATGCCGACTGGAGAAGGCACCCTTCAAACTTGAGACAACTGGAGCAGTTTGCTCATGAGCAGTGGGTCAAAATACCTGCTGAAAGGTGCAGAAGTCTCATTGACAGTTACAGAAATTGTTTGATTGCAGTATTTGCCTCAAAAGGTTGTGCAACAAAATATTAAGTTTAGGGTACCATCATTTTTGAACAGGCCTGTTTCATGAGTTTGTTTTTAAAAATAATTCTGTTGAGCCACAATTCAAAAGCATTGTCTGATTTTCACTAGTTAATTTTCATAGAATTTTTATTTATTACCACTTTTGTCAGATTCAAGTTATTTCTGTGACCATTGTCGGTTTTTCCTTTCATTAACAGAGGGGTACCAACAATTTTGTCCACAGCTGTAGTCAGTGGAGGACCATCCCTGCTTTGTTGTGGATTTCAGCACAGAAGAAGACCTCAGGGGTCTTAGTTTTAAACTTCAAGATTCAAGAAGGTGCTGCCATAATTTTCTCCATACTCTAACATGCATTCAATGCAATGTAGTTGTTGTAATGACTAATTCTTTTCTTTTTTTTAAATTTAAGTTCTCAGCAAGAACACAATGTCATACCTGCCAACTTTTAAAACCTGAAAAGCCAAGTAGCCAGCCGGGGTCCAGGGGCCGCAGGCCCCGGTAGGTCCAGGACAAAGTTCTGGTGGGGGGTTCAGGGGGGCGAAGCCCACTGACACCAAACAAATATTACCATTAAAGGTGAACTGAAACCACCTTTTTGCGCAAAAAGTAGAATAGCAGATTAATTCCTTATTACCTATTGTATTTTTCAACACATAAAAGAAATTTTTAGGCCGTGCGATGGCCAAGCTATAAGCCGATAAACTTTTGCCTCCGGCTGGCAGTGCCAAACAAACCGGAAGTAGTGCAGACGACGCTGCGTGACGTCACGAGTGTGACCCTTATCAAAACAACAATGGCAGATGATAGCAGTTCCAGCAGTCAAGAACACCAGAGTTTTCAGAGTGAAGAGGCATTCAGGATCGGTG
This sequence comes from Pholidichthys leucotaenia, assembly GCA_020510985.1. Classification (NCBI taxonomy): domain Eukaryota; kingdom Metazoa; phylum Chordata; class Actinopteri; order Cichliformes; family Pholidichthyidae; genus Pholidichthys; species Pholidichthys leucotaenia. The sequence continues at coordinate 157,638,811 of CM035844.1, forward strand.
ACGAGACAGAGGAGGATGCAGGAGTGTCAAGTGAACAGGAAGAGAGCGAGGGAGGCTTCGAACCGTACAGATTCGAGCCAGAATTTTCGGGGGATTCCGGCACCGACTCAGAGTCAGACCGCAGCAGTGATTGGGAGGAGAGTCGCTTATTGAATACAGAATGGTGAGTCTTTACTTCTCTACTTTGGCATGTTTGGGGTGTCAGGATAAGGAAAATTAACAATAAAAAAGAAAGGGAAAAAAAAAACAGCATTTTTCCAACTTATTATTTATACATAGGGCTAGGACTGTACAATAGCCTGGCCATGTACACACTTGGCATTGAATAGACACATCCGTGGCGTAGGGTTAACACGTGTATTCAGGACAGGTTCCATGACCATGGGCTATGTATTACAATACTTCTACAGACTATAGTGGCAATACACATGAACAGAACTGGCCTCTGCATTTGACTGTGCTATTTATAAATAATATCTACAGTGATCCCTCACTTATCGCGTTTAATGGGGACAAGAACCGACCGCGAAAAGTGAAAAACCGCAAAGTAGCGTCACCCCCCCCCCCCCCAAGGGTGACCAAAAAGGCACAAGAGAACAGCGAAAAGTGCCAATAAGCAACACGAGCGATAAAGAACAATGAATGCGGTCTTCCTTCGCTGGGTATGGGCGCTTGGCAGGGAGAGAGAAGCTGGGTTAAACGTCTCGGCCAATCAGCTTGCGAGGTAAAACGTCTCGGCCAATCAGCTTGCGAGATTCTCGAGCGGTGAAGAGGTGGGCGGAGAGGAGTGGAGCGGTGGTCAGAGAGGTGGATTTTGAGTTGTGCAGGCTCTCCGTGTTGATACCTGATGTTCTAATGTAGTCTCCCTGCCTTCTGCTAGCGCCCGGGCAACTTTCGTGCCATTTTTTCTCAATTTTGAATTTTTGATGAATATTTTTGAAAAATCCGCGATGCACTGAGGGCGCGAAAGGTGAAACGCGAAGTAGCGAGGGATCACTGTATATCTAGAAACGCATCACTTCCCAGTCGCTTTTCCTCCCCCTTTCTTTTCTTTCATCACCATGACAGCTTTCCTTGGCCACTGAACAGATCTTCCCAGGTGTTGGAAGTGTTTTGTAGTCGACTATCACGACAAAATGCACCAAAAAAAACCAGTGTCGATGTGCTCGCAATGGTAAACATGAGGACTGGGTCCCATTCGTGACGTCACGCGGAACTCCGGCTGCACTTCCGGATAATCGGCGGATTCGTAGGATTTTTCAGGGGGGGAAATTTAAAATCGTGATTTTCTCCAGGATTCTGGGATTGGTGGAGGGGGTGTCAATGATAAATTATCTTTATAATTGTATGTACTATCACCCAGTGCCGTTCAATGCCGTTCACTTCAGTTCACCTCTAGTGTTAAATCAAGTTAAAATGTGGCTAACAACCTCATATTTCTTCAATAATCATGTTTCTATTTTTCTTACGAAGAACGCAGAAAGTTTGCCGCTGGTGTCACTGGCATTCGACTTGTGTTTTTTCGTTCCCACGTGGTCTTTCACATCGCTGGTTCATCCATGTCCGATCGAAAAATCTTGTCTACACAAAGTGCAGTTGGCGTAATTTTCACCCTTTCTTGAGCGAATAATAATTCTTGGAAATGCTTTGGAGTATTCCTCATGAAAAGACTGTAATTTTCGTTTGGGTTTCATGCTCATTTGTGATTTTTCTCCGGCAGATTCCATGATGAAAAAGTATACAATACTGACCTAATTGCTTCGCGATTCCAAATGGAAACAATGGCTCCAGGGATGTGATTTGGGGTTGGGGAAATTATCTGAAAATTTAGCAGGGAGTCTGGGGGACACAGTCCCCCAGCGGGGTCTGGGGCAGAGCCCTGGTGGGGGGCAAGGGGAGCGAAACCCCCCAAAGCTCCTGGGTTTTTATGATTTTTAAGTACCAGAACTGTGCTAAAATGACAAAAAAAACCAGCTGACTGCCACTTATTACTGTATAATATTGACTTATGTTCCAAGAAGATAGCATTCCTAAAATATTCCAACAAGCATTATCCATCACATGCTTTAACACCTGATCAAATCAAAATCAGTTAATTTTATCTATTCCATAATAGAAATAAAACTCCAACATACCATTACTTTTTATAATTTCAGCATTCATTTCAGATCACCAGTTTCAATCTCCATTGAGTCTTGGGCAGTTCATTTTGCACAATCACTAATGTAGCCAAGTCTTAGAAATATTCAAAAGTTATGAGTCAATGTCCACTGTGCACTGTCAATTTCAAACTGTTTGGAATCATAAAAGTAATCCAATTGTTTTGCTATTTTTTTCTCCTCAACATCAATCTCAGGGTGCTGCAGGAGTTTTTGGGGATGGTTAACTTTTATAACCGTTTCCTCCCCCGCGCAGCCCAGCTCATACAGCCGTTGTACGCCGCACTCAAGAAACGGAAACCGGCGGACAGAGTTGACTGGACTCCTGAGCGGGAGCAGGCGTTCTCTGAGGTTAAAACAGCTCTGGCAAACGCTGCACTACTGGCACACCCAGACCCGATGGCTCGGATAGCGCTCACTACCGACACCTCGGACATGGCCATGGGGCCGTCGTGGAGCAATGCGTCGCCGGTTCTTGGCAGCCGCTCACCTTTTTTAGCAGGTCTTTGCACGACAGTGAGCGTAAATACAGCACGTTCAACAGAGAGTTACTGGCTCTCCACCTGGCCATACGCCACTTCCAGTTCTGGCTGAAAGGGCGCACCTTAGGCTCAGACCTCTCGCACATGCACAATACACCTACAGGAAACAGTGCCGATTGCCTTTGTTCTAAATTTAGATATGATTCCTAGCAATCTCGTGTTTGGAATTGCTTTCGTGTTTTTTTTTTTTATGATTTAAAATTTCTGACTGAATTTTTAGTGAAAAACCATAATTTTGATTAATAAAGCCGTAACCCGGAATAGGGTCTTGACAACCGGAACCATTATGGCAAAATCGGAGTAGTTGGCAGGTATGCAATGTTGGTCATTTTTTTGAAAACTTTACTGAGCTTTTAATTCTACAAAAATCACTGTTTAACAGGAAATTTTTGGCACTACTGTGCTTTTCTTGTGGTGTTGCATAGAAAAGCATCACTGTAAACATATCGGAAAAAGCAGCTCCTTTAAAATCTGTACTTCCTCACACAACTTTCAGTGCAAAAAAATCTAAAAATATCGCACCTTTTTGGAAAAGCTCCCACAAATTCAGTTGCTTTGGGCCACAACAATCACAAAAACAGCCGACAAAATCCTGGAGGGACTGAAATACATTGAGATTATGCATACATGCTTCATGCATTGAATGTGTTTACTGTCTCTGGGTTGTGAACTTGACACTACACACCCTCTGCACTAAAGAAAGCATTTGTGAGCACTTTGTCAAATTATAAGTTAAATAATAAAAAGTGCATTATTGTAACTGATTTTGGGTCAGTTCTTGATGTGATAATTTACAGTGCATCCAGAAAGTGTTCACACCGCTTCACTTTTTCCACATTTTGTTATGGTACAACCTTATTCCAAAAGGGATTAAATTCATTTCTTTCCTCAAAATTCTACACACAAAACCCCATAATGACAACGTGAAAAAGATTTTGGGGGAATTTTTGCAAGTTTATTAAAAATAAAAAAACTAAGAAATCACATGTACATCAGTATTCACAGCCTTTGCCATGAATTCAGTTCAAAATTGAGCTCAGGTGCATCCCGTTTCCAGTGATCATCCTTGAGATGTTTCTACAGCATAACTGAAGTCCATCTGTGGTAAATTCAGTTGATTTGACATGATTTGGAAAGGCACACACCTGTCTATATAAGATCCCACAGTTGACAGTGCATGTCAGAGCACAAACCAAGCATGAAGTCAAAGGAATTGTCTGCAGACCTTCGAGACAGGATTGTCTCAAGGTACAAATCTGGGGAAGGGTACAGGAAAATTTCTGCTTCTTTGAAGGTCCCAATGAGCACAGTGGCCTCCATCATCCACAAATGGAAGAAGTTCAGAACCACCAGGACTCTTCTTAGAGCTGGCTGGCAGTCTAAACTAGTGATGGGCAAATGAGGCTTTCTGGAGGACTTGAGGCCTTTCCTCAAAATGGTTCACATAGGAAAGGCTTCATGTTGGACTTCATTTTCTCTACCAGGCCATCTAGTGGACAAAATGTATACAACATGCTGACTTTTACAAGGGTATTCTGAGTTTAATGTGTATTTTTTTCCATCCATCCATCCATCATCTTCCGCTTAATCCTTTTCAGGTCGCGGGGGGGGGGGGGGGGGCTGGAGCCTATCCCAGCATCTTTGGGCGAGAGGCAGGGTAAACCCTGGACAGATCGCCAGTCCATCACAGGGCCAGAACAGAGAGACAGACAACCATTCGCTCTCACAGTCATACATAAGGACAATTTACAATCCTTTTTGGCAGACTTGGGGAGAACATGCAAACTCCACACAGATCACTGTTGGCCGGGGGCTGGGATCAAACCCAGGATCCCCTGGCCAAGGGTGAGTTGCTGTGCTGCAGCAGTGCTAACAACTCCACCACCGCGCTGTATTTTTTTCCATTTTATTAAATGCACTGTCTTTTAAGAACTAGCAATAATCATAAGGGAAAAAATAATAAAACTGAGGTGAATACAGTGAATGTGCTTGCGCTACTTATCCATTTTTTTAAGAAATAACTTCAACAGTCTTATACTTTCTTTCTCAGTACATTCATCTCTGTCCTTATTGTCATGCAGGGGACAATAGTGCCTCAGCATAATGGTGTGTTATTGCTGTATCCAAGTTCTTTAAAATACAACAGACACTTCACTGTGCAAATAAAATGAAATTGTTAGACTAACTAAGCTGGGACTTGAACCCAAGCTTCCCATTTGCACGACAGCTATTTTACCTTGAAGCTATTAATTAATCATGAGTAGTTAAGGCGTTCTTGAATATTTGAGCCTTTCATCAAAATGGTTCACATAGACGAGGCCTCATGTGGAACTTCATTTGCTCTTCGAGGCCATGTAGTCAACAAAGTATACAGCATGCAAATTTTTACAATGTGTATTTTTCAGTTTCAATAAATGTGCTGTCTTTTAAGAAATATCAATGATATTAAGGGAAAAAAAAATAAAATTGGGGTGACTACAGTGAATGTGTCTGTTACTCCATGTGCCTGTACTACTTACCCATTTTTATAAAGAAATAATACATTTTCAACAGTCTTATACTGTCCCTGTATATTTAACTCTGGCCTGATTCTCATGCAGGGCACAACAACAATAGTGCCTCAGCATAATGATGTGTAATAATGATCCAAGCTCTTCCATGCAAATAAAAATGAAATTAAAAGAACGACACAGCTGAGATTCAAACCCAGGTCTCGCGATTGTGAAACGATTATACTACCGCAAAGCCATCATTCTCAGTTGCAATAAGAAGTCACTACTGGTCAAAAATACATCAATAGGAGAAATGAGCTCAAGTGTTTTTGGTACTGGCTCCATCGAAAATTGGCTGTGACAAATCCCTTACACAGTCAAATATGACAAGACAAAACAAAACGTCAGGGACGGGGATTTCCATTGGGTAGTGCTGCTCAGTTTATTTTCTCCTGACCCAGTCACGTAGTCCGACATCAACACATACATCATGAGTCACGCCTCGAAACACGCCTCAACCAAGTATTTCCTGGAAAGACTGAATCACCGTTCGGAGCACCGGTGCCTGCCTGCCTGCCCATAACTAGTCTAAACTGAGCGACCGGGGGAGAAGGGCCTTAGTCAGGGAGGTGACCGAGAACCCAATGGTCACTCTGTCAGAGCTCCAGCATTCCTCTGTGAAGAGAGAAACTTACAGGAGGACAACCATCTCTGCAACAATCCACCAATCAGGCCTGTATGGAAGAGTGGCCAGATGGAAGCCACTTCTTAGTAAAGGGCACATGGCAGCCTACCTGGAGTTTGCCAAAAAGTTGAAAGTAGTGTTTGCCATTGATAAAAGTAGGAGATGGATGATACTGTTCAAATTTAAACAATTTATGAAATTGTTAATGATAATTAAAAAAAACTATACAAAAAACTATTGTCAGATATTTGGATATAGGCTTTTCAGCACAAAACAATTTCTAACATATTTGTAATGCTTTTTATTTCATGAATGAATACATCAGTATAAAGCTTGACGGATTTTTCACTGTTGTAGTATGAATTCATTAATGCCACATAATATTCAGAGCTATGTACAGTACATAAACAACTTTATAAGTAGCATAATCTTTATTTTAAAGGTCAAATTGCTGTTGCGGTCCTAAGCTACTTCTATTTTAGTTGGAGATGGGCAAAATGGCTCTTTGGTTGGAAAAGGTTGCAGACCCCTGTTCTATACCAGCCATTACATTTTTCTGCAATCCTAAAAAAAATGTCATCAAAAACAGAAGTTGCTGCACCACAGTGTGGATGATGATGGACCAAAGGCGTACCCATACCTGCCCTTCCTGGATGGATGTCTGCTTCCTCCTGTGCGACATGGTGGTGGAAGAAGTTCAGACAAGCGTGTTGTGTGGTCTCTCCGTCAATGCTGCTCCGACACCAGAAGAATGATGGGTTCTCAACAAGAAGAACAAAGCAGTGTTTACTGTGTGAGAAAAGCAAGAATCAAGAGGATGAAGACATTTTCCCACGCTATTTTGTCTTTGTTATTAGTAACTTTGGATTTTGGCTTTGGAAGGTGAACACTTGAAAGAAAAATGTTGTAAATTTATTGGAAAAGCCAAGATAAAATTTTTTTAAAAAAGTTGAAAATTCAGAAAAAAAATTACATTTACAAAAATTAAGATGAGATTAGATTAAGACCTTAATTATTCCTACATTTGGTAAATCAAGAACTCCAATTTTTTGTCATAAATTTGTGACTTTTTTCTTGTAATTTTAGGGAGTTTTTTACACTCCAATTCCGAGGAAGTTGGGACGTTGTTTAAAATGTAATTAAAAACAAAATAAAATGATTTGCAAATCCTTTTAAACCTATATTCTACAAAGACAAGATACTTGCGCTACCTCCAGGGGCACTTCACCGTGTTCAGCCCAGCAGTCACCCAGTGTATCTTGTAAGTTTGTTTTGTTTTTTTAACCAGTTTTAATCGGGTTTTTAAACTTCGGCTCTACTGGATTTATATGTCGTCTGTGAGAAAACTTCAGTGATCGAGTGTCAAGAATCTGAAACCTTAAGACTACACATTAGGTCCGTACCTCATCAACGATTCAATTTTATAAGTTTTACTTGCCGCAAGGAGTACAGGCGATGATAACATCCAGCACTGCACTGAGGAAGTCTCAGTGTCTTACAGCTTTTATACCAGCAGTGTTCATGAGTCATACAGGCAGTATGAGTCATACAGACAGTTTGAGTCACACAGACAGTTTCTGAGTCATACAGGTAGTTTGAGTCATACAGACAGTTTCTGAGTCATACAGGCAGTTTGTCCAATCAATCAAGTTCACAGTATTTTTCCACAATGGTAAAAAAAATGATAAATACAATGCAAAACAAGTATATACATTTTCTGACATCGAGCAATGCAGTTTATGGGAACATGTGTCGTGTGTTTTGTACTTGATGCAGCAATGCTACTTCTGTGCTTCTCCACCTCTCAAGCTGTGGAGCAGGAACGCTGGGCATCGGAGAGAAACACTCTCCGTTGGGACTTTATTCTCTCCTTTTGGACCTCTTCAGCCGGGGTGATACCAGCCAGGATCCCAAGGGAGCTGTGCACGCAGATCACAATCCAGAAAAGAGGAAGAAGAGGCAGTCTACACCAGAGACTTAATCTCCAGTTAAATGACAATCACAAGCTAACCCCACTTCCTACTATCCTGCTGTCAAATGTATAGTCTATCAGGAACAAGAGTGACAAACTAGAAGCACAGCTAAGTTTAAGCCTGAAATCAGTGAAACTTGTCTACTTGCCTTTATGCAATCATGGCTCAATGAGTTGGACTAGGATGAAAACCTGACAATAAGTGGGTTTGGAAGCCCACTTCATCTAGATTGGTCCTCGGAGATCACCAGGAAAAGTCAAGGTGGAGGAGTGTGCTTTTATATCCACCAAAGGTACTGTAAAACTGTGACAGTCCAGGAAAGAATAGGTACTGTGGATTTGTAACTATTGACAATCTCACTTCGTGCCTCCTTCCTGCCTCGTGAGTTTCAACAGCTGATACACTAGTGTACAGTGCTGTGATAAAGTATTTTCCCCCCTCCTGAATTCGTATATTTTTGGATATTTTTTTCACCTAAATGTTTCAGATCATCAAACAAATTTTAACATTAGACAAAGATAACGTAAGTAAATACAAAATGCAGTTTTTAGAGGATGATATTTTATATTAAGGGAAATAAATGCTATCCAAACCTACCTGGCCCCATGTGAAAAAGTAACTACCCCCTAAACCTAATAACTGGTTGTGCCACCATTGGTGCCAACAACTGGCAGTGAGTCTTTTCGTCACTGTTGAGGAATTTTGACAAGCTCGTCTGTGCAGAATCATTTGAATTCAGTCACCCTGGAGGGCTTCATGAACTGATGCCCAGACATTCTCCTTCAGGTTTTTTTGGTAGAGAACAGAATTCATGATTGTCAATTAGGGCAAGTTGTCCAGGTTCTGAAGCAGCAAAGCAGCCCCAGACCGTGAAAATAACCCCACCATGTTTGACTGTTGATACAATGTTCTTTTTATGAAATAGTGTTAGTTTAATGCCAGATAAAACAGGACGTCTTACGAAAAGTTCAACTTTTGTCTCGTCAGTGCCTAGAATATTTTCCCAAAAGTCAGAATCAGAATCAACTTTATTGCCAAGTATGCATTACACATACAAGGAATTTTACTTATCACTAGGTGCGCTCATGTTAAGCACGCCCTAATGACGTGGCAGCCATACAAGGCGCCTTATTGAGCAGTGGGGGGTAAAGAGGAGGAAGGGGGAAGGGGGTGACACATTGGGAAGAGAGAAAAAACAGTTTATCAAAATATGGCTCGAATGAGCCAGATTGTGATCACATAGAAAAAACCCTCTAAGCACACTTAGCAGACAATACAGATCCACACATTAACAAAGCAAAGGAGAGAGACCAGTGTGTGTATGTCAGTCATGTGATATCAGTATGAGTGCAGTGTGAATGTATCAGTTACTGGTGCACAACAAAAAAATCCTCTCCTAGGCATCGGCTAGATGTTATGTTCATGTATTCTAAACATAGATAAGCATGTCCACAGAGTCCATCTCTCTTCAGTGCATGCCAGATGGTAAAACTCCATGTTAGTCACATGATAACGCTGACCTTGAAGAGTTCAGACTTGCTGCACATCAGCAATTGTTTGGGTTGAGAAGCCAAAACTCCCTTCTGCTTTATCTCTTCTCCTGGAGGAATGAGATCACTCAAGGACGCCGAATCAAGGCCTAATAAGCACAGTTCACTTAGAGCATAAAAATTTCCTCTCTCATGCGATTCTGTGCATCACAATTTACATACATAGGCTTTAAAATCATTCCCTGGAGAGCACCCAGCGACTCCAGATGTTTCCCACCTTCCGATTCAGTTCGCCAAACATAGATAAACATGTCCATAGAGTCCATCTCTCTTCAGTGCATGCCAGATGGTAAATTCCATGTTAGTCACATATTTGCCGCTATCAGTGCTCTCCCCAGCTGGTCGAATTGTTGAAGAAGGAGCTTCGCCGGGTCCGCATTTTGATTAGCTCTTCCAACTTCTTTAATTTTCGATACACCAGGAAAACTCCAGAGCCAATCAGCAGAAATCCTGTGATCAAGAAGCCAAAACAGGTAGATGTCTTCCATATCTTCAGTCGAATCACGCAGACACATGAGTTCCAACTGTTCCATGAGTCTCTCCACTTGGGCTCCCCCTGGCCCGATTTTCTGATAAAAAGTGGTGTCAATAGCATTAAAGCCCAGCTCACCAATTCCATAATTTCCGTTTGGGTCGAGATGCAGCAGAAGAAGAGCGAGACAGACAGGACACAGCAAACTGGGATCAGTAAAGGGAGAAGGAGAAGGGAGAGGAGAAGAAATGCATCTGCTCTCTCTGATAGCCGGAAGAAAAAAGTCTTGAGGATCATCTAGATGTTTTCTGACAAAAACCCAATGACTCTGTTCTTTTTGTCCGGCAGCAGTTTCTGTCTCGGAACTTTCACATGGATAAGATAAGATAAGATAAGATAAACTTTATTGTCCCTCAAGGGGAAATTTGTCTTGGGCTTGTCACCCGTGCTGCAACCACACAATACACACATACACAATGGATGTAGTACATAATGAATGAAATAAAACCCAATAAATAATACAAGTACATACATACATAAATATATAACAGCAGTCATTAAGAAGTGTCCCTGACCTATTTATCTGAGTTTAAAAGTTTTACTGACGTCGGGATAAATGAGTTCTTGTATCTATTGAACCTGCACTTGGGGACTCTGTATCTCCTCCCTGAGGGCAGCTGCACATATTCATTGTTTAGTACATGGCTCATGTCACTGATTATTTTTTGAGCTTGTCAACAGGCTGCCTGGTCGTGTAAGATCTGCATGGGTAAATACTCTTTAACTCCAATAATTTTCCATGCTGTATGAATTCAACGCAACACTCTGTTCTTAAGTTTCACAGAGAGGTTGCCAAACCAAGCTGTAATGCTGTATCTAATACATGCATTTGATGCATTTTTTTGCCCAGTCTCTTCCTTATTGTTTCATCGTGGACCAATCAAACTGAGGCAAGTGAGGCCTACAGAACTTAAGACATTGCTCTGGATTTTTTGTTCTCATCTGTTCTTGAATTTCTTCAGCTCACAGTGGCATGTGTAGTTTTTTGAGATCTTTTAGCCTACTTCAGGTTGTCAGAAAGGTTCTATTGAAGTGATTTCTTGATTCAACAAGTCTGGCAGTAATCAGGCTTGGGTCCAACTTCTGAAATTGAACTCAGCTTTCAAAAAAATGTCATTAATCACAATTAATTCATGATGTAACACGGGGGGCAATTACTTTTTCACATAAGACCAGGAAGGTTTGCATAGTTTTTTCCCTTTCACAAATGAAATCATTTGAAAATTGCATTTTGTATTTATTCAGGTTATCTCTATCTGATATTAAAAATCTGATGATCTGAAACACTGAAGTGTGACAAATATGGAAAAATATAAGAAATAAAGAAGAAGGCAAATACTTTTTCACAGCACTGTATATTCATCCATTCATCAATGCATCAGCTGCTGCCCAGCTGATTGCTGATGTCACATAAACTTGACAAACTTTGCCCAGAGGCACCAAAGTTTATATTTGCAGATTTTAACCACTGTAATTTGAATACTTCATTGAAAATGTATGAACAGTATGCAACTTGCTCTACGACACAAAAAAAAGCACCAGGATTGATCTCTGTTAACACCTTGCACTCCGGTCAATTTTCCTAAAAATGCCCAAAAATAATGTGCCCAAAGTAAATCGAAAGCTGTTCTTCAACCCTTTGCAGCATCTTCATGGGGTTGGTCTCATTTAAAAGAAAACACTTTGAATTTTTTGGCAAAAAAAACATGATCTCTCTAAGTGCTCTGGCCACTGAGTTACAGTCACCTAAACATAGTAAACTTGAAGAAAATAAATTTGGCCTGGGTGTTTTTTTTTTTGGATACAAATGCTTGCAAATAACACACAGCTTCAGATCCTGGCTGGAAAATGCAACAGAAATGTAGAACCAAGTGTTATCCAGCTGAGGTCAAAATTTTGTAACAATACCACAAAAAATGAATATATTACACAGCTTTGTTCCCAGGTGTTTTGGAACTGTGCCAAATGGCACAGTTTGGAAAAACGTCTATAACTTTTGAATGATTCAACATAGAAGCTTCATCTTGGGCTCAAATGAAAGGTCACATTCAGGGCTGTGTCTGTGTGTGTGTGGGGGGGTTGTCCCCCCACCCCCCCGCTACAGAGGACGGAGATCGGCCCTCGCTACATGACGGATTTCACTCGGATGTGGCATGTTTCCACAGCAACGCTGTCACCGCAGCTCCCCCCACCCCCCCGCTACAGAATCGTAGCGGCGGTGGGGGGGGGGCATTCACGGTTCGGAGGCGGCGAAGAACCGTGTAACACGGCGCACGCACTTCGTGCGCCATACAGTTGTAATTTACCGATCGGTCAAAAGTCATTTTTTGATTACAATCTTCAGGGATAAATAATAATTTAGCTTATAACACCTTACCTCTTCACAGCCACATTGTCCTGGCGAACTTCTCTTCCCCATTGTCAGACGAACGGGACGCTGGTCCGCTCGTGGATCCCGGTCAAAACATAATTCCATTATTGCAGTTTTGGCGAATGATTTACGACCTTTGTCGTCGGCCTCCGTCGGTCTATGATGACGGAAGAGAATCCTAAACGTCTATTCTGCTGGAATGAGTGCAGGTCGCACTTGTGGGTGGCCTCCGTGCTGCTGGGTCTGCAGCAGGTTCTTCTTGCATCCTTTTTTTTCCATCTGTGGCAGCAGTAAGTCTCTCTTCACCCAGCCCGAATGTCTGTGCTTCAATTGGCTCCTGCATTCACAGAAGGCGGGTCCTCCTTCCTAGGTTTTCATTCATTGGTTCTTCAAAGGTTTCAGAAACCCAATTCAAGGCTCTTATTAGTCAAATGAGAGGTCAATCAGATGAACTAATCTGTTCGCAGCTGTGTCTGCAGCTTTTATTTTCAGTGCGCGCTTGGACGCCACACCACCTACATCACTATCATCAGGATCATGCGTCCGAGAGTGCACGAGGGCGCATGAGAGCGCCCTCATGCGCACTAGGACGTAGAGACTTGCCCATCCGCGGTACAACGGAGCGCAAGAGGTTAAGGGTCTGCAAAAGGGGCTTATAAATCCCTGCCCATGCAAGGTTTTAACTGTCTCAAGTGAGTCTACCGGTCAGCTAATTGTAAGAAATTTTCAAAACAGTCAATTCTCTTAAAAAAAAGACACAGCTCCTCAGTTCTGTGCATACAAGCGTTTGGAGGGATGGGGGTGGGGCCTCTGCCTGCTTGCAGTTCGGATGGCCCAGGGGAAGAAACTGTTTGTCAGTCTGGAGGTGTGGGACCTGGTCCATCTGAATCGTCACCCAGAGGGAAGGAGGTCGAATAGGTGGTAGGCGGGATGTGAGGGGTCTCCTGTGATAACCTTGATCCTTCTGAGACTGGAAGATCTGGAGATGTCTTCCAGGGAGGGCAGAGGGCCGCCGATAATTTTTTGGGTACTGTAACCTATACGATTCCTCATTGCCATAAGTAATGAGCCCAACCAAGGTGGTGTCGTCCACGTATTTCACGATGACGGTGGTTGGGTGGGTTGGAATACAGTCAAAGGTGTACAGTGAGTACAGTAGAAGGTTTAGCATGCAGACCTGGGGGAAGCCAGTGCCGAGAGACCGTGTGGAGGAGTGGTGGGGGCCAAGTCTTACTGTTTGTGGGCGGTTGGTGAGAAAATTTTTTTATCCAGGAGCAGGTAGCGGGGCAGGGGTTCTGGAGGAGGTGCAGTTTATTGATCAGGATATACAGGATGATGGTGTTGAAAGCTGAACTGTAGCCCACAAAGAGCATCTTCATCTAGCTCCTTTGGTTCTCCAGGTGGCTCAGCGCTCTGTGGAGAGTGGTGGCGATGGGGTGTGTCAGGGAGAGGTTGAACAGCTTGGTGAGGATCCCTGACAGATGGTCTGCACAAACTTTGACCACTGTTCTTGGGATGCCGTCAGGACCAGCAGCTCTGCGGGGTTTCACTGCTGTCAGTTGCCTCCTCACCTCTGTGTGTGTGTGTGTGGGGGGGGGTGCTCAAACCGGGAAAAGAAGTTGTTAAGCTCCTCTGCCAGAGTGAGGCTGCTGTTTGATGTGGGGGGGTCCTGGGCCCTGTAGTTTTGGTGAGGGCCTGGATACCTCTTGACATCTGTCGGGGGTTGTTGCCTGTGAGGACGCCCTCCACCTTCTTCCTATAGGGAATGGACACGTGACATCACCCGACAAAAAAAATGCAAGGAATTGTGGGAAAAGTGTTCAGCCTGTCTGTGCTTAGTAGTGAGCAATGAATGCGGTTGGGCTGCGTGTCCACCAAATGTGGTTTTCTTCTGCTGTGGGTGACTCGTTTCTATTCATTTTCTATGTAGTCCAGCATTTAATGCACTTGGTGCCCTCAGCGCACAACGCTCTCAGCAGTCAGCTCTGCGCTCATAGCGCTGAAAGCTGAAAAAAGTTCAACTTTCCCAGTGCTGCAGCGCTCATCAGCTGCACACTTCTCTCATCAGCTGATCACAATCGGCTTAAAAGTACACCATGGTCAATAATTAACAGCCAAAGCTTGGAGGGATGTGTATTTTCTTACCAGTTTGATGTGATTTATTCCAGTGAGTGGAGTGTTTCAGAGTAAAATGTGACCCGTGCTGGCAAAATGAGTCAGAATGCACACCACGTCATTACAAGCTACAAGCAAGAGAAGTAATAAATCTCTTTAATAAACTCTCTTTGTTTCCTAGCAGCAAGTCCCAGGAAAAACCCCACAAGTGCCTGATATCATTATCTGAAATCCACAGCATACTTTGAGTGACAGGTCAAGCAGCTGCCAGGATACCAGGCAGAGTGTTTTTTTTTTTTTTTAATAAGTGTCAGAAAATTGTTTATCATGCATGTTCAATCATTTATCATTTTATAATTACTAACATCATTATCATTATCATTGCATAACCATCTTATATGATTAAAATGTATACTGCATGCATCTTCTATGAGTTTATAGCATACTGTATTGTTTCTCTGTAATAAGTGGACCCATTGAGTGTCCTTCATTAAGATGTGCTTAGAAGTCAAAGTGTCTCACCAGACCAGACTATGTATATGATAAGGGGTCTGGGAGTGAGGGAGAATTGATCTTGTTTTCCTATGAAATGCTGTGACTATGATTAACTTGGAGTCTGGGGCACACCTGCAAGGCCATGTTTTCAGTCCAGGCCAGTGTTTTGTATACTCATATTATGACTGTGAATTGTATCCAGTAGATGTTTGTGTGACTGACTATGTATAAATACTTCCTGATTGTTTTTTATTGCCAGTGCTGCATTTTCTGTTAAAAGTATGGCACTCCTTGCAAGTAAGATAAGATAAGATAAGATAAGATAAGCCTTTATTAGTCCCACAACGGGGAAATTCCAGGATTGCAACAGCACAGGGATAGCAACACTCAGAGCAACAATCAGAAGGCAAGAAAAAAAACAAGCAAGCAAGAGCAGCTAATATACATATGTACATATTACTATAAAATATATATATACACACACACAGACACACAGTGCAGAGCATTGTAGCTGGATGGAATAAATATATGAATATGTAAACACACAGTGCGGCGCATTGTAGCTAGATGGAATAAATATGTAAATATATAAACACCCACAGTACGGAGCAATGTAGCTAGATGGAATAATATGTAGATATATAAACACCCAGTGCGGAGCATTGTAGCTAGATGGAATAAATATATAGATATATAAATATAAACACACCCAGTGCGGAGCATTGTAGCTAGATGGAATAAATATGTAAATATACTGTATAAACACACAGTGCAGAGCATTGTTGCTAGATGGGATGAAACCGCACAACCGTCTACTTAGTTATTCTACATGGTATGATTATGTGCCCATACATATTCTCACTCTCCATAGCGACCGGTATTTTCCTAGTTGTATGCCGGAGGGGACCATTGTGTAAGTCTATTGCATCTTTTGCATTCAAAAAACTATTAAGCCTGTTTTCCACTAGCCCAGCACACCTCGGTACGGCTTGATTCACTTCAGTACGGCTCGGAATGCTTCTGTCTCCATTAGCACGGTGTTGTGCTTGTGCTGTGATGGTTTGTGTTAGGAGGTTTTAGAAGCGGGGCAGCAGCAGATTCTCAGCGAGGCGGGGCCACACTCCCGTGACATTACGCACCCGACTGAGTCCTTATTTACACGAGACAAAAAATGGAGGATCCAAGGATTATTGCCTTGCTCACTCTGTGGTTTTATCTCACAATTAATTTTATCTCATAATTAAGCTGCAACAACACAAGTCACTTTTGTTTTGAATTAACTGCCAAATGACCTAGAAATAATGACCTGAAACTTGTTTTTATTCGTATTAAATAATGAGATGGTGGCACACTGGACTACACCACATCCTAGGGCATTTTGGATGTACTGAATTAAAAAAATTCATGTTTTTCACCTTCAGGTCAACGTTTGGAACAACAGTATTATTATTTTCTGTTTAGATGATGCTACACTCCTTCTAAAGTATTGTAAATCTCTGAATTTGGAATGCCGATAGAACATTCAATTTACATATACTTGTACCTACTTTGACTTGGTGCTAATATTTTATGATATTTCAATAAAAAGAACAGAAAGCTTACAAAAAGATTTCTTTTTTGGTCTAGTTAAAAATTACATTACCTTTACAATGGTTGACCCTCAGCATCATTTTGATCAGACTAGGCAATGGAATTTCTATGTAATTATACTGTTTTATAATTCAGTGTTATAACAGACAAACCACACTTTCCAAAAAAAATCCATTTTATTATATACAAAATATTAAAATAAAAAAAACTTTGCAACACAACATGAAGGTTAATCGACATTTTATACACGCCGACCACTGAGTGCTGAGGCTCGGTAGAATGAAGGCGTCTCTGCCAGCTCTGGTTCAGGAAAGCTCGGTTGAATAATCCGTGCGGGCTGTCGCGGCGGACGCGTGGGATGATTCTACAATGAAAATGCACACAATAAAATACAGCACGAAAGTGCAATATATACAGAAAAGACAATAGTTTTTAACAAGAATACATAAGCTTATTTCAGCGTATTGTTCACATGAATAATTACAATAAAAGCTTTAGTCCGCAGTGTGCTGCAATAAAGCAACGATCCATCCACAAATGAACAGCTTTTTTATTGCATAAATAAACTGAGCATCTTACCGAATATATTTGCGAAAAACGCACAATAAAAAAAAATTAAAACTCACCGTTAAAGGACTCCGATGTCGAGACCTCCCGGTATATTTTTTCATTCCGGGAGGCTCCGTCTAACTCGCGCTGAATACGTTCGTCTGACAATGCAGTCAGCAGACACTGCACCTCCTTATTGGTCCATGGAACACCCTTATTACGCGAAGCCATTTTTGATAGAGAATAAATGAAAATAGCACAGCAATACACTGAAAAGGAACCGCCAACAGTGGTTGCGTGCTGAGTAAAGGCGGTCGTGAAGATTCTTTTTTTTTTTTTTTTTCAAAAACTTTATTGAGAAGGTCGTGAAGATTTGGTAGATGAGGAGGAGGAGAGGGGCGGTTACAACCTGACCAATCAGCGCCGGTTACGACCTGACCAATCAGCGGCGACCAGTCTGTTAACGTCACAACACGGCACAGCTCAGCACTGCTGTACCCTGCCCTGGAGCAGGGCTGAGAATCGCGGCTGTTAAACTGTGTTGGGGCTTGTGGAAAAGCGTACAAAGCGTGCTGAGCCGTCCCGTGTCGCACTAAAGCGTGCTAGTGGAAAAGGCCTATAAGTTTGTTACGTCTTTTTGCTATCTCTGCGAGCAGCCCTGTATGAGCAGTAAAGAGCTCATATGAGGAATATACTTGTGTCATGAATCTTATTTGAGGTAACAAACCAACATACGATCACTCTAAAGTTTCCAGATTCTGACATACTTGGTGCCGGTGACCCGGATGGGCAATATCTGGACGACGGATGGAGGCGACGCACTCTCCAGGTAGGAAATCCATGCGCATGGTCTGACTGCATACAGTCAGTATTGGACTCCCCATTGAGGAAATCTGGACTGAGCGGGACTCTAGACGTTGTCTAGTGAAGCCCATCCTCCTCAATTAAAAGAAAGAAAAGTGACGTCTTTTTTATTATTTACTATATGTGCGTTTAGAAGATTCTCTAAAATCGAGCCTTGAGTGAGTAATGTTAAACATGTTACAAGAATCTCCAAATCCAACTACGAGTGACTTAACGCGAAAAGTAAATAAAGGTAAATAAAGTGCGCGGAAGTAGTTGCAACGAGGTAAAAGGTTTGGGTTGAAATCCCCGGTCAGGGACAAAAATAAGTTTTTGGGTTGAGATCCCCGAGTTTTGGAACTAAAAATAGAATATCAGGTCGCGGTTATGCTGTAATGGTAGTGTGACGGCATTTCACACTTTTCCTGGTAAAGCACCTTAATTCCTGTGGAATTACCAAGGGGTTTAAAAAATAATAAAAACAGCAGAAAAAAGGGAAAAATGGGTAACTGGGTGGGGAAAAAAGAGAATAAGCAAAAAACTAAACAGCAGAAAAGGGAGCAGACAGCTCATTACAATGACCGGTTAAAAGATAGAGAACAGATAAAGGATCCTGAAAAATATCTGAGCAAATGAGAAAAGGACTATTCCTTCAAACCCACATTAGATGTGGATGAGTGTGCAGTCTTAGAGTCGACGGCAAAATTAGTGACCAAAGGAAATAAGAGAAAGCCAAATTTGGAACTTAAATGTGCAAATCTTTGGCAGCAGCTGCAGATGCCCGAATAAAAGCCAACCAAGGATGCAAAAATAGAAAGAAAGGAGTGGGTCAGAAAAAAACCATGTGAGAATCAAAACAGTGAAAATTCTCTGTCACAGCTGGACAGAAGAAAACTGAGCGCTCCCCCCCTTATCCTGTAACAGATCCTAAGGAGGGTCCATACAGCAAATTATTAAAAGAAGCCCAAGAGGTTGGGAGAAGGAGGAAGTAAATAAAATCATAATAATAACTTTACTCTATGTTATAAGATATTGATACTAGACTATAAGATCTAAAGACGGTCGGGTTAAGTGGCAACGGAACCGGATAACGCTAAAACGGACAATGAGAAAGTTATTTTATTTTTGTGTGTGTGTGAGCCTTAGAGGCAGCTGCAGCTTAGTTTTTTTTGTTTCTGTAAACGGCTCCAGTGTGAGGGAAAGGGATGAGAGTTCTGAGTTCTCTGCGAAGGTGGAGGCGGAGGGAGCAGGTTTTTAAACTGTTTGTAATTTTTGGTATAAAAGGATTGATTGTCTAATTGTTATCCTTCTGAGAAATGTTTGAAATTATAGGTATCTGAAAATAGTGGCCTTGAGCAGAAGGAGTTGACTAGTTTTGTGTTATGGCTGAGTTGAGAGAATGGAAGGAGCTGCTTCGACCTTGTGGAAATAAAAACAATCCTCTGTTTGTGTGTGGTTGATGTGTGTGGAAAAAGTGGTCTAAATATGGGTATTTTTACAAGGTTTGGGATTTTTATCTTTTCAATCTAACTCTGTGGGGTCTTGATTAATGTTGCGTACGTGATAAACTGTTTACATATTTTTAAATGCAATTTTGACACATTACCGACCTTTTTTCCTTAGACTGAAACATGACAGTGCAGGACTGACGTGTGACACATATGATTTGCCAGGGGCTATGGATTATCAGACAAAGATCTTGGAGAAAGGATCCTTGTTGATAAACATTTTTTGAAGCCAAGTATGACTTTGTAGATAACATAAGGTATATTGATTCAAATGACTTCGACTTTACAAATGTAATGTTTATATGATTTTATATTGATATTACTCACCACAAATGGTGCAGCAACATCATATTTCAGAAATGTGACAGTAAGGAGGAATGTGTTTTTCCTGATTCGGCAGTGGCCAAGCTGGGTCAGGGTAAACTACATTCACCCCATAATTTACCAAGGAATATATAAAAATCATTTTGTATATTCCTGGTAAAAATTTAAATCAAATTCTAATTAGGCAAAAGGTCCACCTTTCCGTTGACTGAAAGAGTGTGATACAATCTTTATTCATTTATTCAAATTCAACCCATCTGTGTTCAACTGGACAAACTGATCTTATTCATCAATGCTGAAGCATATCAAAAATGCACAGATAGTTATTTGTTTCTCTTAAATGGAATCTGTAAATTAGTTCAAGAAAAGTCAAAAAAAAGGCTATGATTATTGAACTCTTATTTTTGAAGGAATTGGGCTACCCACACTTTTTATCAAGCAAATACCCTGTAACTTTGCTGCATGTGCGTCTTCATGTATCAAAGCAGGGGGTATCAAAGAAATTAATTAGCAAATAATTAGTAACCCTCAGAAAAATAGATAATGCATAAAAATTATCAATAAATGAATAAATAAATGAATTCAATTCAACTTTATTTTCATAACACCTCATTGCACTTTGAGCTATAGGGGGAACCCCCATACTTGCACCTCCCATAGGTGCACCCCCATACTTGCAGAACTGACAGCCTAGCTACAGTGCTGAGAAAAGAAGAAAGAAAAAACTGAGATTACCTTTGTTTTCTTCTATTAATGCAGACTAATGACTTATTTTATCTTTTCTAAAAAAAATAAAATAAAGAAATTCTTCAAGTTAAATAGATTTCATCTAAATAAATGAAGTGTCATTTTCTCTAAGGAGGAGGGAAAAAAATTGCTACAGCATATGACATTTTGAGGAGAGAGGAAAAAAAAATGTTACACCAGCCTCCAATTTAGAATTGAGGACTGAACTTAAAGAGCTTATTGATGCTTATGTGTGTTAGCTTTGCTAAATTAGGACAGGACTTTTATTTTATTTCATTCTCTATTTTTCTGTAGTGCCCAGGATAAACACATTGCTGCAATTATAACTCAAATACATGCTGAGCAATACAGACCACTTTCTTATTATTTATGGGATAATAGCAAGATCAGGCCCTCTATTATCCTTATAACGCATGCTGCCTGCATACCGCTACCTTGAACCTGCGGGGTTTGTCACCTCCACAGGAAAACCAGTAAACGCTTGGCTGATATCGCTGCTCATTATACTGCTATTGATTTTTTAAGAACCGTCTGTTTTTTAATAATGTTGATGTTGATGTTTTAAAAGACTGTTAAAATAATTTAGACCTCCCTCCTGTTACATGTGGCTTGCCTGATGGAAAAATTGTTTTGCCACCCATGTTATACAAAATGAGGGAATGATGAGGATGTTGGGAAAACTGTCCTAATATTTTGAAAGAAGTAACAAAAACATGCCAAAAGTGCATCATTTGTTTATAAAATAATGCTCAAGGAGGAATGAGAAGCTACAATATTGCTTGGTATTGATTGACACCCTCACAAGGTGGACAGAAATTCACCCACATCCTCAGCAAACGCAGCACATGAATCACGTTTTTCCCGCCGTTGGGGTTCCAGAACTGATTTATGCAGATAATGGAACTCATTTTACGGCACAAACAGTTCAAGACTTAATCCAAGCTGTAAGAAGTAAGATCAAATTTCATAGTGCCTACCACCCACAAAGTACAGGTTTTGTAAAAAGAAAAATGGTACAATCAAACTAATGATTAACCCTATACCATCCTTATGTATTGCCTGACCTCTCACCACTAATCACGTCTAACAAATACATCTCAGAGCACATTGATTCTGTCAAGAGCTCTCTCTACTCCACAGAAAGAAAGCGGATAACCCATTGCAACCTGGAGACTATGTCTTCATAAAGAACCACCACCGACAACACTGGACGCTCCCACCCCCACTGCCATACGTATTGCTGAACGACCATCTTGGATTCACCTTTCACACGTTAAGAGACTGCGGGTGCCTGTAAGTGAACTAACTTGTTTCCCTGAGTAAGTCCAGTTACAAAGGGGGCTTTGTCCTTCTAAGGACAGAGCCGTCTCAAACCTGGTGAAGATAGGGGCCCAGATGGGTACTCTCTCAGGTGGAGGCATGGCACCAAAGGTACTGATGACTCTGTGTTCCATACTTTTCATGACTGTGGGGTGGGGGACCATTTCTGATTCCAGGACGAGAAGCCCGCAAAATATGGACCGCAAGACATCGACAATGGACAATGGACAATACGTGGACTATACGCACAACCTGTGGTACCAAACAATGGTGGTTTCGGTGAGAGGACTGGGAATCAACACTTCCTGCTATGTGTGTTCATTGCTACCCCATTCACACAAGACTGCAATCCCCATGATGTGCCGCTGAACGAAGAGGAGACAGCTGGAGTGACAATAGCGATGACCTCACGTCTCAATCAGCTAAATTCAAGTAATGGTGTTAGACATTGGTTGGTAAGAAATTTGTCTGAAGGGTATTTTAATAAATTGAATGTCACTGTTACTGATTACACTGGGTCTAAGTTAAGAATATTCAACACTACTGGAATTGGGAAGTCTTTGCTTGCTGTTAAAAAGTCCTTGATGAAGGTAAATCCTACACTGTTTACTTCACCAATCTGTTTTAATAAAGCTTGTAATGAAAATAATTTCAGTCTAGGTTTTTCACCAAGGTGTAATGATGTGAAGACGGCAACCTGCGGAGTAAGATACGATGATTCTGTTTGTAGAAATGCATTTCACTTTCCCTATATTGCTACTGGAAATTTTACCTTACAGAGCAAAAATTATACTTTTAACTGTAGCAATAATCCTACTGTTTTTTGACCAAATGATGATGGGTATGGATGTTTAGGGTCTAATGTTTACTCATTACTTCCTCCAGGGTGGTGTGGCAGATGCTACATGGCTATTTTGATCCCACACATTAGCATAAGTTCAAATCTCACACATAAAATGAAGACATCATACTCCCATTATTATCATCCTGATCAAACTGAAATTCACACCAGGGCACGGAGAAGTACAACCCCATATATGCAACAACTAATAGGTAGGCTGTCTGGGAAACAGAGGATTAGTGATTTCAAAATTGTAATGAGTACTCTTTTTCCAATGTATGGCAGTTACCTGGCTACATATCACATAAATGCGTTAGCATGGACAGTGAAAAATCTAACTGTATTAACGGAACAAGGTTTCACAGCTTTAACTGAGGAGCAGAAATTCTCAAGGATGATGACATTGCAAAACAGGATGGCTTTAGATTTAACATTAGCTGCACAAGGAGGAGTATGTCATGTTATTAGCCAGGAGTGCTGCATACATCCCAGATTTTAATCAGAATCTCTCTCACATTATTAGCCATTTAAATGACATTTTACACTTACAACACACTTTAGATGAAGATAAGGGTTGGAGCCCCTGGGATTGGTTTCAAAGTGGAACTTGGTGGCAAATTCTTTTGAAGTGGTTGACCCCATTGATTGTGATATTGGTCTTATTCAGTGTGCCCTTCATGTGTGTTATTCCCTGTATGGGATCTATGATTACACAGGCCATTGCTCATCATACTTTTCTGTTGCAAACTGACTGTATTCACAAAGAGGACTGTGAGGACTGTGAGTAATCTCCTGTGTAATCGGAATATGATGCAAATGATGGGCATGTAGAAAATCGAGAGAAGTTACATGTTTCTGATGAATAAAAGCATCCCTAAATGAAAACTGTGATAAAAATGATAAAACAGGAGGGAAATGTCAGAAAATTGTTTATCATGCATGTTCAATCATTTATCATTTTATAATTACTAACATCATTATCATTATCATTGCATAACCATCTTATATGATTAAAATGTATACTGCATGCATCTTCTATGAGTTTATAGCATACTGTATTGTTTCTCTGTAATAAGTGGACCCATTGAGTGTCCTTCATTAAGATGTGCTTAGAAGTCAAAAGTGTCTCACCAGACCAGACTATGTATATGATAAGGGGTCTGGGAGTGAGGGAGAATTGATCTTGTTTTCCTATGAAATGCTGTGACGATGATTAACTTGGAGTCTGGGGCACACCTGCAAGGCCATGTTTTCAGTCCAGGCCAGTGTTTTGTATACTCATATTATGACTGTGAATTGTATCCAGTAGATGTTTGTGTGACTATGTATAAATACTTCCTGATTGTTTTTTATTGCCAGTGCTGCATTTTCTGTTAAAAGTATGGCACTCCTTGAAAGTAAAGAGCTCATATGAGGAATATACTTGTGTCATGAATCTTATTTGAGGTAACGAACCAACATACGATCACTCTAAAGTTTCCAGATTCTGACAATAAGCACATTAAAAGTACTCAGGAAAACAGACAGAGCATTTTTACTTTCCCTGTGGAAACAAAGCCTTATAAAAATGACACTGAAATGTTATTCAAACATAAGAAATATAAATATACATATAAAATGTCAACAAAATCCAAGATGACAAAAGAAAGTAAAAACACTTATTTCCAATGTGGCCCTTTCGATCACATTATTCCTCCGAGTACCACGTAACATTAGAATGGGGAAGGTTTGCTGTGTTATCAAATCCAACAACGGCTCTCAAGATTGGCATGGAAAAAGACTAATAAAAGGCGCCACACGAGTCAGCTGCCTTTTGCAACAGCGGCTCAATTCTGAGTCTTTTTTTTTTCCTTTTTCTTTCCTTCCTCTCTTCTGATCCGGTGACAACTCTCTGATCCGGCACACCTTTCACTCCATATATATCACGGACACACAGATCGCCACAAATGTCTCCCGAGCCAGTGGACGGAGCCACTGTTTATAGCAGGAGACAGTACAGCAGGGAAGAGCTACTAGCACTAAACCGCCACTCGGTGCTAACGGAAAAACTCGACATACCGGGAGAACTGAGGCGAAAACGCCGTGGGTGCCCTGCTGGAGTAAGGCGGAAGGCAAGAAATATAGGGTACAGACCCACCCCCCTCCCATCTGTTGTCATGGGGAATGTATGATCGTTACTGGGAAAGGTAGATGAGCTAGCGGCTATCTCCCGCTACGAAAGCATATACCGGGAATGTAGCCTGATGCTATTCACGGAGACTTGGCTAACTGAATTAGCAGCAGATGCTAACAATGAACTGGAGGGTTTCCACGCGAAACGGGCAGACCGAACATCAGACAGTGGCAAAGCAAGGGGCGGTGGAGTGATATTGTATGTTAACAACAACTGGTGCAGACCGGGACATATCACTGTTAAACAACACGGCAGCAAAGACATCGAGTTGCTAGCTGTTAGCATGTGGCCTACATATCTCCCGAGGGAATACTCACACGTGATCTGCATTGTTGTTTATGCAAATCCAACAACGAACGCTGGGAAAGCGCGTGACGTCATCCATTCAGTAACTGGCAGGCTGCCGATAGAACACCCAGATGCTCTTCTCCTCATCTCAGGCGATTTCAACCATGTTTCACTGTCTCCCATTCTACCCACGTTTACCCAGTATGTCACATGCCACACTAGAGACAATAAAACACTGGACTTACTCTATGCAAATACTAAGGAGGCGTACACCTCATCACAACTCCCAACACACGGGAGATCGGATCACAACTTGGTTCATCTCCTGCCGGTGTACAAACCCCTAGTGCACAGACAACCTCCGGTCATGTGCACGGAGAAGATATGGTCTGAGGAGGCAATGGATGCTCTAAAGGACTGTTTTGAAATCAGTGCCTGGGAGCAGCTCTGCGATCCAAATGGTGAGGACATCGATGGCCTCACTCACACCATCATGGACTACATCAGCTTCTGTGTGGATAACACTGTTCCCACCAAGACCATACGGTGTTGCTCAAACAACAAACCCTGGATCAACCTTGAGATAAAAACACTTCTGAGAGAGAAGAAGAGGATCTTCAAGTCGGGGAACATGGAGATGCTGAAGTCCGTACAGAGGGAGCTGAGGAGAAAGATCAGAGAAGGCAAGGACAGCTTCAGGAAGAAGATGGAGGACAAGCTGCAACAGAGCGACATCAGCGGGGTCTGGAGAAACCTTAAAACCATCTCTGGGCTCCAGAATACCTCCCCCCAGGCCATGGGGGGCAGGGAGTGGGCAAACAATCTGAATCTGTTTTTCAATAGGTTTGACCAACCGCCCTCCCTCCTGACTGCACAAATACCACTGCTGCCTCTAAAGACATCAAGTCCTGCTGCCCACTCCCCACTCCACCAACACCCCCCCCCCCACTCCCAACACACAGCCCCCCAACCTGACCTTCACTAAGACCCAGGTGAGGACGAAGCTGAGGAAGATCAGGGCGAGGAAGCCGTCGGGACCGGACGGCATCAGCGCAAAGCTCCTCAAGTCCTGTGCAGACCAGCTGTGTGGGATTGTGGAGTACATCTTCAATCTGAGCCTGAAGCTGGGGAGGGTACCACAGCTGTGGAAAACATCTTGTGTGGTACCTGTACCAAAGACTTCCCACCCCAAAGATCTTAACAGCTACAGACCAGTGGCCTTGACGTCCCACATGATGAAGACCCTGGAGAGACTGCTCCTTGCTCACCTCCGCCCCCTGGTGGGACCAGCGATGGATCCACTCCAGTTCGCCTACCAGCATGGCATTGGGGTGGAGGATACGGTGATCTTCTTACTTCACCGTTCTCTGTCCCACCTGGTGAAGCCCGGGAATGCGGTGAGGATCACGCTCTTTGACTTCTCCAGTGCTTTCAACACCATCCAACAGATGATCCTGAAGGACAAGCTGCTGTGCGCAGGGGTAGACCAGCACTTGTCATCATGGATCCTGGACTACCTCACAAACCGGCCTCAGTTTGTGAGAACCCGGGACTGTGTGTCCGACACGATCATCGGTAGCACGGGGGCCCCCAGGGAATGGTTTTGGCTCCCTTCCTGTTCACCCTTTATACTGCGGACTTCTCACACAACACAACACACTGCCATCTACAGAAGTTCTCTGATGACTCTGCAACTGTTGGCCTCCTCTCCAACGGAGATGAAGCTGAGTACAGAAGGCTTATCCAGCACTTCGTGGACTGGTGCCATCGGAACTGCCTCCAGATCAATGCGAGGAAATCTAAGGAGCTGGTGGTGGACTGCCGCAGGCAAGGACAACCCCTCATGGCACCAGTAAATACACAGGGAACAGACATCGAGATGGTGACATCCTATAAGTACCTGGGTGTTCATCTGAACAATAAATTAGACTGGTCACACAATACTGATGCACTCTACAAGAAGGGACAGCACAGGCTGTTCCTACTGAAGAGACTCAGGTCTTTTGGTGTACAAGGGGCGCTGCTGAAGACATTCTATGACACGGGGTGGAATCAGCCATCACTTTTGGAGTGGTCTGCTGGGGCAGTGGCATTACAGCAGCCGATAGGAAGAGGCTGAACAAACTGATCAAGAAAGCTAGCTCTGTGGGCAGCGCCTTGAACCAGTGGAGGAGATAGGAGAGAGAAGGATGGTGGCTAAACTGTCATCTCTGCTCGAGTCCAAGTTCCACCCTATGCAGGACATACTGAATGCACTGAGGAGCTCATTTAGCAGCAGACTACATCATCCTATGTGCACAACCGAGAGGTTTTACAGGTCCTTCCTACCTACGGCTGTCAGACTCTACAACCTAAGCAGGGCTGCTCGCAGAGATAGCAAAAAAGACGTGACAACCTAATAGTTTTCAATGCAAAAGACGCAATAGACTTACACAATGGTCCCCTCCGGTATACAACTAAGAAAACACCGGTCGCTATGGAGGGTGAGAATATGTATGGGTACATATTCATACCATGTAGGAAAACTAAGTAGACGGTTGTGCTGTTTAATTCCATCTAGCTACAATGCTCCGCACTGTGTGTTTATATATTTACATATTTATTCCATCTAGCTACAATGCTCCGCACTGTGTTTTTTATCTATATTTATATACTTACTCCATCTAGCAACAATGCTCCGCACTGTGTGTGTTTATATATATATATATATATACACTACCGTTCAAAAGTTTGGGGTCACCCAGACAATTATTTTGTGTTTTCCATGAAAAGTCACACTTATTTACCACCATGAGTTGTAAAATGAATAGAAAATATAGTCAAGACATTGACAAGGTTAGAAATAATGATTTGTATTTGAAATAATAATTTTTTCCTTCAAACTTTGCTTTCGTCAAAGAATCCTCCATTTGCAGCAATTACAGCACTGCAGACCTAACATGATTGCACAAGGGTTTTCTAATCATCCATTAGCCTTCTGACGCAATGAGCAAACACATTGTACCATTAGAACACTGGAGTGATAGTTGCTGGAAATGGGCCTCTATACACCTATCTAGATATTGCACCAAAAACCAGACATTTGCAGCTAGAATAGTCATTTACCACATTAGCAATGTATAGAGTGTATTTCTGATTAGTTTAAAGTTATCATCTGCTTTTCTTTCAAAAATAAGGAAATTTCCAAGTGACCCCAAACTTTTGAACGGTAGTGTATATTATATATATATATATATATATATATATATACTGTATATATATATATATATACACACAGTATATGTACATATGTATACTTGCTGCTCTTGTTTTTTTCTCCTGCCTTCTGATTGTTGCTCTAAGTGTTGCTATCCCTGTGCTGTTGCAATCCTGGAATTTCCCCATTGTGGGACTAATAAAGGCTTATCTTAAAGACGACGGACAGACGAAAATTCAATATCGCCAATTCATGTCTCAAATTGTTGTCTGAGACGAGCTAAAGCGAACCGCACATGTTTTGGTGTCAACGAATGTCGCATAAGGTGACAATGCTCTCTTGAAGTATGCTGCCATGGAGAGCTGGCGGACCCAGCCAAGCGATCAGCGGCTAAGATGGCCACTGACTGTGTGACGTCACCACCGGCAAACACACGCACACAGTCGCGGCCATTGCTTTGTTTTGCTTCATGCAACACTTGATGTTTATGTTTTAAAATTGGCGATTACGGATATTTCTCGGAATACTTGTGGATTACAAATAGATCATTTATTAAGATTAGGATTTCAGGAATCGAATTAATACGGTTTGGCGTTGTGTTGTCTACGGGTGCGATAGTATACCAGAGGAGTGTGTGGTGAGTGTTTTCAAATTTCCCGTCCCTGGGAAATTCCGAACGGCATGGGTGAAATTCGTTCAGAAAACGCGAAAACATTGGAATGATGTCGGTAAAACACCCTACATGTGCAGTAGACATTTCGTTGACAGCGATTTCGAGAATAAGATGCAATTTGAAATGAAATGTTCAAAAAAATTGGTGATAAAAAAAAACGGCTATTCCAACTATATATCCCTCGATTCCCAAGTCTGACTCTGAGACAAGTGGCAGTGGCAGTGGCGTGAAAAGCAAGGGTGATCTACCGATGCGATCAGCTGTCAGAAAACGAGAAGTAAACAGGGTAAGTTTTGTATTTTTAATATTCACTGCAAATGTTTACTAAACATCTTAAATGAATTCCAAGCAATGGTTTGCATTGCTTTACCAACTTATCAAATATTACCATATTAGGGTATTCATGCTAATCAAATATGAAATATTCAGTGCTGTATAGGGAGGGGATTGTGCCTGTTTGATCAATTTACATTTCTATTTATGTAATCAAATTTGAGACCTCTGGGATAAAATTATGATGTTCTAATTTTTTTGCAGATTTTATCAACTGTCACTCAACCTTCAAATAGTGTGGATTTTTCTCACCAAGCACAGGAAGCTGATGAACAGGACTTTGATGTAAATCCAATTTCAGATCCACTAGACCAATGTTTCTCAAAGTGCGGCCCCCGTGCCAATGGCGGCCCGCGAAAACATTTCTGGCGGCCCGCAGCCAATCTGTTAACGTCTTAACCAATATATGATCTGAACTAATTGCTTTGGAAAAATTCCGATACACATCTACGTTTAGTGGTCTTTGGCGCCATCTGTAGGCACAAGCCGTAATTACATGTGTTGTCGACCTTGCGATCACTTCATTGCAGCAGCTAGTCCAATTGTATTATGGGAGATGGAACGTTCAGCGCACAGTGCAGAAGTGTTGGTTGGCAACGGTTTCGGAGCACCATTTTGAGTCAGAAGAAGAATAAGAAATAAATATTAGTGCTTGTGGAAGTCGAAGTGTGGAAATAAAGATGGATCAGCGAGAGAAAGAGGCAGAGATGGAGACCGCTCACTTGAGGATACCGAGAACTGTCAGCGAGGAAAAAAGGCAGTTTCAGGGAAAATGGACTTTGGACTACTTCGTTGAACCTCACGGGTCAGATAAAGTTGTATGCCTCATCTGCAGACAGGTAATCGCAGTGCGAAAAGACTTTAACATCAGGCGCCATTATGAAATAAAACACAAAAATTATGAAAAATTCAGTGGCAAGGATCGCACCACAAAGATGGAACAACTTAAAAGGGGCTACACAGCACAACAGTCAGTCTTCACGCAATTTTCAAAAACCAGCGAAGCAGTAACAGAGGCTAGCTATGTGGTAGCTCATGAAATAGCTAAACGGGGCAAGCCGTTTAGTGACGGAGAATTTGTTCGAGACTGTATGCTAAAAGTGGCAGAGCGTGTATGCCCAGACCAAAAAACAAAGTTCCGTGACGTAAGTTTGTCGAATGACACAGTCACAAGACGAATCGAAGATCTGGCAAATGATTTGAAGGACCAACTGGCGATACGTGTGGAGGGGCTAGAAAAGGGAGCGTTTTCCATCGCACTGGATGAAAGCACGGATATTTCCGACACTGCCCAACTGTTGATTTTCATCCGAACTGTCACTGAGAATTTTGACGTCGGCGAGGAGCTACTGAGTATGGAGAGTATGAAAGACACAACGAAGGGAGTGGATATTTGCGAAGCAGTGTATCGCAGTCTGGACACACACAATGTTAACCTGGCATCCTTGGTCGGTGTCACGACAGACGGCGCACCAGCAATGATTGGGAGTAGGACAGGTGCAGTGTCGCTGCTGGCTGAGAAAGTGGTGAACAGCGGTGGTAAGAAACCAGTCAGCTACCACTGCATAATTCACCAAGAAGCCCTTGCTGCTCAGACGCTAGAAATGAAACACGTCATGGCCGTAGTTGTGGAGACCGTTAATTACCTGAAGTCCAGAGGTCTGAACCATCGCCAATTTAAAACCTTTTTGGCGAAGTCAGAGGCAGATTTTTGAGACATCATTTACTTCACTGCCGTCCGGTGGCTGAGCAGAGGTGCCACACTGAAACATTTTTTTAACCTGAGAAAAGAAATTTGCGAGTTCATGCAGGCAAAAGGACAAGACGTGACTGAGTTAACGGACAGCAAATGGCTCTGTGACCTAGCCTTCCTCGCCGACCTGAATAATTGTCTGAGCGATCTCAATCTGAAGCTGCAAGGCCATGGAAAACTCATTTCCACACTTTTTGACAACGTGAAAGCTTTCCAGCGAAAACTCCAACTGCTCCAGGGACAGCTCAGAGAAGGAGATCTCGCTCATTTCCCTGCCTGCAGGGCGCTGGTAGATGACCCAGACACGGAAGGGAGTGAAGTTTTGCGTCACCTGCGTTCAGAGAAGAACCATGGCCTCATCGAAAAGCTTCGAGACGAGTTTGACCACCGATTCTCTGACTTCAGGGACCACGAGGGTGATTTCAACCTTTTCCAAAATCCCTTCTCATGTGTGCCCGAGGCAGTGCCTGCAGACATGCAGTTTGAGCTCATCGACCTACAGGAAAGCTCCGAGGCCAGAGCTGCATATCGTGACAAGAGACTGATCGAGTTCTACAAAGGACTTTCCCCATCCACATTCCCTGCTCTTCGTCAACATGCTGTCAGAATGGCGTCTTTATTTGGAAGCACCTACATCTGTGAAAAGACCTTCTCCACCATGGCCATCAACAAATCTAAGCTGAGATCCAGGATGACAGATGCCCACCTACATGCAGTCCTTCGCATCGCGACGACGGAGATGGAGCCAGACTTCAGAGGACTCGTGGCCAACCGAAAACAGCACCACAAATCACACTGCAGTTAAAAGGTATGTTGACCAAGTAACACATACTGTGTGTGACTTAATGACAAGCAATGGTAAATATGAATGATAACTATTCGCTAAGCTTATCTTTTCTCCTCTCTCCACCCCACCCCCTCTTTTTCTCTGTCAGGATTTCAAGGGAAATGGTCCTGAGGAAATTTGTCTTGGACATTCATTCACAAAAGCTGCCACATAACACACACACACACACACACACACACACACACACACACACACACACTCATACTGTACTTGACAAACTAAAATTGTATTTTCATCAGTCTCAATTTCTTACTGTTAATATGACTTTACCCAAACTAATTAAATCTGATAATTAAAAGGATTACAAATGGAATTGAATTTTCAGTCTTTTTTTTTTTTTTGCCTCCGTCCCTTTGGTGGCCCTCGGTTCAACTTTGGATTCCCAAATTGGCCCTCACCCATCAAAACTTTGAGAACCCCTGCACTAGACCAACATGTCCCACCTACACTAAATCCAGCCCAGCCAACATCAGATCCTCTCCTGCAAACACCCAATCCAGATCTCAAAGCCGAACCATCACAGCAACCCAAGTACAAAGATGCGAGCACTACATACGATTCCCCAGCTCCTGAGAGAATGCAACCTACCACAAAAAACAGTTTGACACAAACCAGGAAGTTTATTGTCCGACCAGAAAAAAAAACTGTAAAACGTGAGTATCATCGAATTTAAATTAACAATTTTTGGACAATTATTATTCCTGGTAACCATCAATATAACTTGTTAACCCTATTACATTTCTTCACTTATTGATCTCCAGGCTCACACTCTCAGACCGATCCGAATATCACAGAATGGGACCCAAGTCAACCGAGCAGATGTGATACGTGCCGTAGCTCACTGGCAACAACAGGGCCTTGCACATCGACACCAAGGAAAGCAAAGAGGAAGTTTGAGGAGGTTGACACGGATGATATTGAGTCTCTTTCGTCTTACGCCTCTAAAAATGACCCACTTGATGTTACATACCATCCAAGTTTTATGGATGTATCAGACCAAAGGTATGATGCAAATTAATGAAACATTTCATGAAATAAAATGTAATTGGAATTTTGTCATGTTTTATAATACTAAAATTGAAGTGAATAATATAATCATGGTATGGAATTCTATTCAAGTTAAAATCTATATCCACTGATTTTTTCAAACATTTCAGTTTCAACCAAACGGAGTCCCCTAACCACCACAAGGAGGACAAATACATAGTTTACAAAAGTTGCCTCTGGAAATTATTCAACAATTGTCCTCATTGCAGTCATCCATGTGAGGTAACAAGTCACACTAAAGGCTCTCTGTTGGTGATCAAACAACATTGTCCACATTGTGTTGAGGATCGATCCTGGCACAGCCAGCCGATGATCAGGGACATGCCAGCTGGTAACATACAGCTTTCATCCGCGATTCTCTTCACTGGGGCATCATATGTCAAAGTCCTCAGAGTTCTAAATGCAGCCGGTATCGTTGGAATTTCTCCGAGCACTTACAAGCAGCACAAACAGCTGTATCTGGAGCCAACAATCTGGGGTGTATGGTCAGACCGCAGGATGGACCTATTTAGACAGCTGCTGTCCATGCCAGATGGCCTCGTTTTGGGAGGAGACGGACGTGCAGATAGTCCTGGGCATAGCGCCAAATATGGTTCCTATACCACTATGGAATTGCGTCTGAAGAAAGTGATTGACATCCAACTGGTTCAGGTAGTTGCTTATTCATTTGTGGTTACTCAAGTATTTGTTTGAAATATTTTGTCTTCTGTAAGATAATTAGATAAACACAACAATAATATAAAATAAAATATGGTGCAATCCCAAAATCAATGACCAATGCAACTTCTTAATATTTTGTATGAAGTGAATATTAAACTGATCTGCCACATATTACAATGTTCTTATTTCATTATACAGAGCAACGAGGTAGGAAGCAGTAATGCTATGGAGAAAGAGGGCTTCATACGCAGCATGGATCTAATAGAGGAGCATGGTTTGGCTGTTGATACTATCATCACTGATCGGCATCCCCAGATACAGAAATATATGAGAGAAAAGATGCCAGATGTCAGACACTACTATGATGTGTGGCATGTTGCAAAGGGTCTGTATAATTATATTGTGCATTTCAATCTGTATAAATATATTGTGCATTTCAATCTGTGTAATTATATTGTGCATTTCAATCACTGCACAAATATTATATTAGCATAAAAATATATCGAATGAATACTAATTATTGCTTCTAAATGATTAATTTTATTAATCTTTGCATCTTACATAGGCTTCATCAGAAGTACTGAAAAACTGGCAAAGGAATGTCCTGAACTCAAGCCATGGTCAAGCTCCAGATGTGATTGTTTTCAAGTGGCAATCACTTGGAAACCACATCCAGAACAAGCAAAGCAATCATGGCCCTCTATTCCCTGCTTGCCTCCATGCCGAACCTGGAACGCAAACAAAACCCAAGAAGTGGCTCAAACCCAGTGAGTGTAGCTATGTCTTATTTCCAATAACCATGTATCGATCAGTAGTGCATGTATTATATATATATAAAAATTATTATCCCATTGATTTTCTTCATTTTTTGTGACATATCTCACACCTAAAATTTTTATATTTCAGGCACAAAGGGCTGTGGAAAATTTGTTGATATGATCAACAACACACGGGTCCTCAGGGATGTGCGAAAGCTGAGTCCAGGGCAGCAAACTTCAAATGTGGAGGCTTTCCACAGTCTGATTATTCAGTTTGCACCAAAGAGTGTACACTTCTCATTCCTTGGAATGTTGACAAGGTGAGGCGATGCAATATGTGCATGTACATGCAATTATAATAACAGTGCCATT
Organism: Pholidichthys leucotaenia; assembly: GCA_020510985.1. Taxonomy (NCBI): domain Eukaryota; kingdom Metazoa; phylum Chordata; class Actinopteri; order Cichliformes; family Pholidichthyidae; genus Pholidichthys; species Pholidichthys leucotaenia. The sequence goes on from CM035844.1 coordinate 157,673,547, forward strand.
TACATAGATTTTCTGCTGATAGACAGATCACTTATATGGCCAAAAATAAATCATTGTCATAATATTTTAATTACAGACTTTGCTTAGCTGCAATGCACTTTAATGAAAATGCAGGCCGCAAGCAGGCACAGAATCGTGATGGTGAGCCGGTCTTCATCATCGGGTACCCAAAATTCAAAAAAGGCGGATATACGCTGCAAGCCAAGAAAGTTGATCCAACTTTTGGTGAGTATAACAAATATTAGTATCATTTTCCAGGCTTGTATATGATATTTACAGTGGGTGGAGGGTTGGTCTTCATTCAAGTTTCACATTTCATAGCTTTTATCAAACTTTGTTAATTTGGGTCAAATTTTTATTTCATACTCTAGCCAAATGGATATCTAATTTTTATTGAATATATTTTTTTTCAGAATATGTGGATGATCTGATGAATACTCTGTTCAACAGAACCTTGGTTGATCACACCCACTTATGGGAGCAGTGGCACTATGTACAAGCCAGAGTTCCCGCCACATTGAGTGCCAAATTTCAGCGTCCCATCAAAGCTGATGCTGTTGAGCAACATGTATCTAGATTTTCAAAATCAAACATGTAAAAATAGAAGAAATTAACAATTACCAATGACAGTTCAGCTTTCAATTTTTAGGGAAGCAACATATTTGCTAAGAAAAAAAAATATAAGCCTAAGATTGTAAGAGAAATGTGCTTTTAAAAATGGAACCCCAATTTTCGACCATAAAATGGTGCCCATTATAAATGTGAAATGTTATTTAGTGGAATATAATAATTGCTATATCTGGAAACTAGTTATTTTCTTAATCTGTAGTGATACTCCATTGATTTTTGTATTTCTTTGTAGATTTCTGCTGTGTTTTCAAACATTCATACAAAGGTGGTATAGTATGTAATATTTCGTTTCAAATTGAGAAGAATTTAGTGTGTTCAAATTATTCAAATGTATAAGAAATGCGACTTTGATGAATGCTGAACTATGAGAATTATAACATTGACATGAACATTAATAAACTCAATATATGGTTTTACCAAACTTTATTTACATATCATTCTTCACAAATCTAATCTTGGTAGGCAAAATCCCTTGTATTGATCCGATGGGAATGTTTCTCTGATGAGGCTCACCGCACAGGCAGGCAACATAACCCTCACTTCTTTCCCAAGATATCCCCAACACCACCGTACCAGTTGCTTGTAGGCTGTGAATCTGTATCGCCTGAAAAATATGGGGTTTCATTATTAAATTTATCATTTGCATTGATTATTAAATGTATTGAATGATTTGTTCATAATTCATCTGGAAAAGTAAATCACATGAATAAATATTGTTTATAAACTCACTCGTGTTGGCTTGCGTCATGATCACCATATTGCTGTCTGTAGGCCAGATAAGCTGTCTGTAAAACCCAGATGTCAAGACAGACAGAACGAAAACCAGGGTGATCAGTGATACACTTTGGTAGATTATCATCGGTGTATCCACAGCCCTTCAGTTCTTCTATTTTCTCCTTCACCTTCAATATCTCCTGGCAGCACCAACATTCACTTGATGTTGGCATAATGTTACATTTCTCACAAGTGCACCTGTGCAAAAAAAAATGGTATAATCAGATGCTTATAATAAACTAATGGCTCGTGGGAGTGCTACATTAATTGGTCTATGAAGTTCGATTAGAAAAAATTAAAAACGTAAAAAATTTTGACAGGAAAGAAAACTTATAGTAAAACAATAATGAATCACAATAATTCTTAAACATGATCCATCATTCTCTTAGAGAATTATGTAGCTTTTGAGACAAGTATTAACATGATGATGATTAACAACATGTCATGACAAACTCGTAAAGTACACCTATTATTGCTCACATAGATTATCTCCATTTATTTCGAATGAAAATGTTTCTAAGTCGCCAAATAAGGCAGCGTTTTTTTGTTTGAAAATAAAGTGTGTGACCGTGCATGTCGCCAAAAAAAAATATTTCTAAGCATCTTTTACCAAGATAAATCTTCGAGCCGCTCGTCATCAACTGGGTCTGTTCCCGTCTCTGTTTCGTCTTCCTCCTCTCCCTCTGGCTCGAACAAATAAGGCCGAATACCCCCCTCCGCACCACCCAAAACTTCTTCATCATCCGATTCTTCATTTTCAATGTCATCATTTATATTGTGGTCATCAAACTCGACAAAATAATCGCTGCCGAATCACTTTGTTGTTGTTCTGCCATTTTCTTTGTATTGCTGTGGTGACGTCACTAATGTCTGCACCTATCGAGAGATGGTGGTACTGCAGCCTCACTAAGTGAAGGCTGGGCTATGAGCAAATAAGGTCATTTATGGAAGCTGGTGACACATATTAAATCACGGGAATAGACAGAATAGAATATTTTCATACATTCAGTTGATTGGTTCAATAAAGATATGTCACTATCCGAGGCCTTTAATGGCGTACTGTGGGGCACATATGCTGGTTTCATATGCCCCACAGATATTTCACTGTATGTGTATTGTGTGCTTCACGTCTCATGGAACAAAGGGACTGAGCCTCCGAGAGGTAACAGCAGAGTGTGAGATTGGGCCTTTTGTTCCAAGGAGATGACCTTCAGAGATTTCCTGACCACAAAGGATTAGGTGGAGCATGGTGTGAAGACCGGAGGAAGTTACATTGTGACTGGGATTAAGTACCATGTGACTGTATGTTTGATTAAACACCATGTGACTGTAGGTTTGATGTCCTGGGTATAAAAGGGACAGATGTGAGAAAATTCATCCTCTTTGTTTCTGCTTTTGAATGTTGGAGATGTGCTTGTGAATAAAGCTGAACCTGAGGAATAAACTCAGTCTCGTCCTTCCTTCCACACATTCTCCACAGTACGATTTTTTAAACTTCCCGACTTGGAAGAAAAGTGGAGAGAATCGGGTCTCTGAGCTAAAAAAGAGGCATGGGATGGAATGGATTGCAGCAGTTAGAAGGAAATACATCAGCTCCGACAATATTCCTGCACACATGCCTGTGTGTTCACGGCATTTTCACAAAGCTAAGTTGTGATTTAAAAAAATATTTAGAAGTGCAGAAAGATGACCCCTCTCCAGAGCAGCTGTCTTGCGCGGCATGCACTTTGGCAGCACCTCAGCCATGGCTCTCTGTCATCTCTCAATAATGTGTAAAAACACACAGGGCAAAACCAAATAATTTCCCCACGTCACCTCTGCTATCCCCAATTGCTCTTGCTAATCTGGAGCAGTTTTTTTTTTTAATGGGAGCTTTTCGGTGTTGCTGATTTTCTTGGATTTTTTTCTTGAAGTTTTCATTACTTATTGCCTTCATTATCCATGGATTTAATATCAGCTGGTGACTGAAGTCCATAGAATGTTTGGTATCGTTAAATTAAAGTTTTCCTCTTTCAGGTGACTATTAAAATGTCACTGTCCTGATTTAGGACGTTTTATAGCAGCTAATTGTACCAGTTATTTTTTTTTCGGTGCGCAAGCACGATCAGCTGATTGATCCACCTCCTCAGGCGTTTTGACATTTTGGCATATTTATCAGAACAACACTGAACAGCTTGATGTTACAGACTGTGGTCAAAGATAAAAATCTTTTATCCTGTAGCTTCAAAGTGCTCAGACACATCCCGACAGTTCCCATTGCACATACAAGTACGTGTGTTTAGTTCTCTGTCAGCAGCAGAGCTCTGTACGCTGCAAATATGCCATTATATGGTAGCTGTAAGTTAGAAACCTGTTCAATAAGTTACACATGGGTTCAAAGAGTGTTACTTATATGTTAAAAAATTTTTTGAGGTATGCTAGACATTAATCTCGACATATTTCGACTTTGTAGAAACAATGACTGCTTACCTTTGTGTTAAATGACGGTTTTCTGGTTGGTCACCCAGAGTATTTGAGGTGGCTGGACCCATCCACTGGTTAATTGAACATGAGCCTCTAATGATTTATAGTTTTGAAATTGCTCATGGGTTTATGCGCTCACCCCACAAACCAGGCAGAAAAACACATCTGACAGTGTGACTACAGGCAGTTGGTAGCGATCCATGCTCCAGTTCTTGTGCTCATATCGATCTATCCCATTTATTTCTTCAGTTTTTTAGAGGCAGCGCTCCTTTGCTTCCTTCTTCAGTTTCTCTGACTAGGGAAATTTAATTTTTTGTTTGCTCTGTTCCTTTAAAAGTATGTCTGTTCACGTTACCAGCTGCAGTGAACTACAAGTAAACAAAGACGCCTGACCCTGAAAATGGCAATGACGACCCAGAATGCAGCACGGTATGACATCAATGCCCAGTCTCTATAGGCGTTCTTAGCGAGTTTTATGCCTCTCCTCGGGTTGGCTCTGGCAGTGCTTTACAGAGACATGTCCCTCTGTCTGAAGGCTGAGTTGCGGGTTCTGGTCAGAGCCTGGACTTCGCTGGTCATTCAGGGTTTTCGGTTTGGAAAGACCTGGATGTGTTTGGTGACTGTCACATTTTCTACACAGTATTTAATGTAGAAAAGGACAGACTGTGTGTAGGAGTTCAGGTCCTGCTGTTCAAAGATGCTCCAACCAGTGCAGGCAAAGCAGTCTTGTAGCTGGAGGAGAGCATTTTCAGGCCAGATTTTAATTGTTTGGTTAAGGGGGAACTCTTCCTGGGGAAGGGGGGGGGGGGTGTAGGCAGGTATTAGAAGCAGAGAGAGATGGTCTGATTGTCCAAGGTGGGGGAGAGGGGTGGCTCTGTAGTTTAGTGTAATGTTCATTTGAAAGGGACAATACATACTAATGGACATTAATACAAATGTAAGTATGCCAGATTTAGCAACACTGCTAATTTGCATCTGTAGTCCCAAGGTGGGTCACAAAATTACACCAACAATCATACACGAGAAGAACAACTGCAATACAACTGTACAAAGTTGATATGCTAAAGTGCAAGAGTTCAAGGTATTACAAAACAAGACATTCAAATGTCACATAAGTGTAGTACTGCGTATGCGTACACATTTGGGCTGAAACGATTAGTCGACGTTATCGATAACGTCGACAATAGAAATTTAGTGACAAATATTTTTATTGTTGACAAATATTTTATTATCGACAAATTGTTTAATAATAAAGGTTATGTGCATGCCGCGGTAATGTACTTCAGCTCTAACTGCAATGCACAACCGGAACTGCTGAGGGTAGTAGCGCCTCCGTTGTCCAGCATGCATGAACAATTTTCAGCAAAGAAGAAGATGAGCTCAGCTCAGTTTGAGTATGGCAGATGTCGAAGAGGATAAAAAAAAAAAAAGACGACACACCCAAACTTTCTGTTGTTTGGGAAAATTTTACAGAAGACAAAAAAACCCCAAAACAAGTAAAATGCAGATTTTGCAAAGCAGACTTCTCTTACCACGGCAGCACTACAGTGATGCATGAGCACGGCACCCGGAAGCCACAAAATTAACATCTGCTGGGAAAGTTTTAGCGAGTAAAGAGAGTTAGAACCGCTTATTTCCAATGGCGAGCCGTTTCAAGTTTTAGAAAAATGAAAATATTGTTAGTACGTGCTGTTTATGTTAGCTTACCTTTTTGACAATAAGCTCTTTGATTGCTGAGGGCTGAACTGTCATGGCTAATGTGCTGAATGCAGTTAATGACTGGAGTCGCCATCTCTTTTTCATCTTTGTTAATATTAGCCCTCATTCTGAACATTAGTTAAACTGTGTTATACTGTGTCCAGCTAAGACGAAATGGCATTTAAATGCCTCCCACCAACGGGAGACAGAACATAACCCTTCGTCAGTCTTGGTTTCATGGACAGATAGCGCCCTCACTGTCTGTGTCACAATTCTGCGACTGTCATGTGACGTGGCCATAAACCATAATAAATCCCCAGTTGTACTAAGTATTCCACCTCACAAGGTGGCAGACACGTATAACTTACTGCTCTTGCCTTGGAGGACTAATAGCCCCCATATAACCATCCCAAAACCTTACTTCTGGACACCAAAGAAGAACAGTTTGTATACAAACGTTGATATGTGCTCGATCGCAAGACTGAGGAGGCATTTGCTCCCAAATTTGCAAACTACAATTCTAAAAAGAGATTATTTTGCTTATGAAGGTAAATATCTACATTTTGTTGTAAAAGAGGGTGGCCGAAGCCGGTTGATGTTCACCTGCCATGGACCTCAACGCCATGTGACTGGACAGAACAATCGCACCGGTTCCATGTAGTCATATAAGATAAATTGCAGTGGAATAAAAGCGAAATAGAGGTTGAATAATCAGAAGGTTTCTGGATGTGGGAGAGAAAGTGAAAATGACTGACAGAAGATAAAATAACAACCAGGATGATGAAAATGGACAAAACGAGCTGCCTGGCCAGCGGTAAGTCTGACGAATTTCTTTCTTTGTTGACATTCCATGGTTCATATACTCTGAAGAGAAGATAACAAAAAACGGTGACAAAAAACAAAACATCCTTTGTGTAAATATGTCCCAAGTCCACTTTTGACTGAAAGTTATGCAATTCGATATGGCTGCCGTGGCATTATGCAAATTAGAAGCATAAATTTACTCCTATCTCAAACTTTGGATCATATTCTCCATCTTTCTAATTGACAGTATGCCATTTATTCTTACCACTTTCAAGTTATAACTCTGGAAATCTCTGATATCTGAACTGAATATTTTCTTAAAAAAACCTTGACCACTAGAGGGGGGTGGAGGCTGACGGCTCAACAGAGCGCTTCAGACAGTCAAGCAGTTCAGAGGTATTAAACAGCGGCTGAGGTAAAATATGCACTGCACTAGAGCCCCAACAAGAAGCAGATAGTGGACATGAAAAAAATAAACGTGACTAGTCGAAAAAAAATTGTTTAGATTAGTCAACGACAAAAATAATCTTTAGTTGCAACCCTAGTACACACACGTGCACAAAGGCACCTCACAGATACAATAGACGGCAACAAACAAAAGGTGGGACATAGTATGTGTGTAATGCATGGGCGCATACACACGTGGACAAAATTGTTGGGACCCCTCTGTTAATGAAAGAAAAACCCACAATGGTCACAGAAATAACTTGAATCTGACAAAGTGGTAATAAATAAAAATTCTATAAAAATTAACCAGTGAAAATCAGACATGTGGTTCAACAGAATTCTTTTAAAAAACAAACTCATGAAACAGCCCTGCACAAAAATGATGGTACCCTTAACTTAATATTTTGTTGCACAACCTTTTGAGGCAATCACTGAAATCAAACGATTTCTGTAACTGTCAATGAGACTTCTGCACCTCTCAGCAGGTATTTTGGCCCACTCCTCATGAGCAAACTGCTCCAGTTGTCTCAAGTTTGAAGGGTGCCTTCTCCAGTCGGCATGTTTCAGCTCCTTCCACAGATGTTCAATAGGATTTAGATCAGGGCTCATAGAAGGCCACTTTAGAATAGTCCAATGTTTCACTCTTAGCCATTCTTGGGTGTTTTTAGCTGTGTTTTGGGTCATTATCCTGTTGCAAGACCCATGACCTGCGACTGAGGCCAAGCTGTCTGACACCGGGCAGCACAATTCTCTCTAGAACACCTTGATACTCTTGAAATTTCATTGTACCCTGCACAGATTCAAGACACCCTGTGCCAGATGCAGCAAAAGCAGCCCCAGAACATACCAGAACCTCCTCCATGTTTCACAGTAGGGGCATTGTTCTTTTCTTGGTATACTTCATTTTTGCATCTGTGAACATAGAGCTGATGTGCCTTGCCAAAAAGTTCCAGTTTTGTCTCATCTGTCCATAGGACATTCTCCCAGAAGCTTTGTGACTTGTCAACACGCAGTTTGGCAAATTCCAGTCTGGCTTTTTTATGATTTGTTTTCAGCAGTGGTGTCCTCCTTGGTCGCCTCCCATGAAGTCCACTTTGGCTCAAACAAAGATGGATGGTGCGATCTGACACTGATGTACCTTGACCTTGGAGTTCACCATGAATGTGTTTAGAGGTTGTTCTGGGCTCTTTTGTTACCATTCGTATTATCCGTCTCCTCCTGCGGCCACATCCAGGGAGGTTGGCTACAGTCCCGTGGATCTTAAATTTCTGAATAATATGTGCAACTGTAGTCACTGGAACATCAAGCTGCTTGGAGATGGTCTTATAGCCTTTACCTTTAACATGCTTGTCTATAATTTTCTTTCTAATCTCCTGAGACAACTCTCTCCTTTGCTTCCTCTGGTCCATGTTTAGTGGGGTAGACACCATGACACAAAACAGCACAGTGACTACTTGTCACCTGTCCAGGCCTGTTTCAAGAGTTTGTTTTTTAAAATAATTCTGTTGAACCACAATTCAAAACCATTGTCTGATTTTCATTGGTTAATTTTCATAGAATTTTTATTTATAACCACTTTTGTCAGATTCAAGTTATTTCTGTGACCATTGTGGGTTTTTCTTTCATTAACAGAGGGGTACCAACAATTTTGTCCATAGCTGTATGTATATAAATGCGTATGCCACAGAGCAACTACTAGTTATGGGTACAGTTTTTGCTTTTAAAAAGCTAATTTTTACAATGCATATGAAAAGTGTTTAATGTGGTACGTTCTCTGATTGCAGGTAGGGCTGTGCGATATAGCAAAGAAATCATATCACAATACACTCACCGGCCACTTTATTAGGTACACCTGTCCAACTGCTCGTTAACACTTAATTTCTAATCAGCCAATCACATGGCGGCAACTCAGTGCATTTAGGCATGTAGACATGGTCAAGACAATCTCCTGCAGTTCAAACCGAGCATCAGTATGGGGAAGAAAGGTGATTTGAGTGACTTTGAACGTGGCATGGTTGTTGGTGCCAGAAGGGCTGGTCTGAGTATTTCAGAAACTGCTGATCTACTGGGATTTTCACGCACAACCATCTCTAGGGTTTACAGAGAATGGTCCGAAAAAGAAAAAATATCCAGTGAGCGGAAGTTCTGTGGGCGGAAATGCCTTGTTGATGCCAGAGGTCAGAGGAGAATGGCCAGACTGGTTCGAGCTGATAGAAAGGCAACAGTGACTCAAATAACCACCCGTTACAACCAAGGTAGGCAGAAGAGCATCTCTGAACGCACAGTACGTCGAACTTTGAGGCAGATGGGCTACAGCAGCAGAAGACCACGCAGGGTGCCACTCCTGTCAGCTAAGAACAGGAAACTGAGGCTACAATTTGCACAAGCTCATCGAAATTGGACAATAGAAGATTGGAAAAACGTTGCCTGGTCTGATGAGTCTCGATTTCTGCTGCGACATTCGGATGGTAGGGTCAGAATTTGGCGTCAACAACATGAAAGCATGGATCCATCCTGCCTTGTATCAATGGTTCAGGCTGGTGGTGGTGGTGTAATGGTGTGGGGAATATTTTCTTGCCACTCTTTGGGCCCCTTGGTACCAATTGAGCATCGTTGCAACGCTACAGCCTACCTGAGTATTGTTGCTGACCATGTCCATCCCTTTATGACCACAATGTACCCAACTTGTGATGGCTACTTTCAGCAGGATAATGCGCCATGTCATAAAGCTGGAATCATCTCAGACTGGTTTCTTGAACATGACAATGAGTTCACTGTACTCAAATGGCCTCCACAGTCACCAGATCTCAATCCAATAGAGCATCTTTGGGATGTGGTGGAACGGGAGATTCGCATCATGGATGTGCAGCCGACAAATCTGCGCCAACTGTGTGATGCCATCATGTCAATATGGACCAAACTCTCTGAGGAATGCTTCCAGCACCTTGTTGAATCTATGCCACGAAGAATTGAGGCAGTTCTGAAGGCAAAAGGGGGTCCAACCCGTTACTAGCATGGTGTACCTAATAAAGTGGCCGGTGAGTGTATGTGATCTAACATCACGATAGCTATATACAGTTGTGTTCAAAATAATAGCAGTCCCAAATCACTAGCAAGATAAATCAGTTTTTGTTAGAATTTCAACTTGTACACTGCAAGTAAGTTTCTAGTAGGTTTAGTAAAGGTACAGAAAACCAAGAGACCCAACAGGCATGACGTGCATGCTACTGATTCTGTGAAACTGAATCATTAACTGAAAGGGGCGTGTTCAAAAAAATAGCAGTGCTGAGTTCACTAAAATATTATCAAATTCAATTATTTTTTCCAATTTTCTTGCTTTGAAATAGAATTGGGAGTGTCCCCAATGCATTTGTGTCCATTAAAATACAATTTATTTGAAGAATTTTGATGTTTATTCACATTTTTCAACACACTGCTATTATTTTGAACACAATTGTATATCACAATATACATTTTCTGTAAAATGTACAGTTTAGATCATCATACAAAAAGGACCCTCTCTCTTTTTTTACATATACCATTTTCCCTCAATATTTAGCAGTGTTATAAAATACAATAGTTGTGTAATGTGCATTTGAGACTTGATTCTCAAATTTCAGTTTTTTCATCCAAATAATATATATGAATAAAAAATAAACATCAATAAGTTAAATAATTCCTGAGCCAGAGGGGAATAGCAAAAAAAATAAAAAAATAAGATAAGACAAGCCTTTATGAGTCCCACAATGGAGAAATTCCAGGATTGCAACAGCACGGGGATAGCAACACTCAGAGCAATAATTTAGAGGATAAAAAAAATAAGAGCAGTGAACATACATACAGTGGGGCAAAAAAGTATTTAGTCAGCCACCAATTGTGCAATTTCTCCCACTTAAAAGATGAGAGAGGTCTCCAATTTTCATCATAGGTATACCTCAACTATGAGAGACAAAATGAGAAAAAAAAAATCCAGAAAATCACATTGAAGGATTTTTAATGAATTAATTGGTAAATTCCTCGGTAAAATAAGTATTTGGTCACCTTCAAACAAGCAAGATTTCTGGCTCTCACAGACCTGTAACTTCTTCTTTAAGAGGCTCCTCTGTCCTCCACTCATTACCTGTATTAATGGCACCTGTTTGAACTCATTATCAGTATAAAAGACACCTGTCCACAACCTCAAACAGTCAGACTCCAAACTCCACTATGGCCAAGACCAAAGAGCTGTCAAAGGACACCAGAAACAAAATTGTAGACCTGCACCAGTCTGGGAAGACTGAATCTGCAATAGGTAAGCAGCTTGGTGTGAAGAAATCAACTGTGGGAGCAATTATTAGAAAATGGAAGACATTCAAGACCACTGATAATCTCCCTCGATCTGGAGCTCCACGCAAGATCTCACCCCGTGAGGTCAAAATGATCACGAGAACGGTGAGCAAAAATCCCACAACCACACGGGGGGACCTAGTGAATGACCTGCAGAGAGCTGGGACCAAAGTAACAAAGGCTACATCAGAAACACACTACGCCGCCAGGGACTCAAATCCTGCAGTGCCAGACGTGTCCCCCTGCTTAAGCCAGTACATGTCCAGGCCCGTCTGAAGTTTGCTAGAGAGCATTTGGATGATCCAGAAGAGGATTGGGAGAATGTCATATGGTCAGATGAAACCAAAATAGAACTTTTTGGTAAAAACTCAACTTGCTGTGTTTGGAGGAGAAAGAACACCATACCTACTGTGAAGCATGGGGGTGGAAACATCATACTTTGGGGCTGTTTTTCTGCAAAGGGACCAGGACGACTGATCCGTGTAAAGGAAAGAATGAATGGGGCCATGTATCGTGAGATTTTGAATGAAAACCTCCTTCCATCAGCAAGGGCACTGAAGATGAAACGTGGCTGGGTCTTTCAGCATGACAATGATCCCAAACACACTGCCCGGGCAACAAAGGAGTGGCTTCGTAAGAAGCATTTCAAGGTCCTGGAGTGGCCTAGCCAGTCTCCAGATCTCAACCCCATAGAAAATCTTTGGAGGGAGTTGAAAGTCTGTGTTGCCCAGTGACAGCCCCAAAACATCACTGCTCTAGAGGAGATCTGCATGGAGGAATGGGCCAAAATACCAGCAACAGTGTGTGAAAACCTTGTGAAGACTTAAAGAAAACGTTTGACCTTTGTCATTGCCAACAAAGGGTATATAACAAAGAACTGAAATGAACTTTTGTTATTGACCAAATACTTATTTTATCGAGGAATTTACCAATTAATTCATTAAAAATCCTTCAATGTGATTTTCTGGATTTTTTTTCCTCATTTTGTCTCTCATAGTTGAGGTATACCTATGATGAAAATTGGAGACCTCTCTCATCTTTTAAGTGGGAGAACTTGCACAATTGGTGGCTGACTAAATACTTTTTTTCCCCACTGTATGTACACATAAATATATACAGTGATCCCTCGCTACTTCACGCTTCACCTTTCGCGCCCTCAGTGCATCGCGGATTTTTCAAAAATATTCATCAGAAATTCAAAATTGAGAAATAATGGGTGGGCGCTAGCAGAAGGCAGAGAGACTTCATTAGACCATCAGGTATCAACACGGAGAGCCGCACAGCTCAAAAAATCCACCTCTCTGTTCGCTGTTCTCGTGTTGGCTCGGCTCGGAAATCTCGCAAGCTGATTGGCCGAGACGTTTCACCCCGCAAGCTGATTGGCCGAGACGTTTCACCCACCTCCTCTCCCTGCCGAGCGCCCATGAAGGAAGAAAGACCGCATTCATTGCTCTTTATCGCTCGTGTTACTTTTAGTCTCGCCGTGTGGAACTTTTTGCTGTTCTCTTGTGCCATTTTGTGCGAAACAGTCTTCCCGTCGAGCCACTACGCCGCCTCCTGCAGCTGCCCTCGACGATCCTGCGCCTCCAGCACCTGACGATGAGGCGTCACCTGAGGAGCAGTAAAGCTCTCATTAACCTGTGCAGTAAATCATTTTCATCTTGAGTTACGTATCTTGTTATAAGAATAAAAGAGATCTAAAAACATATTTATGTGCACTTTATTTACATCTACGTATGTATCTACACGTACACACACACACGTATCATATGAGAGATAGAGTGAGCGAATGAACGTACGTATTATTTATGGATGACGTCATTAGGGGTGACGCTACTTCGCGGTTTTTCACTTTTCGCGGTCGGTTCTGGAACCCATTAACCGCGATAAGTGAGGGATCACTGTAGATATACTGTATATACACTGTGTGGAGCATTGTAACTAGATGGAATAAACAGCATAACCATCTAGTTATCCTACATAGTATGAATATGTACCCATACATATTGTCACCTTCCGTAGCGACTGATATTGTCCTAGTTGTATATTGGAGGGGACCATTTCTGTGAGTCTGTTGCGTCTTTTGCATTCAATACTATTAGGTCGTCACATTTTTTTCGCTATCTCTGCGAGAAGCCCTGCTTAGGTGACAAAGTCTGACAGCCGTAGGTAGGAAGGACCTGCGAAACCTCTCGGTTGTGCACCTAGGATGATGTAGTTTACTGCTAAATGAGCTCCTCAGTGCGTTCAGTATGTTCTGCATAGGGTGGGACTCGGACTCCAGCAGAGATGACAGCTTAGCTGCCATCCCTCTCTCTCCTATCTCCTCCACTGGGTCAAGGACAGAGTTAGCTTTCTTGATCAGTTTGTTCAGTCTCTTCCTATCGGCTGCTGTAATACCACTGCCTCCAGCAGACCACTCCTAAAGCGATTGCTGATGCCACCACCGTGTCGTAGAATGTCTTCAGGAGCACTCCTTGTACACCAAAAGACCTGAGTCTCCTCAGCAGGAACAGCCTGCGCTGTCCCTTCTTGTAGAGTGCGTTGGTATTGTGTGACCAGTCTAGTTTATTATTCAGATGAACACCCACGTACTTTTAGGATGTCACCATCTCAATGTCTGTTCCCTGGATGTTTACTGGTGCCATGAGGGGTTGTCCTTGTCTGCGGCAGTCCACCACCAGCTCCTTAGTTTTTCTCGCGTTGATCTGGAGGCAGTTCCGATGGCACCAGTCCATGTAGTCCTGATAAGTCCTCTGTACTCAGCTTCATCTCCGTTGGAGATGAGACCAACGATCGCAGAGTCGTCAGAGAACTTCTGTAGATGGCAGTGTGTTGTGTTGTGTGAGAAGTGCGCAGTATAAAGGGTGAACAGGAAGAGAGACAAAACCGTTCCCTGGGGGGGCCCTGTGCTGCCGATGATCATGTTGGACACACAATCCCAGGTTCTCACAAACTGTGGCCGGTTTGTGAGGTAGTCCAGAATCCATGATGACAGGTGCAGGTCCACCCCTGCACACAGCAGCTTGTCCCTCAGGATCATCGGTTGGATGGTGTTGAAAGCACTGGAGAAGTCAAAAAACATGATCCTCACCGCGTTTCCAGGTTTCTCCAGGTGGAACAGGGAACAGTGAAGGAGGAAGGTCACTGCATTCTCCACCCCGATGCCATGCTGGTAGGCGAACTGGAGTGGATCCATCACTGGTCCCACCAGGGGGCGGAGGTGAGCAAGGAGCATACCTGCCAACTTTTCAAACCTGAAAAGCCTAGTAGCTAGCCGGGGTCCAGGGGCCGATGCTAATGCTAATATTAATAATGCTAATGCTAATGCTAATATTAATAATGCTAATATTTGCCAAACAAATATTAGCATTAAATCTAGTTAAATGTAGCTAAAAACCTCATATTTCTTCAACTTTCAAACCTGAAAAGCCTAGTAGCCAGCCGGGGTCCAGGGGCCGCAGGCCCCGGTAGGTCCAGGACAAAGTCCTGGTGGGGGGTTCAGGGGGGTGAACCCCCCCGACGCCAAACAAATATTAGCAGTAAATCAAGTTAGAATGTAGCTAACAATCTCATATTTCTTCAACTTTCAAACCTGAAAAGCCTAGTAGCTAGCCGGGGTCCAGGGGCCACAGTGTCAAACAAATATTAGCATTTGACATAGAAGTCACATATTAATTATATTAAAGGTAAAATATCTAAATCAATTGCAATACTACACAGAGCGAAATATTTGCTGAATCAACCCACATTATATACTTTGTATCATTCATTAATACTCCCATACATGACAGTAGCCGGTGGCTTGTCACCAGACTGCAAACCAAGTCTACCTACGGGTACAAATAAGTAAAAAAAAAAAAAAAAAAAAAAAAAAAAAAATATTGTACTGAAGTATGGGGAAATACATATAAAACAAACATATATCCAGTCTTTATGCTTCAGAAGAGAGCTATTAGAATAATAAACAAAGCTGCTTACAGGGAACCAACAAATCCACTTTTTCTTAAATTAAAAGCTCTCAAGTTGAAAGATCTGGTTTACTTTAAAACTGCAGTAATAATGTTTAAAGCTAAGAATCTATCACTGCCCGCAAATATCCAAAAGTTGTTCCAAATAAGGGAGAAACAATATCATTTCAGAGGAACACGTATATTTCAAAAACCTTCAGTGAGAACTACCACCAAGCAACACTGTGTTTCAGTGCAAGGAGTCAGATTATGGAACGCTTTTGGACCTGAATTAAAATCATGTACAACGCTTGGACAATTTAAACAAAAACTAAAGGAAGAAATACTCCAAACATATATACAAGATGACATGTAAAATCACATCAGGATTGTCATATCCAGTCTGTGTTGTGTTGTTACTTCGCAGTTTTTTTTTTTGTCTCATTTTGTCTTAGCTTTGTTCTGAATTGTAATCGCTCTTGTTTTGTTTATCTTTTGAATTCTTGGATGGAATACGGGTGGGCAATATAAGCTGCGGCTTCAGCCATCACCCATTTCAGATTACTTATGTTGAACTGTATAATCAGAGGAGTTCTTGTTTAATTTGACCTTGTTGGATTTTTTTCGCCTTTGTTATATTATTGTTTCTTTTTAATCTTTACTTATTCATTCATTAAATTTGCATTCAGAAGACTATCTTAACACTGCATAGAACTTTGAATAGGCCAGATGTGATGTATTATGAATACTAGAAAAGCACTCGGAGAGCGCAGACCTCCGCCAAGCGCCACAGTTCCCCCATACAGTGTTTAACATCATAAATAAAATATTGAAAATGGCCCTATCTCGCAATGTTAAATTAAAAAAAAAATAAGAATCCTTTCAAAAATTCCTGGATCCAGAGGGTGATCCGGATCACCACCAAAATCTAATCATCTGTAGGATACCCCATTTCTGACAAACTGAAAATTTCGTGAAAATCCTTTCATAACTTTTTGAGTTATCTTGCTAACAAAGAAACAGACAAACAGACAAACCAAAGCTGATGATCACATAACCTCCTTGGCGGAGGTAACTAGAAGACTAGAAATATCAGCAGGGTATACTAGCACTGTATGACACGTGCGTAATGACGGCAAAATCGCTCTGATATTTTATGTGTTTACATGATACACCAAGCATGACAAGGTTTGCAATTACACAGCACATGTTCTTCAGAATCTTAGGCATTATATAAAATGTATTCTCCCTTTAGATGTCGAATCCATGGTCCATTTGCCAGGGTTGAAGTGCAGTCGTGCGAACGTCTGCAGCAGTTTACATCGTGTTTACATCTCGCCATGTACGCACGCCTCTCCGGGATTTCGCGCGAGAATAGAAACCTCAATACCCTCAATAGCGATAGCATTAGCTTAGCAAACGCTTCAGGTAAAGCGTAGCAGCGAACCATGAAAAGAAACGCTACTCAGTTTACTCACAGAGCCCGGTGAAATGCGAATAAAGGGGTATTTCTACTTCAAAAGCTGGTTCAACCAAGGTGGAAATTCAGCCTGTGCGTGTGCGTCACAAATGTTGATCCAATATTCGCTGTTGGTTAGTTATTTTAAGATAAGATAAGATAAGATAAGCCTTTATTAGTCCCACAACGGGGAAATTCCAGGATTGCAACAGCACAGGGATAGCAACACTCAGAGCAACAATCACAAGGCAAGAAAAAAAAAACAAGCAAGCAAGAGCAGCTAATATACATATGTACATATTACTATAAAATATATATATACACACACACACACACACAGACACACAGTGCAGAGCATTGTAGCTGGATGGAATAAATATATGAATATATGAACACACAGTGCAGAGCATTGTAGCTAGATGGAATAAATATGTAAATATATAAACACCCACAGTACGGAGCATTGCAGCTAGGTGGAATAAATATGCAAGTATATAAACACACACAGTGCGGAGCAATGTAGCTAGATGGAATAATATGTAGATATATAAAAACACAGTGCGGAGCATTGTAGCTAGATGGAATAAATATATAGATATATAAATATAAACACACCCAGTGCTGAGCATTGTAGCTAGATGGAATAAATATATAGATATATAAATATAAACACACCCAGTGCAGAGCATTGTAGCTAGATGGAATAAATATGTAAATATATAAACACACACAGTGCAGAGCATTGTTGCTAGGTGGGATGAAACAGCATAACCGTCTATTTAGTTATCCTACATGGTATGATTATGTGCCCATACATATTCTCACCCTCCATAGCGACCGGTATGTTCCTAGTTGTATGCCGGAGAGGACCATTGTGTAAGTCTATTGCATCTTTTGCATTAAAAAAAAAACTATTAGTTTGTTACGTCTTTTTGCTATCTCTGCGAGCAGCCCTGCTTAGGTTGTACAGTCTGACAGCCGTTGGTAGGAAGGACCTACGAAATCTCTCGGTTGTGCACCTGGGATGATGTAGTCTGCTGCTAAATGAGCTCCTCAGTGCATCCAGTATGTCCTGCATAGGGTGGAACTCGGACTCCAGCAGAGATGACAGTTTAGCCACCGTCCTTCTCTCTCCTATCTCCTCCATCGGATCAAGGCGTTGCCCCAGGACAGAGCTAGCTTTCTTAATCAGTTTGTTCAGTCTCTTCCTATCGGCTGCAGTAATGCCACTGCCCAAGCAGACCACTCCAAAAGTGATGGCTGATGCCACCACCGTGTCATAGAATGACTTCAGCAGCGCCCCTTGTACACCAAAAGACCTGAGTCTCCTCAGCAGGAACAGCCTGCGCTGTCCCTTCTTGTAGAGTGTGTCAGTATTGTGTGACCAGTCTAGTTTATTGTTCAGATGAATACCCAGGTACTTGTAGGATGTCACCATCTCGATGTCTGTTCCCTGTATATTTACTGGTGCTGTGAGGGGCTGCCCATGCCTGCGGCAGTCCACCACCAGCTCCTTAGTTTTCCTCGCGTTGATCTGGAGGCAGTTCCGATGGCACCAGTCCACAAAGTCCTGGATAAGCCCTCTGTACTCAGCTTCATCTCCGCTGGAGATGAGACCAACGATCGCAGAGTCATCAGAGAACTTCTGTAGATGGCAATGTGTTGTGTTGTGTGAGAAGTCCGCAGTATAAAGAGTGAACAGGAAGGGAGCCAGCACCGTTCCCTGGGGGGCCCCCGTGCTACTGATGATCGTGTCGGAAACACAGTCCCGGGTTCTCACAAACTGAGGCCGGTTCGTGAGGTAGTCCAGGATCCATGATGACAGGTGCTGGTCCACCCCTGCGCGCAGCAGCTTGTCCTTCAGGATCATCGGTTGGATGGTGTTGAAAGCACTGGAGAAGTCAAAGAACATGATCCTCACCATATTCCCGGGCTTCTCCAGGTGGGACAGAGAACGGTGAAGGAGGAAGATCACCGCATCCTCCACCCCAATGCCATGCTGGTAGGCGAACTGGAGTGGATCTATCGCTGGTTCCACCAGGGGGCGGAGATGAGCAAGGAGCAGTCTCTCCAGGGTCTTCATCAAGTGGGACGTCAAGGCCACCGGTCTGAAGCTGTTCAGGTCTTTGGGGTGGGAAGTTTTTGGTACAGGTACCACACAAGATGTTTTCCACAGCTGTGGTACCCTCCCCAGTTTCAGGCTCATGTTGAATCAGATTTTAGATAAGATTATTTGTTTATTTGACACGGACAGTGCAATAAACATAGACAATCAAATGACAATCAATCTGATGTGTTGTACAAAGAGTGTATTGCTATTAGCTAATTTGCAACTCTTGTCCCTGGATGGGGACAAGGAAAAAGGAAAAAGGATAAGGAAAAGAAAAAATGAAAACAGAATAAACAATAACCACATACATCAATGCAAAAAACATTAGAAATACATTATAAATACACAATTATAAATATTATAAAGATTATAAATATTATAAATACACAATATAACAACCTGACTCACATTTGCCTATTTCAGGCCTCCCTCCCTTCGTCACTCACTATAAACAAACACATTCATTCCTTCCCTTCATTCACTCTCACCCTGCAGACAATCATTTCATACATGGGTACATTCTTGTTTATTTTTCAGCCAGTTTTTAACCTTTTTAGAGAATGTTTTAAAGTCCGTTATTATTTTAATTTCATTTGGCATTGTGTTCCAGATGTGACTGCCCTTTATAGAGCAACTTTGTCTCAGCACTGAAAAAGTGTGACTATCCCGGCCGCCATCACGTGTTGCTATGTTCTAAATTTAGATACGATTCCTAGCGATCTCGTGTTTGGAATTGCTTTCGTGTGTTTTTTACGATTTAAAATTTTTGACTGAATTTTTTGTGAAAAACCGTAATTTTGATTAATAAAGCCGTAACCCGGAATGGGGTCTTGAAAACCGGAACCATTACGGCAAAACCGGAGTAGTTGGCAGGTATGAAGGAGCAGTCTCTCCAGGGTCTTCATCATGTCAGACGTCAGGGCCACTGGTCTGGAGCTGTTCAGGTCTTTGGGGTGGAAAGTCTTTGGTACGGGTACCACACAAGATGTTTTCTACAACTGTGGTACCCTCCCCAGCTTCAGGCTCAGCTTGAAGATGTGCTCCACAATCCCTCACAGCTGGTCTGTGCAGGACTTGAGGAGCTTCGCTGCTGATGCCGTCCGGTTCTGAGGCCTTCCTCGCCTTGATCTTCCTCAGCTCCGTCCTCACCTGGGTCTTAGTGAGGGTGAGGTTGGGGGGCTGTTTGCTGAGTGTGTGTGTGTGTGTGGGGGGGGTGGAGTGGGGTGTGGACAGCAGGTCTCGATGACTTTAGAGGCAGCAGTGGTTGGTGTGCATGCGGGGGGGGGGGGGGACCTATTAAAAAACAGGTTCAGATTGTTCGCCCACTCCCTGCCCCCCCCCCGTCTCCTGGAAGGAGGTATTCTGGAGCTCAGAGATCGTTTTAAGGTTTCTCCAGACCCCGCCGATGTTGCTCTTTTGCAGCTTGTCCTCCATCTTCTTCCTGAAGCTGTCCTTGCCTTCTCTGATCTTCCTCCTCGGCTCCCTCTGTACGGACTTCAGCATCTCCCTGTTCCCCGACCTGAAGATCCTCTTCTTCTCTCTCAGAAGTGTTTTTATCTCAGGGTTGATCCAGGGTTTGTTGTTCGAGCAACACCGTATGATCTTGGTGGGTACGGTGTTGTCCACACAGACGTTGATGTAGTCCGAGATGGTGTGAGTGAGGCCATCGATGTCCTAACCATGTGGATCGCAGAGCTGCTCCCAGGCACTGATTTCAAAACAGTCCTTTAGAGCATCCATTGCCTCCTCAGACCATATCTTCACCGTGCACATGACCGGAAGCTGTCTGTGCACTAGGGGTTTGTACACCGGCAGGAGATGAACCAAGTTGTGATCCAATCTCCCGAGTGGGGGGGGAGTGGTGATGAGGTGTACACCTCCTTAGTATTCACACAGAGTAGGTCCAGTGTTTTGTTGTCTCTAGTGTGGCATGTGACATACTGGGTGAACGTGGGCAGAATGGGAGACAGTGAAATATGGTTGAAATCGCCTGAGATGAGGAGAAGAGCATCTGGATGTTCTGTCAGCAGCTTGCCAGTTACTGAGTGAATGGCGTCACGCGCTGTCCCAGCATTTGCAGTCGGATTTGTATAAATAACAATGCAGATCACATGTGAGTATTCCCTCGGGAGATAGGTAGGCCGCATGCCAACAGCTAGCAACTCAATGTCTTTGCTGCAGTGTTGTTCTTTAACCGTGATATGTCCCGGTCTGCACCAGCTGTTATTGAAATACATTATCACTCCTCCGCCCCTTACCTTCCCACTGTCTGGTGTCCAGTCTGCTCGTATTGCGTGGAAACCCTCCAGTTTGATGTTAGCATCTGTTGCTAGTTCTGTTAGCCACGTCTCAGTAAACAACAGCATGCTAATCTCTCTGAAGACGCTCTGGTAATGAGCCATAGCCGCTAGCTCACCTGTCTTATTGAGTAGCGATCATACATTCCCCATAATAACGGATGGAAGGACGGGTCTGTACCTTATATTTCTTGACCGCCGTCTTGCTCCAGCACGACATCCACGTCGCTTCTATCTTATTTCTACCGGTATGTCGAGTTCTTGCTTTAGCATCGTGGGCTGATTAAGTGCCAACAGTTGGTCTCGATTGTACTGCCACCTAAAAGCAGTGGCTCCGTCCGCTGGTTCAGGAGACATTTGGGCGATCCGTGTGTCCGTGATGGATAAGGTGTCACCGGATCAGAAAGTTTAGCAAGAGAAGCCAGATAGTAAATAGAAATAGGAAGAAATTGATCCGCTGTTGCAAAAAGGCAGCCGACTCGTGTGGCGCCTACGGGTACAAATAAGTAACAAAAAAAAAAAAAAAAAAATCTGTAGACAAATATGTCTGAAAATGAGAAAATTACCCATGGCTGCACTCTACAGAAAATAAAATTAGCTTTTAGTTTAAATCAATGAAAATTTATGTATAGAAGTGAAGACTAAAGACTGCAATTCTGGCCTGATTTAACTTGTTTGTTTCATAGTAAAAATGTTTCAGATTGGTCATGATCTGAAAATCAAAAACACAAAAGGTAATGTAATAAAATACATGTGATGACTATCTTTATTCATTATCACTACTAATTAAACGACTAATGAAAATGATTAGAAATCAAATAAATTACATTAAGAGCCAACTTGCTCCTCTGACCAGTTTTAGTTATTTATTTTGCCTGTATGTGCCACCATCATGCACTTTTGCAGCTTTAATAAAAAAAAAAATTCAGACAAAACTAAGAAACTCAGCAGAAATTTAAGAAAAAAAAAAAAAGTTTGTTTGCTACATGTTTCCAGTTAGCACAACTTAGCAGAGTCATTTAGCATTTTATAATTGGACATTGTGTTAACGTTACTTATCTCGTATTAAAATGGGGTTAGCGAACTATCCTCTCTGACGCAGCACGATCAAATACGATCCCACATCCCTGGTAAACAGGAATAGCAGCTATCTGAACCGGTAGTTTGGAGTTAGCATTAGCAACCACTGGACTGAAGACTAGCAACCTACCACACCTGTTCCGTTGTGCGCAGTCGCGCACTATAGGAAAGAGATGGGTGCTGATAAGTAGTGGTGAGATAGGAGCTTTACTGAATAAATGGGGGTATGTGCATTTTAAAAATGATATAAACGATAGCGTATTCTATGAAACGATAGACGTTTTTATATCGTCATGCGATATATATATATCGTCATATCACACAGCCCTAATTGCAGGTGGTATATTATTCCAGATCTTGGTGCCCCTCACCGACGGCACAGATTGAGCAAATGTGGTACATCTGTGGGGAGACCTCATAGTCTCCTGTAGTGATTGCTCTGGTGGTGGTACCGGTGACAGTTCTTAGTTTCACATATTCTCCCAGGGGAGGTGGTGCATAGCCATTTAATGTTTTATGAACTGAACAGGAAAATTTGAGAGTTTTGTAATTTTCCAAAGACAGAAAATTGTACTTTTTGTAAATGTTACAGCAATGATATGTGGGATCTTTGGTGTCAAGGATTTTTATGGCTTTTTTGTATAAAGATTCAGTAGGTTTGGTTATGGTTACACTAGTGAGTGACCAGTTGGTAAGGCGTGCTGAATAGGGGTGGGTTCAAAAGATCAATATATCGATATGGATCGATACACATTTGACTGAGCCGATATCGATCCACAAAATCCGCGGATCGATCTTTTAATATTAATATGTTTTAATATAATATTTTTATGTTTGTGAACGTCTGCTGAGTATAATTAGGTCGAAACCGGGTCAGTCAGCCAGGAACAACGGCCGAGAACCATAAACAACTGACGCGCTAACGGAGCTAGCAAGCTAACCGATATGCTAGTTCTTCTTCTGTGGTGTTAAAACGGTTCTCATCCGGCAAGAGTTTCCTGCCGTGCGTGCTCTTTTGTGTTTACACGAGCGGAGATAATAACGTGCGTCTCTTAATTTAGCAACAAAAGTCACCGTAAAGATTGTCCTCAACAGCTTCTGAATATTTTTCATAAATAAAACTTCTGTGTTCCCTGCGGCGCGTGCACACGTCTTTTGTGTTTACATGACGCGGAGTTAACGTGCGTCTCTTAATTTAGCAGCAAAAGTCACCGTCTGTCCGTCTGACTGTCCTCAACAGCTTCTTAATATTTTTCATAAAGCGGGGATAAACGGACTTTTACTCCATACAGCGCTGTGTTGGAACATCAAGTTGACGACTGATAAACGGAAAATGCGCGGAGACTGAAACCCGTGAAGCAGAGGGAGACGGAGCTGCCGAGACTGTAAGTATAATATTTGTTTGTTTTAACGTTTGTGTCGTCAATTAATAATTTATCCGGCATGATGATGGTTTCTTTTACAAACTATGGACACAGAGAGAACTGTTGGTTAAGCGCTGTGAATAAAATGCAGAATTAAGGTATATTTTATGAGATTATGGACTTCTGCCACTTAAGCGATGTGAAGAGAATAAATCACAATAAAATTAATAAAGGCTGCAGTACAACAAGCTATTTTTACTCAGTATAACTAAAGTGAAATGAACAAACCTTCTCAGGAAATTAACTGAAACCCTTTTCCAACATTGAAAGTTAATTTGTAGTTAAAATATATTAAAAAGAAAACCCTAAATTATTAAACCCTACTGTGGTGTGGCGATCTAAAAATGTGAATGTTAATTTTACTGTGAAATCTATTCTTTTTATCTGCCTTCAGATGTGTGAAGACTGGAAGCTCCATCCTCACTGAGACTTTCTGAAGGTCAGAGGTCGTCAGTGGAGGAGCATCCCTGCTTCACGTGGATTTCAGCACAGAAGAAGACCTTCAAATTCAAGATTCAAGGAGGTGCTGCCATCATTTTCTCCACACTAACATGCATTCAATGCAATTTAGTTGTTGTAATGACAAATTCTTTTATTTCTTTTTTTAAAGTTCTCAGCAAGAACACAATATTGGTCTTTTTTTTTTTTTTTTACAATTTTACTGAGCATTTAAATTCTAAATAAATCACTGTTTAACAAGAAATTTTTGGCAATCCTGTACTTTTCTTGTGGTGTTATATAGAATAGCATCACTGTAAACTATGGAAAAAGCAGCTGCTTTAAAATTTGTACTTCCTCACACAACTTTGAGTGCAAAAAAACTCTAAAAGTGCCATAACTTTTTGGAAAAGCTCCCACAAATCCAGGCTTTTTGGGCCACAACAATCACAAAAACAGCTGACAAAATCCTGGAGGGACTGAAATACAATGAGATTATGAATGCATGGTTCATGCATTGAATAAATGATAAGTTAAATAATAAAAAGTGCATTATTCTAACTGATTTTGGGTCAGTTCTATATGTGATAATTTATGTATTAACAAAGTTAGAAGATTCTTGGTACAATTTGTAGCATTAGGTCTCGAAGATTTTTGTTTCATGGGAAGTAAAATGGCTATTAAAATGGTAATTCCCGACTTCCGGTTATGGCTGCCACGTAAGACGGACGTGTCTCACTCTGCTCTGCTCCTGGAGAAAAAAATCGGCAAATAACTCTCTCATTTGGGACAGAACGTATCCCAGCGTTTGGGCGAGGATATGTCGGCGAAGCCTAAGGCTGGAAAACCAGGTAAAGGAAAAAGCGAGCCGCCGAAACAGTCCAAATTAACGGACTTTCAGGTCTGTGACGCAGCAAACAAAACTCCATATATGGCGGAGGAGGCTGGCAACGGTGCGATATCTGCGGGGAGCGGCGCAGATGCGCTGATGGCTGCCATGAGTTCAATGAGAGCGGACTTTTCCTCTAGATTTGATGGGATTATGACAGCGTTGGAAGGAATAAGAAAGGAATTGGGTGACTGTGTAGAACGAACGGCGCAGATGGAGCTCCGTCTCGCTAGTGCTGAAGATGACGTCACCCGTCTTCAATTAAAGGTGCGCACTTTGGAAAAAAAAAATAAATGTCTAGAAGATAATATTTTGGATTTGGAATCTCGGTCGAGACAGAATAACTTGAGGCTGGTGGGTCTTCCAGAGGAATCAGAAGGTCGGGACGTATATTCCTTTCTGGAAAAGTGGATTCCGGAGGTGCTGGGCAGCGAGGAGTTGCAATCAGCAGTGGTTCTGGAAAAAGCACATCGTATAGGCCCACGGAGAGATAAGGGACCGCCGAGGACCTTAATTATGAAGTTTCTTAGCAACAGAGACAGGATGAAGATCTTCAACGCTGCACGAGCTAAAGGAGAGATTAAACACCAGGATCAGCAGGTGCGGTTCTACCCAGATTTGGCCACAGGAATCCAGCAATTGAGGAAGCAGTTTGATCCCATACGTAAGGAGCTGCGCAACCTTGGGATTCGTCATGGTGTAATCTATCCTGCGAGACTGCTGACCACGTATGAGGGCAGAACCCACATCTTCAAGACCCCAGAGGAGGCGCAGGAGTTCATCAAGAAGATCAAAGAAGAAGAAGAGACTGGTGGGAGCTAAGCATGAACAAAATATAAGGTAGAATAATTAAGCATTTGCACAGGCATCTGACTGACTTGAAGTAAAAAGCAAGTTTACAAAATATAGATTGTATTATATATTAAAAAAAACAAAAACAAAACAAACAAAAAAAACTATGATGTACAAAGTTGTTAAAAATTTTGGAGTTAAGTTGGAAAACTACAGAGGAGAGTTAATGTTACGTCATTAAAAGCAGTAGAGTTAGGGTGATTGGGAGGATGAAGAAGGAGTGGCTAAGGCTGTTCCCCATGGGTGTGGAGCGGTCGATGGCTATATCGGGAGACGGAATTTTTCTTTTGATTTTGGGGGGTTCGCCACAAGTGTGGGAAGGGGGAATTTGTTTGTGTGTAGTTTGTAGGATGAATGTTCAACCACTCATGTTTTTGCTTCTCTGTATGAGCATGTTTACACTGCAAGGTAATCCCAAACTCTCTATTGATCATAAACCAAAGTGTTAATCTTAATTTAACTTCATGGAATTGCAGAGGTCTACAAAATTTTAAAAAACTTAAACAAGTTATGAATAAAATAAAAGACATAGGTTCACTTCCGGTTATGGCTGCCACGTAGGACGGACGTGTCTCGCTCTGCTCTGCTCCTGGAGAAAAAAAATCGGCAAATAACTCTCTCATTTGGGACAGAACGTATCCCAGCATTTGGGCGAGGATATGTCGGCGAAGCCTAAGGCTGGAAAACCAGGAAAAGGAAAAAGCGAGCCGCCGAAACAGTCCAAATTAACGGACTTTCAGGTCTGTGACGCAGCAAACAAGGCTCCATATATGGCGGAGGAGGCTGGCGGCGGTGCGATTTCTGCGGGGAATGGCGCAGATGCGCTGATGGCTGCCATGAGTTCAATGAGAGCGGACTTTTCCTCTAGATTTGATGGGATTATGACAGCGTTGGAAGGAATAAGAAAGGAATTGGGTGACTGTGTAGAACGAACGGCGCAGATGGAGCTCCGTCTCGCTAGTGCTGAAGATGACGTCACCCGTCTTCAATTAAAGGTGCGCACTTTGGAAAAAAAAAATAAATCTCTGGAAGATAATATTTTGGATTTGGAATCTCGGTCGAGACAGAATAATTTGAGGCTGGTGGGTCTTCCAGAGGAATCAGAAGGTCGGGACGTATGTTCCTTTCTGGAAAAGTGGATTCCGGAGGTGCTGGGCAGCGAGGAGTTGCAATCAGCAGTGATTCTGGAAAAAGCACATCGTATTGGCCCACGGAGAGATAAGGGACCGCCGAGGACCTTAATTATGAAGTTTCTTAGCAACAGAGACAGGATGAAGATCTTCAACGCTGCACGTGCTAAAGGAGAGATTAAACACCAGGACCAGCAGGTGCGGTTCTACCCAGATTTGGCCACAGGAATCCAGCAATTGAGGAAGCAGTTTGATCCCGTACGTAAGGAGCTGCGCAACCTTGGGATTCGTCATGGTGTAATCTATCCTGCGAGACTGCTGACCACGTATGAGGGCAGAACCCACATCTTCAAGACCCCAGAGGAGGCGCAGGAGTTCATCAAGAAGATCAAAGAAGAAGAAGAGACTGGTGGGAGCTAAGCATGAACAAAATATAAGGTAGAATAATTAAGCATTTGCACAGGCATCTGACTGACTTGAAGTAAATAGTAAGTTTACAAAATATAGATTGTATTATATATTAAAAAAAACAAAACAAAACAAACAAAAAAAAAAAAAAACTATGATGTACAAAGTTGTTAAAAATTTTGGAGTTAAGTTGGAAAACTACAGAGGAGAGTTAATGTTACGTCATTAAAAGCAGTAGAGTTAGGGTGATTGGGAGGATGAAGAAGGAGTGGCTTAGGCTGTTCCCCGTGGGTGTGGAACGGTCGATGGCTATATCGGGAGACAGAATTTTTCTTTTGATTTTGGGGGGTTTGCCACAAGTGTGGGAAGGGGAAATTTGTTTGTGTGTAGTTTGTAGGATGAATGTTCAACCACTCATGTTTTTGCTTCTCTGTATGAGCATGTTTACACTGCAAGGTAATCCCAAACTCTCTATTGATCATGGACCAAAGTATTAACCTTAATTTAACTTCATGGAATTGCAGAGGTCTACAAAATTTAAAAAAACTTAAACAAGTTATGAATAAAATAAAGGACATGGGTTCAAGAATTGTGTTTTTACAAGAAACTCATCTGATAGAGGAGGATGTTAAAAGAATTAGGAGTAGATGGCAGGGAAGTGTATTCACCTCTTCATTTTCATCCCGAGCCAGGGGAGTTATGACTCTCATACATAAATCAGTTCCTTTTCAAGTGAAAAATGTAATTGGAGACAAATTTGGAAGATATGTAATCATTCAAGGTTCTTTGCTATTAGAAAATATAAATCTTGTGAACTTATATGGTCCCAATATAGATGATCAGAAGTTCTTTGCTAATTTATTTCTCATCTTATCATCACTTACAGGGCAACATATAATAGCAGGGGATTTTAATTGTACATTGAATCCAGGTGTGGATAGATCAACAGGACTGGATTGTACGCACATTGGCTGTAGGATGACTATTAATCATTTTATGAAAGAATTGAGATTGTTAGATATATGGAGAGAAATGAAACCACAAGTTAAAGCCTATTCTTGTTATTCCAGTACCTACAAGACATTCTCACGTATTGATTATTTTTTGATTTCCACAGAATTAAGGTCCAAGATTCAAAACTGCTTTTATGATAACATCGTGATCTCTGATCATGCACCCTGTTGTCTAATATATGTAGATAAAAAATTGACAAAGGAATCAGGTAGATGGCAATTTCAGCATAAATGGCTTCAGGATGAGGAATTTGTCAAGTATATAGAAAAACAGATAGACGAGTTCTTTGACATCAATACTACACAAACATCAGCATGTGTAAAGTGGGAGGCTTTCAAAGCTTTTATTAGGGGACATATTATTAGTTATACAGGATCAAAATCTAAGAAGACTCGAGAGGAGAGAGCTAAATTGGAACATAAAATAAAAAATCTTCAGGAAAAAGTGTATGCAGGAAGTGACCCAAGGTTGGAGAATGAATTACTGATTTTGAGAGCTGAATACGACAAAAAATCAGCGAATAGAGCTGCCTCGAGTCTTCTAAGATTGAAACAATCTTTTTATGAACAAGGTGAAAAATCGGGAAAATTATTAGCATGGCAGATTAAACAATTGGAAATTAAAACACCAATTACCAGTATTATAAGTAACGGACAGGTAGTTATAGATCCTTTAGAAATTAATAGAGCCTTTAGAGATTACTATGAAAAATTATATGATACCAAAAATGAACCTGATTTAACAAAACTAAATGGGTTTTTGAACGAACTATCTATACCGTGTATTCCAAATGAAAACAGGGAGATATTGGATTCTAAAATTAGTCAAGAAGAAGTTGGGCTAGCCATTGATAATATGAAATCAGGAAAAAGTGCAGGACCAGATGGTCTTCCAGTTGACCTTTATAAAAAATTTAAGAATAAATTAATAAAACCTTTTTTGGAAATGGTTTTAGAAGCATTTCAAAATAATAATTTACCATCATACATAAATAATGCCTTAATTATACTGCTGCCAAAACCAGGTAAGCCCTCTAATAAATGTGAAAATATGAGACCAATAAGCCTATTAAACGCCGACCTTAAGATAATCTGTAAAATTTTAGCAAGACGAATACAAGAAATTTTACCAAATATTATTAATCGAGATCAGAATGGCTTTATAAAGGGTAGACAAGGCTTCCATAATGTAAGAAGACTATTTAATATTATTTATTTTAATAAAGAAGCACCGGATACAGCTCTCCTATCATTGGACGCCGAAAAGGCCTTTGATAGAGTTGAATGGCCCTTTCTTTTTGAAGTCCTACAAAGGTTTGGACTTGGAAATAATTTCATAAAATGGGTTCAAATAATATACAATAATGCTACAGCAGAAATCCTAACAAATAATATTTCAAAACCAATAAAAATCAATAGAGGATGTCGACAAGGCTGTCCACTTTCACCTTTACTGTTTACTATGGCAATTGAACCTTTAGCGATAGCGATACGTTTACATTCACAAATATATGGAATTAAAGTTGGACCAACAGAACATAAAATCTCCCTGTACGCCGATGACATAATTTTGTTTATGTCGAATCTAAAAAAATCAATTCCAACCTTGTTGAATTTAATAAAGAATTTTGGGGAAATATCAGGATATAAAATAAATAAAACTAAATCTTCAATATTAATGCTAAATGAGACCCAGAGAAATTACCCAGCCCCTGAGGTAAATCAATTCAATGTTGTAAATCAGTTTAAATATTTAGGAATCCAAATTATGCCTAAGCTAGAATCAGTCGCCAGTGTCAACTATGAAGCCTTAATGTCAGATATCAATGAGTTAACTCAGAGATGGATGTCACTACCAATGTCGATGATCGGGAGAATCAATATACTTAAAAGTAATATTTTACCTAAAATACTTTATTTATTTCAATACATTCCCTTATCACCACCTTTAGATCTATTCTCAAGAATAAAAAAAAAGTTAGTGGAATTTATATGGAACAACAGGAGGGCTAGATTACGTTTGTCTTTATTATATTTACCATTTGATCGTGGAGGTCTGAAATGTCCAAATTTTATGTTGTATTATTGGTCGGCACAACTGAGGTCTATGACATATTATTTTTCATCAAATGATCTCCCTCACTGGACTGAAATGGAATCATACAATTTACCTTTACCTCTTCCCATATTCATATACTCAGATTCGGCAAAAAAATTACAAAAACAAGTTAAAAATCCATTTGTAAAGCATATGATCAAAATATGGTGTGAAGCTAAAAACTATTTAAAAGAACCACAGTTATTGTCACAATTTAGTCCAATATGGGGTAATCAATATTTTAAACCAGGGAGAGCGGACGCTGTATTTAAAGTATGGAATTTAAAAGGGATACAAAAGATTCAGGATTTATATTTGCCATGTGCAGACAACATAATGTCTTTTGAAGAGCTGAGGATCAAATTTAATCTCAATAGAACACATTTTTTTAAATATCTTCAACTTAGAAACTTTATTCGATCAAATCAAAATAAAGCTCTCACTCGACCTATTTATTCATCCTTGGAAAAAATGATGATGAAAGATAGTAAAAGAAAGGGTATTATTTCAGAGTTTTATAACTCACTGACACTATCTTCAAGTGAAAATTCACTGAAAAGATTAAACTACTGGAAAGAAGATCTGCAAACTGAAATTTCAGAGGAACAATGGGAATTGGCTTGTACAGAAGCTCAAACCAAATCAATAAATGCACACCTTAAATTGATACATTTCAAATGGTTAATGCGGATGTATGTTACACCGGAGGAGTTAAATAGATATAACAAAAATATACCAGATACATGCACAAAATGCATGGAAAGTAAAGGAACCCTATTTCATTGTTTATGGGAATGTAGATTAATAAGAATGTTTTGGGAAGAGGTGAGGGTAACAATTGAAAAAATAATCTCAAAACAAATCATATTGAATCCTAAACTGTTTTTGTTGGGTCTGTACCCAGAAAAGCATAATTTTAATAAAAGTGAAAGAACATTCATAGACCTCAGTTTGCTTAATGCCAAAAAATGTATTGCACTATTATGGAAAAAGACTCATAGACCAGATGTGACTCAGTGGTTAAGACAGATGTTAACAAACCTTCCATTAGAAAGAATAACATACAGTATATACTGAAATCAAAGGAAATTGTGTTTGAGAATATATGGAGACCTTTTATTGATTATGTAAAAAATTTAAACATAACTTTTGAAGAAGAAGGTGAATGATGTGTGTGGACCTTGTAAATTCCAAACTGGTGAACATAATATGTATACTAATGTATTGGATTGTCTAGACTAAACAGAGGAGCATTGTTGAAGATTTGATTTTGCTGGTGGTTGTTGGTGTTTTTAGTGCATCTTTTTTTTTTTTTTTTGTAGTACTTTAGTGTTAGTGTTTGATTGTTTGTATCATGTTTGTTAAAAAAAAAAAAGGTTCAATAAAGATACTGTGGAGAAAAAAAAAAAAAAAGGTAATTCCCCAGATCGAATCGGGATTGAATCCGAATCGAATCGAATCGATTCAGAATCTCAAGAATCGGAATCGAATCGATTCTGGAAATTAGGGATCGTTCCCAGCCCTAGTGCTGAATGTTGCTGTAAAAAGGATCCAGTGTTCTTTCCCCTCTTGTGGGACACTTAACATGTTGGTGGAATTTGGGGAGTACAGTCTTTAAGCATGCTTTGTTAAAATCCCCTGCAATAATGTGGACTGCATCGGGGTGATCTTTCTGCTGCCTGCTGACAATGTGCTGGAGGTGATTGAGTGCTAACGTTAGCGTCTCGAGGAGTGTAAACAGCTGTTACAATTGCTGCAGTTAGCTCACAGAGAAGATAAAAAGACCTATACAGGAAGGATATGGCCTCTAAGTCCGGTGACCAGTGGCTTTGAATTATTCTACTGTTATTGCACCAAGTCTCAAGCACATAAACACAGAGCCCTCCACCCCTTCCCGCTTACCAGAATCACAGCGTTTCAAGAAAGCCAAGAAAATTACAAAACAAACTTCCATCCATCCATCCATCCATCCATCTTCTACCGCTTTTCCAGAGGTCTGGGTCGCGGAGGCAGCAGTTCAAGCAGAGAAGCCCAGACTTCCCTCTCCCCAGCCACCTGCTCCAGCTCTTCAGGAGGGATACCAAGGCGTTCCCAGACCAGCTGGGAGACATAGTCTCTCCACCGAGTCCTGGGTCTGCCCCGGGGTCTCCTCCCAGTGGGACGTGCCTGAAACACCTCAAGTGGGAGGTGTCCAGGAGGCATCCTAATCAGATGCCCATACCACCTCAACTGACTCCTTTCAATGTTGAGGAGCAGCGGTTCTACTCTGAGCCTCTCCCGGATGACTGAGCTCCTCACCCTATCTCTGAGGGTGAGTCCAGCAATCCTACGGAGAAAGCTCATTTCAGCAGCTTGTATCCGCGATCTCGTTCTTTCGGTCATTACCCAAAGCTCGTGACCATAGGTGAGAGTAGGAACGTAGATTGACTGATAAATCGACAGCTTTGCCTTAGAACTAAGCTCCCTCTTCACCACAACAGACTGGTACAACGTCCGCATCACTGCAGATGCTGCTCCAATCCGTCTGTCGATCTCTCGCTCCATTCTCCCCTCACTCGTGAACAAGACCCCAAGATACTTAAACTCCTCCACTTGGGGCAGGAGCCTGTCCCCAACCCGGAGAGGACAATCCACCTTTTTCCGGCTGAGGACCATTGACTCGGACTTGGAGGTGCTGATTCTCATCCCAGCCGCTTCACACTCAGCGGCAAACCGTCCCAGCAAGAGCTGTAGGTCATTGCTGGATGAAGCCAACAGGACAACATCATCTGCAAACAACAGAGATGAGATCCTGTGGTCACCAAGCATGACACCCTCCATTCCCTGGCTGCGCCTAGAAATCCTGTCCATAAAAATTATGAACAGGATCGGTGACAAAGGGCAGCCCTGGCAGAGTCCAACTCTCACTGGGAATGACTCCGACCGAGTGTTGGCAATACGAACCAAACTCTCACAACGGTCGTACAGAGACCGAATAGCTCGTAACAACAAGCCCGACACCCCATACTCCCGAAGCACCCCCCACAAAAATCCACGAGGGATGCGGTCAAATGCCTTCTCCAAGTCCACAAAACACATGTAAACTGGTTGGGCAAACTCCCACGAACCCTCGAGAATTCTCGAGAGGGTAAAGAGCTGGTCCGATGTGCCACGGCCAGGACGAAAACCACATTGCTCCTCCTGAATCCGAGGTTCGACCAACGGCCGGACTCTCCTCTCCAGTACCTTGGCATCGACGTTCCCAGGGAGGCTGAGGAGTGTGATCCCTCTAAAGTTGGAGCACACCCTCCGGTCCCCTTTTTTAAAGAGAGGAACCACCACCCCGGTTTGCCATGCCAAAGGCACTGCCCCCGACCTCCACGCAATGTTGCAGAGGCGTGTCAACCATGACAACCCAACAACATCTAGGGCCTTGAGGTACTCGGGGCGAATCTCGTCCACCCCTGGGGCCCGGCCACTAAGGAGATTTTTAACCACCTTGGCGACCTCAGCCCCTGTGATAGGCGAGTCATCCCCCTCGTCCCCAAACCCTGCTTCCTCTGTGGAAGGCGTATCAATGGGATTGAGGAGATCCTCGAAGTATTCCTTCCACCGCCCGACGATGTCCCCAGTCGAAGACAACAGTGTCCCATCCGCACCATACACAGTGTGGACGGGGAGCTGCTTTCCCCTCCTGAGCCGCCGGACAGTTTGCCAGAATATCTTTGAGGCCGACCGAAAGTCTTGTTCCATGGCCTCACTGAACTCCTCCCATACCCGGGTTTTTGCTTCAGCAACCACCCGAACTGCACTCCGCTTGGCCTGCCGGTACACCTCAGCTGCTTCGGGAGTCCCACAAGCCAACCAAGCTTGATAGGACTCCTTCAGCTTAATGGCCCCCCTCACCACTGGTGTCCACCACTTGGTTCGGGGGTTGCCACCACGAGATGCACCGACCACCTTGCGGCCGCAGCTCTGGGCCACCGCTTCAACAACAGAGGTGGAGAACATGGCCCATTCAGACTCCATGTCTCCAGACTCCCTCGGAATGTGGTTGAAGTTCTTCCGGAGGTGGGAGTTGAAGACATCCCGGACAGGGGCCTCAGCCAGACGCTCCCAGCACACCCTCACTATACGTTTGGGTCTACCAGGTCTGAATGGCTTCCTCCCCTGCCATCGGATCCAACTCACCACCAGGTGGTGATCAGTTGACAGCTCTGCACCTCTCTTTACTCGGGTGTCCAAGACATACGGTCGCAAGTCTGATGACACGATAACAAAATCGATCATCGACCTGTGACCTAGGGTGTCCTGGTGCCAGGTGCACATATGGACACCCTTATGCTTGAACATGGTGTTCGTTATGGACAGACTGTGGTTAGCACAGAAGTCCAATAACTGAACACCACTCGGGTTCAGATCGGGCAGGCCGTTCCTCCCAATCACCCCCCTCCAGGTTTCACTGTCGTTGCCCACGTGCGCATTGAAGTCCCCCAGTAGGACAATGGAGTCTCCAAGAGGAGCACCCTCCAGCACCCCAGTCACAGACTCCAAAAAGGGTGGGTACTCTGAAACATCATTGGGTGCATAGGCACAAATGATGGTCAGGACACGTTTCCCAACCCAAAGGTGCAGGGAAGCAACCCTTTCGTCCACCGGGGAAAACTCCAATATAGAGGCAGCAAGGTGGGGCGATACAAGAATACCCACCCCTGCTCGTCGTCTCTCGCCCGGGGCAACTCCAGAAAAGGCCAAGCTCCAGCCCCTCTCCAGGAGACTGGTTCCGGAACCGGAGCTGTGTGTTGAGGTGAGGCCGACTATATCTAGCCAGTATCTCTCAACCTTGTACACCAGCTCAGGCTCCTTCCCCACCAGAGAGGTGACATTCCACGTACCAAAAGCCAGTTTAGAAAGCTTGGGATCAGTCCGCCAAGGTCTCCGCCTTTGACCGCCACCTGATCCACATAGCACCGGACCCCCATGATCCCTCCTGCAGGTGGTGAGCCCACTGGAGGGCGGACCCATGTAACTCCTTCGGGCTGAGCCCGGCCGGGTCCCATGGGTGGAAAACCGGCCACCAGACGCTAGCCTTCGAGCCCCTCCCCCAGGCCTGGCTCCAGGGTGGGGCCCCAGTAACCCCATACCGGGCGGGGTACACTGAATCCTTGATATACAATTCATGAGAGTCTGTTGGATCGTTCTTAGTCTGGCCCTTCACCCAGGACCAGTTTGTCTTGGGAGACCCTATCAGAGGCAAATTGCCCCGGACAACATAGTTCCTGGGATCACTGGGGCACGCAAACCCCACCACCACGATAAGGTGATGATCCATGAGGGGGAAAGCAAAGAAAACTTGATTCAATAATTTAAAAAATTAAAATGTGAACAAAATGTCACAAGCACTTCATTAAGACACGAGTGGGGTGTTAAAATGTGAAAAAAGTGCAGTTAATGACCCTTTTAAATATTCACTCATGCTGAATTTGATTCCTGCAGCACTTTCCAAAAAAGCTGGGACAGGGTCAACACAAGACTGGTAAAGTTGAGGAATGCTCAAAATACACCTTTCTGGAACACTCCACAGGTGAACAGGTTAATTGGAAACCAGCGACTGTCATGATTGGATCTAAAAGGAGCATCTCTGAAAGGCTCAGTCCTTCACAAGCAAGGATGGGGCTCAGTTCACCACTTTGTGAACAACTCTGTGGGCAAATATTCCAACAGTTTAAGAAGAACATTTTTTGGCGTACAGTTGCAAGAAATTTAGGGATTTCATCATTTACAGTTCATAATAGCAAAACAGTGAGAGAATCTGGGGACATTTCTGCACTGATGCCTTCGGCTGCTGCTTGTGGCGTCCCAGCTTTGAAGGGCTATCCAGTGGTTGGTCTGGCTGTGAGGAGGATGAAGGACAAACAGTTGAGCCGATGACTGAGCATCCCTCAGCACCCTGCCGAACTTTGCCTTCCCTTGCTCAGAGGAGATCTCAGTGGAAGCCTGGACCCAGTGAAACCTGGCTGATGGGATGCTTCAGCAGGCTGGGAGGACCACTCCCAAAGACATAGTGACTGTAGGCGAGCTGAGCATATGTGCTGAAGGTGGGTGTGACTGATTATATAAACACTGACTGCCAATGTAGCCAACTGCTAACTTAGCTTGGTTGGCTAATTTTCTCTTGGTTGTACTAAGAATTACACAAATATGCTGCTCCAGCAGCTATTTCCATGTTGGTTTTACAAGTGGAATAAGCTGGAAAATGTAACATTACATGTGACTTGATATATTTCTATTTGTTTTATTAAAATATACTGGAAATGAAGTCATGGGTCATTGACTGAAAAATGGTGTGCTTGTAGGTTTTAACTGACTGAAATGTGTCTATTGGTCATGCAATGATCCAAAACACATCAAAACAGTCAGTTCTCATAAAAACAAACCCCACACAGCCTTGATCTGAGTTTTCGCTCCAGAAACATTTTTGACTCTCCCAGGTAAATCAGATCTGTCATGATTTGACAAAGCCAACCAACCACCATTCTTGAGACCCACCCGCTGCTCTATTATTGGCCCACCTAGCTGTCATATTGACGTTTTGCAAGTGACGTCCCGCATCACGTGATTTTTGTTGATACCGCCATATTGGACGGCAACTCAGGCGCTGTGTGAGTGCGTTTCAGCATGGCGTCCGCTCAGTCAGATGTGCCGGTTTTGTCCGATATTGCACAACTTCTAGATAAGTAGACAAGTGGGTGGCGCGTTTTGGGCCCTCAATTTGTTTCCGAACTCTGGTCCGCGATGGCCCGCAGCCTGGGTGTTACAATTCACCGCACAACTGCGTACAACCCACAGGCCAATGGGTTATGCGAGCGTTTTCATAGATCACTGAAAGCAGCGCTCAAGGCTTCATTGACAGATGCAAATTGGGTAGACAGGCTGCCGTGGGTCTTATTGGGGTTGCGCTCCGCGCCGAAAGAGGATCTAGAAGCTTCCCCGGCAGAGGTCGTTTTTACGCAACCACTACGGCTGCCCGGGGAATTTCTACCAGATAATCCCGCTCCAGGCAGCTCCTCGTCTCAGCTTTTGCAGCGTAGCGCAAACACAGGCACGCTGCCGGGCCCTGCCCACCAGTTTTCCGCGTGTTTATGTACCCGATAACCTGATTTATAACCAGGAGTACAGGATTAAAACATGGAGTCATTCAGACTCATGCTTTACCATTTACCAGTGTTTACAATGATATAACATTACATCTATAGACACGGATACATCAGACATACCCGATATAAAATGTTGATTGCATAGCCGCGAGTAAGGCGACGGGCCACCCACCTCCTGCGCCTGTCTTCGTCAGCTGGGAACTGGTAAAACTTCAAGTTGGATCCCTTTTTCTGGCGATTTGTACACCCAAAGGCACAGCAGTGAAACACCATAGTCTAATTCAATGCCAACATAAAATAAAACAAAGATGTAGGTTGAAATCAGGTAAATATATCGAGATCTGGTACACCGCTGAACAGCTGCTGAATGTGCCGTCCACTCACTTTTGCCGTCCAATATGGTGGCGTAAACAAAAGGATGTGACGTCACAGCAAACGGTCAATAGAAGAGGTGATAAGCCTATTAGCCCCTGAGCTATTACCCCCCCCCCCCTTCCCAGCTAAAACTGGTAACAGAAGGCTCGCACCAAACACGGCTTATGTTGTTATTTTCTTCAGATCTTAGTCACCCTAATAACCATCCTTGTTAATAATAATAATACATTTTATTGGTATAGCACTTTCTGAGGCACTCAGATGCTTTACATTAGAGAGAAAAAAACCCCCGCACAATAAAATTTGAAGACTAAAAGCAAGTCTCAACAGCTGGGCTGTGACAAATGATTTGAAGGAGTTTAAGTCTGTGCAGTCACATATGTGTTGGGAGAGAGAGTTCCAGAGGGAGGGGTGCTGATGGAAAAGGCTTTGTTCCCCCAGGTTGTTACCACCTGGTTAACCAATCAACAGTCAACAATACATTTCATGTCACTCCGGCCCATCTCCAAGTAATTTCACCATAATTCTACATCAAGTCGCCAGCACTGGCATGCCGATCGCGGTAATGTACCTGGAACATGAGGTTGCCGACTCTCACGGCTAGCTCCCCCACAGTCCTCCAGGGCGTCGCAAGAGTCTGCTCCACTTTCGCAGGCAACATGACAGGGCATCCCCCAGCTGGCCACGGAGGCGGAGCAGCCCACCACAGAGTGAGACACTGTCCTTTGACATCCTGTGGCTCGGCCAGAAGCCTCAAGTCCTGGGCCAGTTCAGTTGCGGTGACCGGGGGGCCACCCGGTGCGTGGTGCTAGCAATTTGTTGTGGAATCATGGCAAAATTATTGGAAGATGGGCCAGACTGATGCAAGATACACCATCGACTGTGGATCAGTGAACCAGCGCTGATCAACCGAGCTAGGAGGCTAGAAGCTAGTCAGCTAATGGCTAACTGACGCAAGAGGGAGGGCGGAGTTGAATAGGTGAAGGATGTTTCTTCAAGTGACGGGCTTAAATCAGAACATTCCAAGAAAACCAGGAAAAATACAAAACCAATTTCCTTCAATAATTTAAAAGAAAATAAAGAATGTGAACAAAACATATCAAACACTTCATTAAGACATCAGTGAGCTATTAAAATGTGGAAAAAGTGCAATGATCCCTTCAAAGGATCATTGCAAATATGTCGCTTTAAAAGTACCAAGTTGTCACATCTAGAGGGCCAGAAGTGACAAATAAAATTAACCACTTGCGCTCCGTTGTTCAGCGGGCAGACAAGTCTCTGCGTCCTATGATGCACGAGGGCGCGCGAGAGCGCGCTCGTGCGCCCTCGTGCGCATGACGCATGATGGTGGTGATGGTGATGTAGTAGCGTCCAAGCGCCACTCAAAAAAAAACTGCAGAGACAGCCGCGAACAGATTAGTTCATCTGATTGACCTCTCATTCGACTAATAAGAGCCTTGAATTGGGTTTCTGAAACCTTGAAGAACCAATGAATGAAAATCTAGGAAGGAGGACCCGCCTACTGTGAATGCAGGAGCCAATTGAAGCACAGAAATTCTGGCTGGGTGAAGCGATATTTACTGCTGCAGAAGGCCTCTGTACGAATCTCCTACAGACCCAGGCTCACCCAGCAGCATGGAGAACACCCACAAGTGGGACCTGCACTCATTCCAGCAGAATAGACGGAGGCCGACGACAAAAGTCGTAAATCATTCACCAAAACGGCAATAATGGAATTATATTGATCGGGATCCACGAGCGGAGCAGCGTCGCGTTCGTCTGATGCGTGGGAAGAGCTGTTCGCCACGACTCTGCTGCTTTGAAGAGGTAAGGTGTTATAAGCTAAATTATTATTTATCCCTGAAAACTGTAATCCAAAAATGACTTTTGACCGATCAGTAAATTACAACTGTACTGCGCACGAAATACGAAGTGCGTGCGCCGCGATAAACGGTTCATTTGCCGTGTTCGGCGCCCCCCCCCCCCCCGCTCCTCTTCTGCAGAAGAGGAGCGGGAGGGGGGGGGGCACGGTCCGAACGCTCCGAACGCGGGGGGGAAGCATATCAGTCTATTCCATCATGTAGCGATGGCCCTCTTCTGTAGCGGGGGGGGGGGGGGGTGGTGTTCACGGTCCGTTCACGGTTCCCCCCCCCCCCACACACACACACACAGTAGCGAGGGGGGGGGGCAGCCGCTGTGAAAACATGCAAGGAAAAAAAAAAAAAAAAGAGTGTATTCCGTCATGTAGCGAGGGCCGAATTTGGTCCTTGGTAGCGGGGGGGGGGGGGGGGGGGGGAACGACCCCCCCCGCCCACACACACACACACAGACACAGCCCTGAGTGTGACCTTTCATTAGAGCCTAAAATGAAGATTCTACATTGAATTATTCAAAAGTTACAGCCGTTTTTCCAAACTGTGCCATTTGGCACAATTTGGCACAGTTCCATAATGCCTGGGAACAAAGCTGTGTAAAATATTCATTTTTGGTGGTATTGTTACCAAATTTGGATCTCAGCTGGATAACACTTGGTTCTACATTTCTGTTGCATTTTCCAGCAAACGAGCAAATCTAACACTACAGCCAGTGTTTGATCATTTTGTACATCTTTAGAGGTAAAATCATTACTACATATTGTCAATGAGCTTTAAACCTGTGAATCTCGGGTCTGGATATGGACAAACGCCTCTCCCCCGTAAATGAAAGCTGTGTGTCAAGACATGCAGCAGACGGAGTCAGGCATGGAAAGAGAGAGAATATTGCCTGTAATTTTTTTAGAAAAGCACAGACTCCAGTAGACAATACTGAGCAAAAGAATAAATTATTTCTGTTTTCTCTCACTCGGTACCAAGTGCAGAGTTTCCTCTGGGACAATTTCTCGGTGGCGGCCCACCTCACCAGAAAATTTACTGCCACGCCAAGAGGGAGACATGAATTTAAGAAAAATATATGAAGCAATGACTTTCCGCAAGTGCGCACATGAAAAACGCGTGTGGCCGTCATCCGCACGGAGTTTAGAAGCGCCCCGCCCACACGAGCTTTCCAGTCAGTCAGCAGGCAGTGTCTCGCTAGCAACAGCAGCATCTTTGTGGAAA
This sequence comes from Pholidichthys leucotaenia, assembly GCA_020510985.1. Lineage (NCBI taxonomy): Eukaryota > Metazoa > Chordata > Actinopteri > Cichliformes > Pholidichthyidae > Pholidichthys > Pholidichthys leucotaenia. The sequence goes on from CM035844.1 coordinate 157,714,443, forward strand.
GGTAGGCTCCAGCCCCCCCACGACCTGATAAGGATTAAGTGGAAGAAGATGGATGGAGTGAAAACCGGGAAGTCAAACAGCAGAAATGGACTGTATTTGAAGAGAAACTTTGTTAAGAAGTCCGCCGTTTCTTTGTTGTTGAAAATCCTGGCGCATCAGCACCTTGGCGCTACCTATCAGGCAGGAGTCAAACTACAAATGATGGCTGTGTGCATGCATCAACCGCTTGGCCTGGGTAGATGAAAAAAGTGAGCATGAAAAGCACCGCGTGCGTGCCGTGCCGGGCTTGTCCAAAGCATACGCGGACCAAGGTGGACTAGTGGGGAAATGCAGCATGAATAAAGCTCGACTGTCCGACAGAAACATGAGTTTATTAAAGTACTTTAAATGCGGGGGGGAAAAAATTAGAAGAGGTATGTAAGCACTGGAGGTATTTATCATGGTTTTAACCTGCTGGAAACGGGAGCAATAATGGAAGAGTCGCCTAGCTAAGAGACGTGGTTAGAATTCAAATGCAGCCGGCTTCATATGAAGATAAAGGCAAGGGGGACTGATGAATTGCTGAGGATATATTTCACCAGTCACTACAAAATGAAGTTATGTTCCCAATTACCAGAGTGGTGGCTCAGTTGGAAGAGCATCCGCCCCACACCCGGGAGGCAGGGGTTCATATCCCGGCCGGGTCATGCTGAAGACCATATAAAAGTGGAACTTCCTGCCGTCCAGCTTGGTGCTCAGCAATAATGGAATGGAGGACAAAAATTTGAGGCGGCGCCTTGCATGGCAGCGGCCCTCTGATTCTGCACTTTTGGTGTGTGTGATTAACACAGTAGATAGGTAAAACACAATCTTGTTCTACTGTACATGATTGGTTGTACAGCTGAATGACAATAAGGGTGATTTAATTCAATTTAATTATGTACCTGGTTAGTTAGGATGACCGAAATTCACCAAGTGAATTTTATTAATATTTTTTCTGTGTGGAGTTTGCATGTCCTCCCCGTGTCTGCATGGCTTTACTCCAGGATTTCTCCGGTTTCCTCCCACATGCCAAAAACACGCAAGTTAGGTTAACTGGCATCAACTGGGGATTCTAGATTGTCCTTAGGTGTGACTGTGAGAGTGAATGGTTGTCTGTCTCTCTGTGTTGGCCCTGTGATGTACTGGCGATCTGTCCAGGGTGGACCCTGCCTCTCGCCCAAAGATGCTGGGATAGGCTCCAGCCCCCCCCGCGACCCGAAAAGGATTAAGTGGAAGAAGATGAATAAATGAATGAATAATATTTTTTCTTTGTAATGAGAGTTAAATTATTGTTCTGTTATGACTGCAAAGTTATGGTCAAAAATATAAACTGTTATAAGAAAAAAGTAAAAAAAAAAAAAAAAAATTACCACAGTCTTTTTCAAATTTATTTAAAAAACAGTAATTTTATTTTAAAAACAGACAAAAATAAGCCATAAAATAATCCAAAAATTTATAATAAAGTCTCAAATGTACAAGAAAAGTCAATTTTACAAGAGGAAATTACAAATTTGAGGAACATGTTTCAACTTTAGATTTACAGAGAAAAGTAGAAAACTATAAGAAAATTGTTATCAATTTCTGAGAAAAACCTCAAACCTTCAAGACTGAAGTCTTTACTCAAGTTTTTAAGTGGCTGCTCTTTGTACCCTTAAGTAGAAATTTTTGATTGTCTACTTTTAATTATTAATTTCAAAGCACTGCTTTTACATGAGTAGAATTTCTGGCTACTATGCCCACCTGATCATGTAATTTAAGTATGCATGAGTACATTACTATTATGAGTGTTTCTTTCCCTTCCCTACTCTCTCGATGGAAAAAAGAAACACTAGAATAAAAATATAAAAAATAGACATATTTTTGTCATTTATGTAAACCATGACATAAAAATCCTGCAGGACAAAACATGACACTTGATTAGTGTTTCCTCTGGCTTAAAGACCTTGGTGCGGTGGCAACATATTTAAATTTTAAACTATTTATTTCTTTTTTAAATTTTACACAGTCACGTTGCAGATGGAACTTACCATTTCAAGTATTGTACAACTGAGGCTTGAAAATTGGGCCATTTGGGGTCCCACCCAGACATCCTCTGTTTAGACTTTTTAGTGGTGTTCTCCTCCTCTCCTTCCTCTGCCTGAACACTTTCCTCTCCTTGCCGAAAATTAGGGAGGATCATGTGTCTCTGCCTCCCTTAGTTATGCTGCTAATAGGTTTAAAAAGCCGGGGGACCTCCAAAAATGCACTGGGCTTCACTCCCTTCTTCACTCTCAGTGAAATTTTTGTTTTGCTGGTCATTAACATCTGTTTGTTCTCTCCCATAGACTGAATCCCCATCGTGCTGTTTGCTCTCTACATGTCTGTTCTTTTCATCTTCTCTGTCCCCTCACCCCCCAGCCAGTCGCAGCAGATGACTGCCCCTCCCTGAGCCTGGTTCCGCTAGAGGTTTCTTCCTGTTAAAAGGGAGTTTCTCCTCTCCACCACCACCAAGTGCTTGCTTACAGGGGATCGCCTGATTGCTGTGATCTTTCTGCAATTGTGGGGGTTCACTGTTGTTGTGAAATGGCGCTACATAAATAAAGTTGAATTGAATTGACCATGCCCTGCTGTCTCTGTTTGCCCCTGCTTGTTACTCCTTCTCCTTGTTGTTCCTGTCCTGTGTTATGTTCATTACCTGTGCCTATATACAGTATATGTCTTTTAGCGAGTCCTGCGGTCTATACGATGTCATATAGAATCCTTCAGTGATCGTAAGAACATCAGCCTTATGGTTTATCTTAAATATAGACTACAGTTTATCTTATGTTATACAGACTACGGTTTATCTGTCATCATACTAGCATCATGGACGGTCCTATAATCGCTGGCCTCATAGGAATATCTTAAAAATATCTTAAAGGGATGCACGGTGGAACAGTGGTTAGCACTGTGGCAGCACAGTTTTACCCTCGGCCGGGGGATCGCGGGGACCGTGAGATCGTGGGTTCGATCCCTGCCCCCGGCCAACAGTGATCTGTGTGCAGCTTGCATGTTCTCCCCGTGTTTGCGTGGGTTTACTCCGGGATTTCTCCGGTTTCCTCCCACATGCCAAAAACATGCAGGTTAGGGAGTTAACCTCTTGCACTCCGGTGTACCGTGGACGGGCACGTCTCTGCGTCCCAGAGCGCACTGAAAAAAAAAAAAAAAAAAGTTCTTCCACTATAGACACAGCCGCAAACAGATCAGATATGATTGACCTCTCATTCGACTAATAAGAGCCTTGAATTGGGTTTCTGAAACCTTGAAGAACCAATGACTGAAAACCTAGCAAGAAGGACCCGCCTACCAACGCTGTGAATGCAGCGAGCCAAATGAAGCACAGAAGTTCGGGCTGGGTGAAGAGAGACTGACTGCTGCAGCAGATGAAAAAAAGGACCCACAGGAAGAACCTGCTACAGACCCAGCAGCACGGAGAACACCCACAAGTGCAACCTGCACTTATTCCAGCAGAATAGACGTTTAGGATTCTCTTCCATGGTCATCATAGACCGATGGAGGTTGACGACAAAGGTCGTAAATCATTCGCCAAAACTGCAATCATGGAATTATGTTTTGACCGGGAACCACGAGCGGACCAGCGTCACGTTCGTCTGACAATGAGGAGACGTTCGCCAGGACAATGCTGCTGTGAAGAGGTAAGTGTTATAAGCTAAATTATTCTTTATCCCTGAAAACTGTAATCAAAAATGACTTTTGACCGATCGGTAAATTACAACTGTGCGGCGCATGAAGTCCGAACTTAGTGCGCCATGATACACGGGTCGTGCGCCGCGTTCGAACTGTGAACGGCCCCCCGCTACTCTTCTGTAGCGGGGGGGGGGGGGGGAGCCGTGGTGACTGCGCCGCTGTCGCCAGATGACTATTCCGTCATGTAGCGATGGCCGATGTCAGTCCTCTGTAGCGAGGGGGGGGGGGCACAACCCCCCCACACACACACACAGAGCCCTGAGTGTCACCTTTCATTAGAGCCCAAGATGAAGCTTCTATATTGAATCATTCAAAAGTTACAGACGTTTTTCCAAACTGTGCCATTTGGCACAATTTGGCACAGTTCCAAAACGCCTGGGAACAGCCTGAGGAAAAAGGTGTGTAATATATTCATTTTTTGTGGTATTGTTACAAAATTTTGACCTCAGCTGGATAACACTTGGTTCTACATTTCTGTAGCATTTTCCAGCCCGGATCTGAAGCTGTGTGTTATTTGCAAGCATTTGCATCCAAAAAAACACCCACGCCAAATATATTTTCTTCAAGTTCAGTATGTTTAGATGACTGTAACTCAGTGGCCGGAGCACTTATGAGGAGGAGAGAGATTATGACTGTTTTGCCAAAAAATTCAAAGTGTTGTCTTTTAAATGAGACCAACCCCATGAAGATGCTGCAAAGGGTTGAAGAACAGCTTTCGATTTACTTTGGGCACGTTATTTTTTGGCATTTTTAGGAAAATTGACCGGAGTGCAAGGGGTTAAGGGGCGCTTGTGCACACAGTGACTGGCAGCTGGTGGTTTGTCACCAGACTGCAAAACAAATCTACCTACGGCTACAAAATAATTAAAAAAAAAAAAAACATCCTGCAGACAACATAGGCGGCCTATGATCGTGACACACAGACACACACAAACTGACAGAGATTTCTTGTATTAATTGAGTGATGATGATTGGCGGTTGGCAACCAGCTTACAGGAGCATTACTGCCACGTACTTCACTCTACAGTGGTACCTCTACTTACGAACGTCTCTACATACAGAATTTTCAGGTTACGAGACGCCTCAACGGGAAAATATTGCCTCTAGTTACAAACGAAATTTCAGGATACGAAAGGCAAAAAAGTACGTGGTCCTCGCAGCTTCCGTAGTTTACCGAACATAAACATACCTGTAGCTGCTCTGCCATTGGCTATCGCCTAGCATCTTCCTGGTATCCCATTGGCCACGAAGTTTTTTTTTTTTTTCCAAAACTTTATTAAGAACAAGGTGAAAGTTTTACGTGTGTGTACAGTACAGAATTAACATTTATTCGCTATGGGCCCCAAGAAAGTGACGGAGATAAGTGGAAAAGGAGAAAAGAAGAGTTTTTTTGTCCATACAAACAAAGAAAGGAGATAATCGAAAGGTATGAAAAGGGGATGCGTTTGGTTGATCTCGCCAAAGAATATGGCCGTAATACATCAACGATCAGCACGGTATTAAAACAAAACGAAGCACTTACAAGCCGACAAAAGCAAACGTCCTTGGATCAGAACATGAACCAAAGAAGGCAAAAGGTGACGACGTCGACGACGATAGCAGTTAGAGTAAATGAACATAATTTTTATTATTCTCTTTTATTATTCTTTCTCTCATTTTAAACTCTCATTTTATGTTTATTGTGCAGTAATCTAATTGTAACATGTATTTGTTACATGTTTTGATGCGTTTTTACGATTTATAAAAAATTTATGCCCGAATTTTGGGGGCTTGGAATGGATTACGGCATTTACATGTAAAACGCGCCTCTACTTACGAATTCTTCACGTTACGAGAATTCTTCCGGAACGAATTAAATTCGTAAGTAGAGGTACCACTGTATATCGTCACTCTACGTCTCTTATTAGCAGTATCTCGAGAAAAAAAAAAATTCTTCCCAGTTGCCACGGCTTTTGTCACGTTTTGTCTTAGCTTTGTTCTGAATTGTAATCGTCTTGTTTTTCTTTTGAATTCTTGGATGGAACATGGGTGGGCAATATAAGCTGCGGCTTCAGCCGTCACCCATGTTGGGTAACTTACGTTGAACTGTTTAATCAGGGGAGTTATTGTTTAATATGACCTTTTAAGATGTTTTCTTTCCTCTTTGTTATATTATTCTGTTCCTTTCTTTTAATCTTGACTTTTAATCGATCCGAAATAAAGATTCATTCATTCATTCAAGTGAAGTGATGACAAAGTAGGAGGAGACGAAGAAGAGTGATGTCTGAAGATAGAGGACACAGCAATGATGACAGAAGGACTACAGCTCCTGACCAGATAGAGTGACGACACAGAGTAAAGGACGTGGCGGTAATGCTCCTGTAAGCTGGTTGCCAACCGCCAATCAAATCTAAAAGAAAAAGAAGAAAAAATTCTTCCAGAGCGGCTGTGCTAGGCTATACTAGGCTAGTTCAGTGAGCTGCTGTTAGCGCGGGTCGCCGTTGTTTTAAATCCTTTTAAAGCAGAACCAGAACCTTCTCCAGGTCACTTTAGTGTCGTCTCACAAACATTCCTAACGTCTGTTGCTGACTCACAAAAGTCTTTGCAACTGTTTTACTCACCAAATCTCGAACCCTCACGTTACCTTCCGCCAGCGTCGCCTCCATTTGGGGTCAATGCGCGGACGCTTGAGAATGACGTCACAGTCTTTTTTTTTTAACTTTTATTTTGAGAAATGCACAAACGATATTCCTGACAGTTCTTGAAACATTGCATCAGCAGGAACGGGTGCAGAAAATAACAGCATTGATTAAGAATATAATGAATGAATGAATGAATGAATTTATTTATTTCGGATAGTACATTACAGGTTAAAAGAAACTGTATAATATAACAACAAGGTCAAATTAGACAAAGACTCCTTCTACTATACAATTCCACGTGAGTTATCCGAAATGGGTGATGGCTGAAGCCGCAGCTTATATTGCCTACCCATATTCCATCCAAGAATTCAAAGGAGAAAAAGGAGAAAACAAGACAAGAGCGATTACAATTTAAAACAAGGCTAAGACAAAATATGACTGAGAGAAAAGAAAACTGAGCTAGTCTAAGTTAAGCGGTTACTATTCAAAAACAAATCTAAGACATAGTGTCACAGAGAAAAAAGAAAAACTAAGCTATAACACAACACAGGCTGGAAATGTCAATCCTTATGTGAGTTTACATGTCGTCTTGTAAATATGTTTGGAGTATTTCTTCCTTTAGTTTTTGTTTAAATTGTCCAAGCTTTGTACATGATTTTAATTCAGGTCCAAAATCGTTCCATAATCTGACACCTTGCACTGAAATACAGTGTTGCTTGGTAGTTGTTCTCACTGTAGGCTTTTGAAATATACATGTTCCTCTGAAGTGATATCGTTTCTCCCTTGTTTGGAACAACTTTTGGATATTTGCGGGCAGTGATAGATTCTTCACTTTGAACATTATTATTGCGGTTTTAAAGTCGATCAGATCTTTCAACTTGAGAGTTTTTTGTTTAAGAAAAAGTGGGTTTGTTGGTTCCCTGTAAGCTGCTTTGTTGATTATTCTAATAGCTCTCTTTTGAAGCATAAAGAGTGGATATATGTTTGTTTTATATGTATTTCCCCATACTTCATTACAATATGTCATGTATGGGAGTATTAATGAATGATACAAGGTGTATAGTGTGGGTTGATTCAGCAAATTTTTCACTCTGTGTAATATTGCAATTGATTTGGATACTTTACCTTTTATATAATTAATATGTGGCTTCCAACACAGTTTGTTATCAATTATTACTCCAAGGAATTTAGTTTCGGATACCCTTTCAATCTCTACACCATTTACACTGAGTTTGGGTACTGGGTAGTTGTGATGGTTGTTAAAGACTATAAATTTTGTCTTGCTTAAATTGAGCGTTAATTTGTTTGAATCAAACCACAGTTTCAGCTTTCCTAATTCCTTTCCGAGTGTATCCAGAAGTTGTTCCAAATTGTTTCCACTGCATAGCAGGTTAGTGTCATCAGCAAACAATATTAAGTCCATTTTTTCTGAAACTTTACATATATCATTTATATACATATTGAATAATAATGGTCCCAAAACTGAACCCTGTGGGACTCCACAGGTGACCTTCAGTAGCTCTGAGTTTTTGTTGTTAACACATACAAACTGATATCTATTCTTTAAGTAACTTCTTAACCAGGACAGTGCTACCCCTCTGATACCACAATTTTGTAGTTTCTTTAATAATAGATTGTGATCTACTGTATCAAATGCTTTTTTAAGATCCAGGAATACTCCAACTGAATACTCTTTATTTTCAATGGCTGTTGATATTTTTTCTGTAAATTCCATTAAGGCATATGCTGTTGTCCTTTTGTGTCTGAACCCATATTGCTGCTCACACAATAAATCATTCTTCAGTATGAAGTTGTCAATTCTCTCATAGAATATTTTTTCAAGTATCTTGGAAAATTGCGGTAATAGTGAAATTGGTCTGTAGTTGGAGAGTTCCCCTCTGTCGCCTGTCTTGTAAATCGGAATTACTTTAGCTATTTTCATTGCATTGGGAAATATACCTGATTGGAGAGACAGGTTACAGATATACGTCAGTGGTTTCACTATGCATTCGATAACAGTTTTGACTAGTAGCATATCAATACCATCGCAGTCAGTAGATGTTTTACTTTTGAACGATTTAACAATTTCAATGACCTCTCTTTCGTCTGTGTTCTTTATGAAGATGGTGTCTTTTACAGCAGTGTTATTGCATATTGAATCACCTGTTGGCACCGTAGTGGGTATTTCTCGGGCCAGTTTAGGTCCAATGTTAACAAAAAAATTATTAAATTCATCTGCAGGTGAAGCTATATTCACATTCGGAGTCGATTTATTATTTTTTGGAATGTTAGTTGGGTAGCTGGTATTTCTGCTTTTATTTCCAAGGATACTGTTGATTATTGTCCATGTATTTTTAATATTGTCTTTGTTTTTTTCCAGTTCTTTACTGTAATAGTCTCTTTTACTACATCTTATTATATATGTTAACTTATTTTTGTATGTTTTATACCGCTGCTCTGCTTCTTTTGTCCTTTTCTTTATGAAAGCTTTATATAATAAATTTTTCTTTTTACACGCCTTTTGTAGTCCTTTGGTTAGCCATGGTTTGTCAGTAAATTTGTGTTTAAGCTTTTTTTTAACTAATGGGCAGTTTTTTTCATAAAGAGTGGTTACAATGTTTGTAAATGTGTCATAGGCTTCATTTACATCTGATACATAGACTTCTGTCCAGTCTTGCTTCAGCAAGTCCTCTTTAAAAGAACTGATTGCGTTTGGTGATTTGTGTCTGAACGATTTTGAGATTTTTTCTGGGTTGGGCCCCGTGTGGCCATGGATAAGTGCAAAGATTGGCAAGTGGTCGCTTATATCATTTATCAATAATCCACTTTCTATTTTCTTGTCGAGAACATTGACAAACAGGTTGTCAATAAGTGTAGCAGAGTGAGCTGTGATTCTACTGGGATGTGTTATTGTGGGATATAGACTCATGCTGTACATAGAGTTCATGAACTCTGTAACTACATTTTGTTGATGTGGATTAAGTAGATCAATATTGAAATCTCCACAAATTGCTACCATTTTCTTACTAGTAATATTATTGTACAGCTCGACTAATTTATCTCTGAATGTCTCAATGCAAGTTCCCGGCGTTCTGTATATGCAGCTTATGATTAGATTTTTTGTTTTGTCTAGGTCAATCTCAACAGTAACACATTCCAGAAGCCCTGGTAGTGCTGAGGACATTTCATTTACAAGCTTACATCTATATAGGTCATCAATATACAGTGCAACACCACCACCCTTTTTTTGAGATCTGTTAATGTTAAACATCTGATATCCCTCTATTGCCATCAGGGGAGCCTGGTCTGCATTAAGCCAGGTTTCAGAGACTGCTATAGCTGTGAATTTTCTGTTTAGCTGTTTTAAATAGTCCTGAATCTGTGAGAAGTTTTTGTTAAGACTTCTGCTATTGAAGTGTATTATTGACAGTTTACCATCTAATTGCACTTGACTTTTGAATTGCTTTTCAGTGTAATATTCACAGTGGTTATGAATATTATTGAAAAAGTGGTTATCAGGATCAATATCATTCTCCATCTCTTGTGGTTTATGTTCAGCATAGTGGCATATTTTTAGAGTTTGAGTTTCCTCACTCTGTGTTTCATAGTCAGTGTTCATCTGTATTTATCTAAGTCAGTAGCATCTCTGATCATTATACTTTTTGCTTGCTCAGGTGTTCCATTTAGTTTAATCCAAATTCTACAATTTCTTGTCCAGGTTGTCTGTATCTTATTATGTTTCTTTAGCATCCGTGCCTGCCGTGCTAATTCAGCGTTTTTTTTTTGTCAGGTGTTCATTTAGGTAAACTTGAGTTTCCTTTAGTTTTTTGGCCTGCCTCAGTATGTCATTTTTCACCCTCCTGTTCACAAAGCGCATCACAATTGATTTCTTTGTTTTGTTATCTTTCTTCGGTAAAGCATAACAGGCTGAGATCGCATTGGCTTCTACCTTAATGTCTTTATCATTAAGGAACTGAAGCACTTGGTTTTCTAAGGACATTGATTCACTTATGGAAGCATGTTCACCACTCAGTCCTGTAGCGGCATGGGCGTACGACTGATATCTGATGTCTAGTCCACTTATAACTATGTCATCAATGCGAGAACCTTGTTCAAGATCCTCGACGCGTTGCTCCAAAAGACGCCCGTGTTGCTCCAGGTCCATAATTTTTTTGTCTTTTTCTTTTATTATTGAATGTAGGGCTTGTACCTCCTGTATTAGGTCTAATATTTTGTCCTCCTGAATCCGAGGTTCGACCAACGGCCGGACTCTCCTCTCCAGTACCTTGGCATAGACCTTCCCAGGGAGGCTGAGGAGTGTGATCCCTCTAAAGTTGGAGCACACCCTCCGGTCCCCTTTTTTGAAGAGAGGAACCACCACCCCGGTTTGCCATGCCAAAGGCACTGCCCCCGACCTCCACGCAATGTTGCAGAGGCGTGTCAACCTTGCCAACCAGCCGTGTCATGCTTGGTGACCACAGGATCTCATCTCTGTTGTTTGCAGATGATGTTGTCCTGTTGGCTTCATCCAGCAATGACCTACAGCTCTTGCTGGGACGGTTTGCCGCTGAGTGTGAAGCGGCTGGGATGAGAATCAGCACCTCCAAGTCCGAGTCCATGGTCCTCAGCCGGAAAAAGGTGGATTGTCCTCTCCGGGTTGGGGACAGGCTCCTGCCCCAAGTGGAGGAGTTTAAGTATCTTGGGGTCTTGTTCACGAGTGAGGGGAAAATGGAGCGAGAGATCGACAGACGGATTGGAGCAGCATCTGCAGTGATGCGGACGTTGTACCGGTCTGTTGTGGTGAAGAGGGAGCTTAGTTCTAAGGCAAAGCTGTCGATTTACCAGTCAATCTACGTTCCTACTCTCACCTATGGTCACGAGCTTTGGGTAATGACCGAAAGAACGAGATCGCGGATACAAGCGGCTGAAATGAGCTTTCTCCGTAGGATTGCTGGACTCACCCTCAGAGATAGGGTGAGGAGCTCAGTCATCCGGGAGAGGCTCAGAGTAGAACCGCTGCTCCTCCACATTGAAAGGAGTCAGTTGAGGTGGTATGGGCATCTGATTAGGATGCCTCCTGGACGCCTCCCACTTGAGGTGTTTCAGGCACGTCCCACTGGGAGGAGACCCCGGGGCAGACCCAGGACTCGGTGGAGAGACTATGTCTCCCAGCTAGTCTGGGAACGCCTTGGTATCCCCTCTGAAGAGCTGGAGCAGGTGGCTGGGGAGAGGGAAGTCTGGGCTTCTCTGCTTGAACTGCTGCCTCCGCGACCCGGACCTCCGGAAAAGCGGTAGAAGATGGATGGATGGATGGATTTTGTCCTGCTGGCTAGTCACTTTGGCCAATTCTTCTAACACAAAGTTCAGAGTTTTTTTAATTTCTTCCATTTCCTCTTTTTTGGGTGGCATTTTACTGACCTGTGGATAGAAATAAGCAGAGAATCCGGCTAGGCCTCAACTAGCTCGGTCGCTACTGGACCCGCCGCTCCTGCGCAGCTTCTCCGCCGAGTGACGCTGCTCAGCTCCGCAGATCACCGCCGTCTATCGCCGGCGCCTGCCTCCGTCTACCTGGCCAGTTATGTCGTGCATCGCCGGCGCAGCCGGAATCCACCGATCACAGCCACTCGTCGCCGTCTGGCTAGGCGGCTCCTCCGCTGGGCCCCGTCCCCGTCAGTTATGTCGCACTCCGCCGGCGCAGCTCTAATCCACCGATCACCTCCGCCGATCGGTGGCCGATCACCGTCGCTCGCTGTCGTCCGGCTGGGTGGCTTCTCCTCTAGGCCCCCTCTAGGCCCCGTCACCGACCGCCGTCAGTCTGGTAGTTCCTCGGCTGGGCCTCGCAATTGGGCACCGGTTCAGGCCACTGTCCTGCTGGATCCAGGTGGCCCCCGTCTCTCACCAACGCCGCGCCCGAGCTCCCAATCGCCGCCTCGGTTGGTTCGTCCTCCTTTTAAATCCTTCTCTCCTCGGCTCCAGATGGCCAGATGTAAAGAATACCTTCTCACTGCTGCAGTTACTCTGGGTTAGCATCTGGGTTAGCATCAGAGGCGAGCCTTTAGAGGTCGGAAACGGGGCGAAACGGAGCCAGATCTGCCAGAACCTTCACCAGGTCAGCACTAATAACAATAGAAGAAGAAAAAATTAATGGCTCGGGCTTTTGATGCAGTTTATATTTATCATGTGGAGTGTGTAAAGAGACGGATTAATGGACTGACGATTTATTACACACTCACATCTCACAAGCACAAAAAAGACTGAATCATTTGCACACGGGCTCTCCTTTTCATCCAACTCTCTCTTCACACATTTACATGGAAGTTTCTCATCACGCAGCATGACATTTACATTACACTGCCTTCAACCCCCCATGTCTCTGACTCCTTCTTGCTCTATGCCCAGCAACTCCCTGGGCATTGTTCTCCCATGCTTATTCACTGTCTCTGTCTGAGGTGCTAAATAATCTGACTTCTCCAAGGTCCTACAATCAAATAAAAAGGCAAATATCACTGCCTTTTTATTTTTCATAATATCAAGAGCTCTAACAGAGGAAAGAAACTCATTATGAAAAGCAACAAATCGAGGTTTCACTTTGAAGTTTTTACATTTGTGTATGCAAACTTTGATCAGGATAAGAATATTATTTTTCAGAAAGTCAGTGTCTGTATTGTACATAACAAGTCCATATATTATGTCTGTGCAAGTAAAAGAATGAAGTCTAATCATTGTTGGAATTCTTCTTCTTTTAGATTTGATTGGCGGTTGGCAACCAGCTTACAGGTGCATTACCACCACTGACTTGATTATCATCATTCTATATCTTTGTATAAGGAGTTCTGATCAACTCCTTATGCGTGAAAAAATTATCCATCCTTGGACTGTGTCCAAGGTGCGACCGAATACCATTCAGGTACTTCACTCTATGGAATTTTTCTTCTTCTTTTAGATTTGATTGGCGGTTGGTATGCCATCATCAAAGATCATAGGACTCACTATGACATCATCAAAGATCATATGGTGATTCAAGAAAATCTGTGTGTCTGTGTGTGATCAAAGGCAGGGATCACTCACGATCATAGGACTCACTGTGACATCATCAAAGATCAAAGGCAGGCATCACTGAACGAGTGCTGACGTGAAATATGCTGGACAATGGAGGAAACTGTTTATGGCATTTTTCCACTAGCCCGGCACGCCTCGATTCACTTCAATACAGTTCGGCACACTTTTGTCTCCATTACAACCGTGTTGAGCTGGGGTGGGTGGGATTTCTATAACAGCGAGGCGGCGCCACACTCCCGTGACGTAGAACACGCAACCCAAGCAAAACATAACACATGCAGCTGTACAAGGCCACTCCTCGGTCTGTGGCTTTTTTCACCATAAATGCCAAAAAGGACCGCCAGACAAGGGTACAGGCAGCGAGATGAAACACTCTGGAATAGTTCTGCAGCTTCTGGGAAAGCCAAAGACGTGAGGATACAAACTAGGTCATATATGACGGTAAGCTAATGTTGCTTATGCTAGTTTGCTATAAGTACGTCGTACTACACTGTAATGTCTGCAAGTTATCGCTGTTAGGTACTAAAATATGTACGCTGTGTGTGTTTCAGATGGCTCTGTTGTGGGGAAATTACCGCTTCATTTGCTCTGGGCGTTCAGCTCAGCCTGTCACGGATGTCATCAGCCTGTCACTGATGTCAACACAGCTTCACAAACGATCAGTGGTTATAGATCTTAAGAATGTCTGTAGAAACATTTATTTCCTGTACAACAAATAACTCTGATCTGCTTGAAAATCATGGAGAGACTGTTGAGACATCATGGACGTACCTGCTTCAGCTGCAGAGTCTGAGGTGGTGTCATAGAAAAAAATGATCAGCTGACACAACTTGATCGCCAGGTTAATAACTGTATTAGCCACAAAATATATATTCAAAAAGTAAACTTTACTGAGTTAGGTATAATAAGATATATTTGACAGTTATCATGCATTTTAGGACAAAACAAACTTGATCTAGGATTAAAAGTAATTAAAATAATGCAGTCACAAGGTTACATGGAAAATACTTGATTTACTAGATACATGTACTGTAGAAATACTGTATATATTCTCTGCATCAACAATGTACTAGCCATGCATTCATGTCGTATTGCACTGGGAATTGCACTGACAATAAACCTCTGAAGTTTTTGCAGATTCTGGGACACATATGTATCACTTGACGCCTCACATCTCAGATTAGAACAAAGAGCTGAGTCTCCTTGGAGATAACAGGGGGATGTGAAAGTTTAGCCTTTGGTATGCAAGAGATGGCCTTGGGGGATTTCCGGGTGTGCCGAAGACTATGGAAAGGAGGTTATAGGATCAAAGAGTAAATGCATTGTTACTTATGATTGAAATGCAATGGGATTGTAAACTGGTATATAAAGGACGAATGCTTCTGTGTTCTTTCTCTTTCTGCTTTGCTGATGTTGGAAGATGTGAATAAACCTGACTCGTGAGATAAACTCTGCCTCGTCATTTTCACATTTCCACACTGGTGACCCTAAGACGTATCATGGACGAAAGAAGGTCCCCCGGGCCAGCCAAGTCAGGAGCTCCCAGCCAAGCGTATGCCGCTACCATCCAGCTACCGGACTTTTGGCAAGACAACCCGCGCTCCTGGTTCCACTTGGTTGAAGCACAGTTCGCCCTCCGGGGGATAACGGTAGATGACACCAAGTTCTACCATGTGATTGCAAAGCTCAACAACCGCACGGCTCGGCATGTGGACAGCCTATTGGAGCGGCCACCGGCCAACGACAAATACAGCGGGTTGAAGGCTGCGCTTATCCAGTGTTTCACTCTCTCAGTCGAGGAGAGAGCGGAGAGGCTCCTGGCTCTGAATGACTTGGGAGATGGCACGCCCATTGACCTGATGGAGAACATGCTGAGGTTGAGGGGCTCAGATAACAACGACTTCATCTTCACCCACATTTTCCTCAGGACCCTACCGTCGGCCACGAGAGCGACCCTGGCCAGGTCGCCATTGTTGGCCCAGCGGGACTTCCGCGCGCTGGCCCAGGAGGCGCATCGGATTCTCAACGCCAGCAAACAGCGCGCGGCCACTGCAGCAGCGACGGAGTTCGGCGCGGCGGCCGAAGATGGCGGGGGGCCAGAGACGGCAGTAGCAGAATCACCAACGATGGCGGCAGCGGCCAAGGATCGCGGAGGAGACACCCTCTGTTTCTACCATCGCCGCTTTGCAGAGAAGGCACGCAAATGTATACCACCATGCCAGTTCAAGCGCTCGGGAAACGCCAAGACCGGGGGTCGGTAGCAGCTACGACCCTCGGGGAGGAGAACAAGCTGCTCTACTTGAAGGATGCACGCTCGGGGAGGCATTTCCTCGTGGACACAGGCTCCCAGTTGAGTTTCATCACACCTTCCTACGCGGACAGACTAGCTGGTTCCGGAGGTCCCCGGGTGACAGCAGCGAACGGCTCAGAGATTAAGACCTTTGGTGAAAGGACTCTGCTTCTGTCTTTACACGGCCGTACATTCGAGTGGACTTTTGTCATAGCAGCAGTGAATTTCAATACGTTAGGGGCTGATTTTCTGTGCTCACATGGTTTGTTGGTTGATCTCGCTAACAGGCGCCTGGTTAATGCACTTTCTTTCTATTCTATTCTCTGTGCAGCCCGAGTGGCCCCGCCAACAGCACAAGCCAATGTCACAGCGGCAAGCGGTAAGTTCCACACACTGCTCACTCAGTTCCCAGCACTCACGGTTCCCACATTGTCAGCAGCCGTCGCTAAACACGGGGTGGAACATTTTATTACTACCACTGGCCCGCCCGTTTTTGCAAAAGCTCGGCGCTTTGATGCAGCTAAACTGACCATAGCGCGCGAGGAGTTCACCAACCTGGAAAGGTTGGGCATCATCAGGCGTTCGAACAGCCCATGGGCTTCCCCGCTTCACATGGTCCCGAAAGCTGATGGCTCGTGGCGACCCTGCGGAGATTTCCATAGGTTGAACAACGCCACAGCGCACGACCGTTACCCAATCCCCCATATCCAAGATTTTTCCGTTCATTTGGCGGGGGCGCGCGTTTTTCTAAGATAGACTTGGTCCGCGGTTACCACCAAGTCCCAGTGCGCGCTGAGGACATACCCAAAACAGCGGTAATAACTCCGTTTGGACTTTTTGAGTTTTTGCGCATGCCTTTTGGGCTCAATGGTGCCGCGCAGACGTTCCAACGCATGATGGATGCAGTTTTGCGTGGCCTTCCCTTCGTGTTCGTCTATTTGGATGATATTTTGGTGGCCAGTATATCCGAAGACAAACATGAGAGCCACCTCACAGCCGTTTTTCAGAGGCTAACAGAGCACGGGTTAATAATTAATCCAGCGAAATGCCAATTCGGGGTGGCGCAAATAGATTTTTTGGGGCACCGGGTCTCTCCAGAAGGAGCGGTCCCGCTGCCCGAGAAAGTGCGTGCAATAAAGGAGTTCCCCCAACGTCAAACGGTTAAAGCACTGCAAGAATTTTTGGGAATGGTTAATTTTTACAACCGCTTCCTTCCAAGCGCTGCGCGGCTCATGCAACCGCTGTACGCGGCACTTAAAAAACAAAAACCTGGGCTTCAGGTGTGCTGGCAATGGAGTAGGTGTGTGCGTTGCTGGCTCCTGCTATATTTTTTTCTTTACTTTTTAAACCCTATTTTGCTGTAAGCTGTTAATGTTTTGGACATTTAATACGTGCAGAATCTGTTTTGAAGTTGTGAAATATGTCCAAAACAAGAAAGCAGACTGAAAAGGAGGCAGCAGGAACAATACTAACACCAGCTTAGCTGAGGATGCTAATATCAGCCTTAACCCTGCACTTGTTGCCTTGCTTGAGCAACACAGAATGTCCATAGCTGCTGACTTCAAAGCTTCATTTGAACTTATTAATGGTAAGCTGGACAAAATTCAAGCAGATGTGGCGAACCAGGAGCAACGCATTGGCGACCTTGAAAACAACGCGGAGGACGTCAGCCAGCGCCTAGCGGTGCTTGAAGTTACATGTGAGTCAATGCAGGAGGAGAACAAACTTTTGAAAAACAAACTCTCTGACCTGGAGGGAAGAAGCAGGAGGCTGAATATTCGTCTGGTGGGTCTGCCGGAGTCCTTTGATGTGGGTCCACGGCCATCTGAATTTTTTTCTCGGCTGTTGGTGGACGTCTTTGGCGCACAAACTTTGCCATCTCCCCCAGAGCTGGATAGAGTCCCACCGCAGCCTCATGCCCAAGCCGAGTCCGAATGGGAAGCCGCGCGCTGTCATTATTTGTTTCCACCGGTTTCGGACCAAAGACTTGGTGATGAGAGAAGCGCGGAGACGCCGTGGGACTTTGGAATATCGTGGGCATAAACTTAAGTTCTACGAGGATTATAACGCCGACGTTCAGAAGCAACGAGCCGAATATAAGGAGGTTATGTCCGAGTTGTACAAGAGAGGTTTTCGTCCTACTCTTCTTTTCCCCGCCAGGCTCCGGATAACTCTTCCAGACGGCAAAAACCAGTGGCTGGCGTCCGTCTCGGAGGCCACCTGCTTCATGCAAACCATGGAGAGAAACCAGCAATTTTCGCCTTGAACTGGACATTTCTGGGTTGACCAGCTGCCGCGCTGGACTGCTTGTTACTTCATTGAAGCTGCACTGACTGGACATTGATGCATTTTTAGATGTTTAAAAACAAGGTAAAATTGGCTCCCTATACGTTGTTGTTTACTTAATTCTTTTTTTAATTTTATCTTATTTATTTATTTTTTTTTTTAGGGTAAAACGTTCATATTATGCAGGATTGAAGCCAGTTGTATGGAGCATTCTGTTAGGATGAAAATAGAGCAGGAGATGGAGCGGTTGCTGTTTTTTTTGCAACCGGCTGGAGTGTTGTTATAGGTTTGGTTGTTGGGATTTTTTTTTTTTATTTTTTTTTTTTATTTTTTTTTTTGTTTTGTTTTTTGTTATGGTTTTATTTACACCCCCCTTACCCCCTTCTTTTTTTTTTTTTTTTTTTTTTTTTTTTACCCGTACCTCACTTTACTCTTCTTTGGGCTACACAACATAATATATAAATTTTACTCTTTGAATGAATAGTAATCTTACTTTGGTAAGCTGGAATGTGAAGGGGTTGAACCATCCAATTAAACGAAAGAGAGTCATGTCACGTCTAAAGCAGTTTAAGCCTGGGGTACTGTTTTTGCAGGAAACCCATTTGCAGGATTCCGACCACTTGCGTTTGTCAAAATGTTGGTCAGGACAATTTTTTCATTCAAATTTTAAAGCTCAGGCCAGGGGCGCTGCTATTCTTATTGATCGAAATATCCCATTTATTCCCTCTAATGTTGTATTAGATAAAAATGGACGATTTGTAATAGTATCAGGTAAACTTGGCGATAAACATGTCACCTTGGCTAATCTGTATGCACCAAATTTTGATGATGTGCACTTTTTCGCAACCTTTTTCGCAACTTCTAGATTTAAATATTCATTCTCTAATTCTTGGGGGTGACTTTAATTTGTATATGGATCCGATCTTAGATCGCTCATCTTCAAAACCTGCTAGTCTTAATAAATCTGCAACTTATGTTAAGTCTTTTCTTGAGGATATAGCCTTACAGACCCTTGGCGTTTTTTTACATCCTAACAGCAGGGACTATTCTTTTTTTCTCTCACGTACACCATACTTATACCAGAATAGATTATTTTTTTGTTGACAATTTATTAATTAATAACCTTTGCTCTTGCAGTTATGATAGCATCTCGGTTTCTGATCATGCCCCTCTTGTACTTAAAATGACCTCCATGGATGTGACTCCATGAGAAAGCATTGGAGATTGGATCCATTATTACTTACAGATGAAAATTGGTTGCGAATATTTCTTCTAAAATTAATTTTTTTTGAAAGAAAATAAAACTCCTGGTATGCCAAATAAAACGATATGGGAGGCCATGAAGGCATTTCTTAGGGGGGAATTTATTTCATTGCAGCATTTAAAAGACGATCCATAATACAGGAACAGAAGGCTATTTTAGATCAAATCCTGACATTGACAGACAATATGCTCAATCTCCATCACCCGCTCTGTACAAGGAACGTATGACATTACAAACTAAACTTAATTTACTTCTACTCGACAAATTGAAGGTTGTTTAATAAGGAACAAGAGTGAATTTTATGAACATGGCGAAAAAACCAGTAAACTTCTAGCTAATCAACTACGTGGTATTAGAGCTAAGCAAATTATTACTGGAGTTAGGACAGATAAAGGAGAGGTGACATCTGACCAACAAGTGATTAATGATATTTTCAGGTCATTTTATTCCAAATTATATACCTCAGAATATACAACAAACTTAAAGGATTTGGAAATTTTTTTTTGATTCTATTGATATTCCTTCGATTTCTTCAGAATCTCGGCAAATTTTAGAAGCTCCCATCACAAAAGAAGAAATTCAGCTGGCAATATCATCCATGCAATCAGGAAAATCTCCAGGACCTGATGGGTTTTCCGCTGATTTTTTCAAAAAATTCTCTGACGACCTCGCCCCTTTCCTTTGTCAAGTTTTTACAGAGTCGCTTGACTCTGGTACACTTCCTCCTTCATGCTATCAGGCCTGTATCACTGTGTTGCTTAAAAAGGATAAGGATCCTGTTGATTGTGCTTCTTACAGGCCTATTTCCTTGTTAAATACCGATGTTAAAATTTTGTCAAAGTTGTTAGCTTCAAGGTTGGAAAAGATTCTTCCTTTTATAATTTCACAGGACCAAACCGGTTTCATTAAAATCGCCATTCTTTTTTTAACTTGCGGCGGTTGTTTAATATTATTTATACTCCTCACCACAACATACCTGAATGTCTTATTAGTTTGGATGCTGAAAAGGCATTCGATAGGGTTGAGTGGGAGTATTTGTTTTTTATTTTGGAGAGGTTCGGTTTTGGTCCTTCCTTCTGTTCCTGGATTAAACTTCTCTATGCTAGTCCTTTAGCTTCAGTGTTAACTAATTGTCGCTATTCTGACTATTTTAGACTTTACCGTGGTACGAGGCAAGGCTGTCCTTTGAGCCCGTTGCTCTTTGCCTTGGCAGTTGAGCCGTTAGCTATTGCAATCCGTGGGAGCCGGACTTTCTAGCATTTGTAGGGGTGGCATTGAGCATAGGGTTTCACTCTATGCTGACGATCTTTTACTATTTCTCTCCAACCCACTTACTTCATTACCCGCTATACTCAATATTTTGGATAGTTTTAGTAGGTTTTCTGGTTATAAAATTAATCTTAATAAGAGTGAACTGTTTCTGATTAATGAAAAGATTCAAGTTCAGGATTTTGAAAATTTTCCTTTCAAGGTTGTTATTGATCATTTTAATTATCTTGGGATATGTGTCACTAAACAATTTAATTACTTGTTTAAAAATAATTTTCTCCCCTTACTTGACCAGTGCAAGCTAATACTTTCCAAATGGTCCCCATTATCCTTGTCTTTAATTGGCAGAATCAATTCTGTAAAAATGATGTTACTTCCAAAGTTTTTTATATTTGTTTCAATGTCTCCCCATTTTTATTCCTAAATCCTTTTTTAAGTCTTTGGACTCTCTGATTACCTCATTTATTTGGAATGGTAAACATCCGAGATTGAGGAAAGTTTTTCTTCAAAGACCCAAATCAGTAGGTGGCATGGCTCTGCCTAACTTTCAATATTACTACTGGGCAGCAAATATCAGGTGCATGTTATATTGGAAACATTTTATCTGGAACCCAAATCACCTATTTGGATCCTTATGGAGTCACATGTGGACAATCAAACCTCCCTACCGGCAATTTTAGGTTCACCACTTCCCCTTGCTTTGTCTACACTGGGTAATAATAAAGTAGTTCGTCAGTCTCTTAGAATTTGGTCTCAATTCAGGAAAAATTTCGGTCTTCAGTTTTTTTCCATTAGAAGTCCAATTGCCGCAAATCATTTATTTACCCCATCAACTATTGATAGTGCATTTCATATATGGCACAGAAAAGGTTTAAATCTTTTGCGGATTTTATATTTTGATGGTCAATTTGCAAGTTTTTCCTCAACTTTCCACCAAATTCGACATCACTTCTACACATTTTTTCCGCTTCCTCCAGGTCAGACATTATGTGCAAACCATGACAAAACAATTCCTCAAAAACCTTCTGAAAATCCTCTAGATGATTTTTTATTAGTTAAACCAACTTCTAAGGGGGTAATGTCAGTTTTATATAATTTAATTTCAAATTTACAATCTTCTTCTCTGGCCGCTATCAAATTGAACTGGGAACAAGACCTTAATTTTACTTTTACTGATGAACTGTGGGACTCTATTCTTGGCCAGGTTCACACTGTATCAATGTGTGCTCGTCACGCTCTTATTCAATTTAAGATTGTACACCGGATGCACCTGTCCAAGGTTAAGTTAGCACGTATTTACTCGGATATAGACCCAACTTGTGAAAAGTGTGGTAGCGCTCCTGGCACTTTGCTTCACATGTATTGGTCCTGCCCTGCATTGATGAATTTTTGGCATTCTGTTTTTAGCACTATGTCTGAAGTCCTGCAATATCAAATTAAACCTGATCCATTATGCGCCATTTTTGGTGTGGCTCCAGAACTTGTCTTGCCAAGTTCCAAATTAAAAGTATTCAAATTTTCATTATTATTGGCCAGACGTGCTGTATTACTGAAGTGGAAAGACTCTTCGCCCCCTTCACATTTACAGTGGATAAAAGATATAATGTCCTGTTTGGATTTAGAAAAAATCAGATATACAGTCTGTGGCTCTGAAAACAAATTCTATAAATTATAGCGCCCGTTTCTTGATTTCTTTGAAAGACCCACGATTATAGTTTCTGAGTAGCTCATATCCCCTTTACCCCACCCCCACTTCACACACACAATTTTTCTTTGTATTTTTTTTTTTTAATCATTGTTTATTTAAAGGTTTTTGTGCTTTGAAGCATTTACATTTGTTGGCTTTAAGTTCTAGTTTTTCACTGTTTGGTTGAAACAAAAATGAAAATTTCTAATACTTTGTATTGTATTGATACTTCAATTAATAA
This sequence comes from Pholidichthys leucotaenia, assembly GCA_020510985.1. Lineage (NCBI taxonomy): Eukaryota > Metazoa > Chordata > Actinopteri > Cichliformes > Pholidichthyidae > Pholidichthys > Pholidichthys leucotaenia. The sequence goes on from CM035844.1 coordinate 157,736,907, forward strand.
TAATAAAAAGACCTTTGAAAGAAAGAAAAAACAAAAACC